>JAWNMY010000001.1:5317500-5595000 GCA_035043505.1 Drosophila setosimentum
TACCTGTCGGACCCATACACGAAGGCAGCCATATTGTATTCCAGCACTCCTGTGCGCAATGCAGCCATCCCGCTCGCACCTGTGCGCCATCATTGCGAGAGTCGTAAATCTCTTTTAGGGGCGAGTGTGTCCTGGGAGTCGTGATTTATGGGTCGAATTGTAACTGCTCATTGTAGCGAGTAAATAATTTAGATTAGTTTAGCATTTTTGTGCTCTGTCTCTGTCTCTGTCTCTGCCCCTTGCTGGGGGCTGATTGGAATTCCAGTTGTTGTCAACTGGCCAAAAGCTCATCCACAATGGTTTTATGACTCTTGGCATCGAATTGATAAAATACTCGCATTATTTTATTTATTTATTTACCATTTAGAATATTTAATATAAATATTACTAAACCTCCTTAGATTTTGATAAGTATTTTACGTTTCATCCATCAAGAACAACATTTTATGGAAATGATTTACAACTGCACCTTTCAAAATATTACGCAAAAGATGTCCCTTGCATTGTTGTCGGAAACTCGCAACTTGCCAAACCATAAAAAATGGGCCGCTGACATGAAAACCTTTAGCGGAAAACAAAAAACTCCAAAAAAAATAAAAGGAAAAAACGATAGGTGCTGTCGTAAAACAGCAAGCGGGAAAACTGAGCCGTGGCCTGCAATTTGCAGATAGCGAAATTTTGATTTCCGAAACATAAACACGAAGCACATTCCCATTTCTATTGCCTTTCTCTTTGCTGCATCATCCACGCACCGTCAAGCAAAAAATTCGCACAGGTAGCGTGAAAAATTGGTAAAAAAAAATATAAAATAAAAAAAGTCAAAACAAAATATAAATCGAAAACGTAAGACAAAACTGCTTGGAAAACATTTTCTCATCCCAGCGGGAGCTACTGTTGTGAATTTTGCCTCTGGTTCACCCTTTACATGCCATGCAATCGGAATCAGTGCCGGGCCAGCCGGCAATCGACCCCCAGGGAGATAATGTCCTGCCGCGCCTCGCACTGTGTGGCGCTGTCGACTGACGTAAGAGACGTTCGCCCGGTTAGGAGAACTGTTTATTTTCCTCGTAGTTGCCAGCAGATGATGCAGCGGACTCACTTTTCTGTTCCCATCATCGTTTCCGATCGAATTTCCCTTTTTCTTCAACGCGGCACCTGCAATTAAACAATTGCCAATCTGGCAAAGTTGTTTAACGGAGCTTTTGCCTTCAAATGGCTAACGGCTGCACACAAATCAAGCGCCTTATTGCCAATGTGATGCTGAAACCCGTTCACATAAGGCGAAATTCCATATCTGGCCGGGCGACATCTTTTTCGCAGCTCGTTAAGAGTGTCCAAAAACAGAACGAGAATCAGACCGGCATCACCACTTGAGCTGTGACTAACCTTGCTTATTTTGTAATTTTTTGTTGTTCTTTTTTTGTGGTTTGCAGGGCCCAACGGATGCCCACGTCGCCGCGGCCGCCAGACTTACACCCGCTTCCAGACATTGGAGCTGGAGAAGGAGTTCCACTTCAACCACTACTTGACGCGGCGGCGACGCATAGAGATTGCGCACGCCCTCTGCCTGACTGAGCGCCAGATCAAAATCTGGTTCCAGAACCGGCGCATGAAGTTGAAGAAGGAGTTGCGTGCGGTCAAAGAGATCAACGAACAGGTAAGTTGCCCCGATTTGCATAACGGAGCGATAGCTATTGCATTTTAAAATGAGTCATCAGAGAAATGAGGTTTGAGAAGTGAGAAGTGAGAAATGTGGAACCCCTACTGTGGACAGGCGTTTAATGTGCTTTTGTCTTGAATCTTTTCATGTTCCTTTGTTAGGCACGACGCGATCGTGAGGAGCAAGAGAAAATGAAGGCTCAGGAGACGATGAAATCCGCCCAGCAGAACAAGCAAGTGCAGCAGCAACAGCAGCAGCAGCAACAACAGCAGCAGCAGCAACAACAACAACAGCAGCACCAGCAACAGCAGCAACAAGATCATCACTCGATCATCTCACACAATCCGGGCCACTTGCACCACTCCGTTGTCGGTCAAAACGATCTCAAGCTTGGATTGGGCATGGGTGTTGGCGTTGGCGTTGGTGTCGGCGCTGGTATTGGTCCCGGCCTGGGAGCTGGCCTTGGTGGCAATCTGGGAATGATGAGCGCCCTCGACAAGAGCAATCACGACCTACTCAAAGCGGTCAGTAAGGTCAACTCCTAAATGGGCCGCCGATCATCATCAGTCAGCCACAGTCCCACAATTACCGCCATTGTCACCAGCGCCCCAATCCAACCACCACCACCACCACCGTCATCGCCATCGCCATCGACATCGACATCGACATCATCATCGCCATCGCCATCGTCGTCGTCGTCGTCGTCATTGCTTGATGTCTAGAGTTTGGCGTCTTTTCGTCTCTTCTGTGTAAAAGAAAACAAAACAAAAGTTGATAACATAAATACGTAATGTTTTACATAGTAAATAGTTGTTTAAGTCTACATATAACGGATATACATACATATATACATACATATATATATATATATATATATATATATATATAAACACACAGTACATACATACTTGTACATATGTATGTACTCGCATGCAAACACACAGAAACATGCAAGTTCAATGACTGTGCACAGTGGGTCATTGTCGATTTGATTGAAAGTTGTTAACAAAAAAAAAAACAAAAACAAAACTAAGTAAAACAACAAAAATTGGAACTGCAAAGGCTTTAATTATTTTTAAAACAAATTACTTTGTTTTATTCGCAGATATTTATTTTATTTCACATTATAATTTTTGGGAATCGATGCTTCGCATGGCAGTGTTGCCTATTTGATAGACAGTATTGCCTAAAAATGTAAGACAGCCAACTTTGCTTTCAATTTAAATTTCAATTTCATTAATTTCCCTATCGAATAATGGCCATCTTAATTTCAAGCAGCAGCAATCAATCCCGGCCCACTGTGCACAGCATAGTAAAATTAATGAATACATCGATCTACAAAAAAAAAAAAAACAACAAAAATGAAAAATAGCGGTAAATGCTTATGTAGGGCTTTCGAGAGCAAAACGCTGAATCTGAGAGGTTCGCAGAAAAGAAACAATGATTGGAGATAACCATGTGAATTGAGCTATATTTTATAGTCAAATAGTCAGATAACCCCGTGAAGTTGCCAGTGGCACATTGCCAAGGACAACAAAGCGAATAGCGAGTTCAACTGTAAAATTATTTGCGACTGCTGTAGGATTACATATATACATATACATATATAGTATGGTAAAGAATCACGATTAACTATGTTTATGAATATTATGGAAATATATATATAAATATATATATATGTATCTATATAGATATATAAATATATGTTTGTATTTACAGATATGATACCCCTACTTACTAATAGAGAAATAGATCTATATGTACGTTTTGTACTCATATATTTATTGGAAATTTTTGTGTTTATGTTTTCAAATCGAAAAACTCTTCCAACGTTTTGTTTATTGTGTTGTATGTTTTTGCAGTAATTTGTTTGTATGCCAATGCTTTTAAATTTTGCTTAGACGAAATCTAAGTACAATAGTTCCGTCAATGCCATATTAATATTAATTATAATACCAGCTAAATGTAAATCATGATAAGCAAAAATACAAAACAAAACGAACAAAACTAAATTAAAAACTAAAAACAAAAATAAAAAATTAAAAAAAAAAGCGCAAACATTTCCCTACGTACAAGTATAAGTGTATTGTAATATGTAACAAACGGTATGCAACATACCCAAAAGCATAATCACGATTTAAAATACGTAATAATAATATTAACTATAAAAAAAAAAAGAAAAACAAAATAAAATAGATGTCGATTTGCCAGTGACTAAAATGTTTTCAACACATTTCGGTGTGTTATAAGCGTTAAATGAAATGCGCTAAATATTACAAATTTTTAACTTTAAAATACGTATCAGCTTAAGGTTGCAACAACAACAACAAACAACAACAACAAAAACAGAAATAACTGAAATTACCACAAAAAGTGAAAGATTACAAACATTGAGCAGGCCAAGTAAAAGGAGCCTGCAAGAACCCATATACGTAGAGTTTTAACTTCCCAAAATAAAATAAAATTAATGTAAACAGTGAGAGAAGAATTACAAGATGATTTAAAGTAATTAAAGTAAAAAATTAAAGGTAAAAATGAAGTATATTTATTTATCATAAATGGAGCGAAGCAAAACTTTCACAAGCATATTTACAAATACAAACGTAACGATTTAACGACAAATATATATATTACAAATATATACAAATATGAACTTATATATTCTTATATATGTATGTAGTACTGTCAACATTAAACGCAGTCATATTTCGCGCACATTTGTCTCCAGATGTGCAGGATTAATTCCCTGCCACATCATTGGTCAAATTCTTTCCAAATTCTTTATGCTTTCGCTTTGTTTTTCCGGCATTGGCTCAAGTGATATTATTATACTAATTAATGGGCACGTTATGTTTTTAGTAATTTGTTATGTAGTATCCACATCCACACAATCTGGAGGACCTTTTGCCTTTGTTTGTTTGTTTTGTTTTACAATTTGAATGAATACAATTTTTTTTTTGCATTTCGCTTTTCGATTTTGGTTGCCATACAAATACAACATTTATGGATTTGTGGAAGTTTCAACTTTAAATAAGTTTAGTTTAATGGCCTAGCTAATTTGCTCATTTTTCTTAAAAGAATATTTACGTTATCTGCATACTTTTTGTTTTAGTTTAATGCAAAATTATTACTGCTAATTTTAGTATAAGTTGTGACAAATTGTGTAAATTATGATATAATGCGACTTTTCAAATGAATACGAAAATAATTAAAATCCTATAGAAAACTTGTTGTTCTTATTTCGCACGTCTTCGACAAACAACACCACAAAACTATAACAAAAACTATAACAAGAGCCCATCCAAGACATTGACCGGCCTGTCAGGGTCGCAAAATATTACGAGAATCGACTAGCCTAAAAACTAACAACTTATATACGTAGAAGTCAACAAACCTATTTATTAACAAGTACACATATACAAATAAATTAAAAAAAAAAATAAAAAAAATAACGATACACAATTTTATTTAATCAACTACAATACGAAATCGAAATACATTTTCGAAACAAACGATAGAAATCGTCTACACACATATACGTAATTGAATGATATTCAAACTTTATGAAGGACTTACAAGTGTATTACAGATAGAGAGATAGAGAGAGTGATGCCTCACAAATATTTAAAGCGCAGCAACTCTTGCCCAAATATTTGTAAATAAATGCAGTGCAATGCATAAGTTATAAGAAAAACCCAAAAATAAACAATTACACGATTTGAACGGACTTCTTCGCGCTTAAAAATAGTCCGAACCTTTAAAATATGCAAACAACAGATAAGTATGTGAGTTTAAAAATGAATGAATTATAGCAAGCATTAAAACGGCGCTGTATGACAAAACTAATCTTAAGTAAAACACAATAAAAATTATTAAATAAATAAAAAAAAAAACTAAAAAGAAAGCTTGTTGTTCAGCCTTATCTAACAATGTGAATAACGCAATTATAAAATCGATTAACATTGATTTCCCACAGCTGATTTTCAACAACTTTGGGGAAACTCTAATGATCCCTTCTGAAATTTCATGTTCGTAATATGTATTTTTTAAAGAAGAATGTTTCCAAAGTGGGGATATCCTTTTAAGATCATAACACCAGAAGCTTTACATTCTCTTCCCGATACCAAAGGTTAAATTCTGTTTCCTACACATTCGCTCTCGGTGCATAGAGCTTGGCTTGACCCTTGATAAAGTCTGTCAACAATCTCTAGCTCTTAAACTGCGGGAGTGCGAGATTTATTGCGTCGGTTGATTTTTCATACCTTTTAAATTTAGTAATTCCAGCTTTAAAATTGTTTCAAATATATTCGTTTTTCATTGATTTACACTATAAACATACAAACTTTTCAGACTTAGATTTTTTTTAGACGGTAACTTTTACACTATGAAATGTACTAGGCAATCTTTGGAGTGATAGTAAGAGGTTAAGAACTTGTTGAAACTAGCCTTAAAACTATGCGCAGTATATTTCAAAGAAGTATTCTTTCGAGGTAAGAGATAGGGTTATGAGTAATATTTTTATCGACTTACCTTTGAGGTTTATCGAGTAACTACCGATTTGGCACTCCCGTTAGTAAGAAATCCCTTACACTTTGTCTTGCACTGGCAACTCTGTTTTAAAATCATTCTTATAAACTTGGAGTTTATCTGTTTTTGTGCAGGCATTTGATGTTGTCAGCCAGTTGCCAGAGAAATATATTAAAACTTTCATGGAAATAACAGATGAAAATTCACATTTTTATGTGCTCAAATTCCGTCTGTTCTTATTTTATATTTGTTTTATTTTTTTATTTAATCGAAAATCAATTTAGAAATGTAATAGTGTTTTAGTCTAGAGTCCTTGGCTAGAAGATATGTATACATGCATGTACAGAACACATATACAAATGAGCCCAAAGTGATTCATAAATAATTATAATATTTATGTGACATTGAAATTTGTAATCGCATCAAATGGCAATATCTTAACGCGAAAAATTAGTTAATTTAAATTTAGGTGGGATTGGGAAATGTCTGTGCAAAGTTAAATATTTTTAATTTATGCTATGCAAATATATAAATATATTTGTATATTCAAAATTAGGTGTCTGCAGCTCTTATAGCCTCTGAGACCGGTGTGTCCAGATGGATGGACATATCTATAATGACTCGACTTTAAGGTTCTGTTGAGAAGTAAATACAAAATTAAGCAAATTCTTCTCGCAAATCAATCTGTCTTTTAAAAAAGTTAAAGACAATAATTTTTCGATTCTGGTAGAAAGATGACAAGATTTCAGAAAACTATCCCAACTTTTAATGCCAAACAAACAGACGCACAAACTGACTTTCATATGATATTGGAAAAACGCCATAAAAATTAATATTTGAATACATTTTGGGGAGTTTTTTAGGATTGGAATTATTGTCCATATGAGGTATTTGAGACTTTGTGTCTAAAATGTGAGGAGACGAGGGATGTGTGTAAATGTGTAATTTTGAGGCCGTGTAAGATAACTGTTCTAGTTTGTTCTAACGATTGTTAATAGCTGACATCTGATAAATATATTACAATTAGCGCAAATCATTACTATATTAATATTAATATCAATGGCTTATTGGTATTTGTACGACACATAAATTCTCACTGCTTAATATGGATGCTGCTAATATTAATTAAGGAGTTTCATATTAAGAAATTGATTTCAGTGAGGCGCAGAAAATCTGTTACTTGGGGTACACACTGAGGGTTGGGCTTTGGGCTGTGGGCTGTGGTCTTTGAGCAAATGTGCCATGTGCTCTGTTCCCGACTTGCAATTTGCAACGTTTGCCACGTACGGCAGAAATGTTGCAAAACGTCTTTAATTAAATTTAATTAATGCGGCAACAACTCAACGGATTATGATAATAAGAGCACACATAACGGCGGCCTTTATGACGAGGCACACATGTGCACAACTGAGAAGCGACCGAGGACGAGGGTTCCCAATCACTGGCGTTAGGAGAGAGGGACAGAGAGAGAGAGAGAGAGAGAGAGAGAGAGAGAGAGAGGGAGAGGAGCAACGACAGCATAATGGCTGCGTCAACGAGCTGCGTCTATGACGGAAACGGAAACGGAAGCACAAGCACGCAAATGGCTCATGTATGCAATAAAAGAAAGTTTCGAAAACGCCAAAATGGCGTTCCGAAAATTGTCCCATTAATGATGAGTGGGCGGCAAAGTGCAGAGTCTGAGGCAAGCAGCGAGTGTGCCCGAACTCGTCGGGTCTGTTTGGGGTGTAGACATTGGCATGCCAGGCACGTAGCCTGCCATAAGTTCCCATTTGGATGCTGTTATTAGAAAAGTTTCTGCGATAAACTGGCCCCGAAGCCGATTATCGACGCGATAAGGCAGCGTATCAAATATGAGAGCTGAAACAATCTCAAGCGTACACAGATGGATAGCAATGAGCATGAATACATAACCATCTCACCTGAGGGAAAAAGTGATCTCTAAATACAAATTTTACATATAGCTATCTCGATTAAATGAAACTAATAAGAAGTTTTTTTTTTAACATAAATTGAATTGTTTTGTGAATTGTCTGCTTATTGATTATGCAAATTAAATGTTTATTTTTATGGGATACTGTAAATAAGTGGAATTCACTTCAACGCTGCCTCTTAATTATACTCAAATGCTGGTGAGCACGACTTACGCACTTCGGATAAGTACGTTAAGTTATTTAACTCAAACCTTTTTCTTCCGTAGGCTATAATTATACCCTTTAATTGCGCAAATTACTGCTGCTTAAAATTATTTTAATATTTTTTTTAAATACTAATTGTAACAATTTATTATTGGATTTATTTGATTTGCATTTAGTTAAATTTTACTGACTTTAATTTTACCAACAATTATTAATTGACCTCCAGATATTTAACAAAAACAAATTTCTTTAGCAATGTGAATTTTGTTAACATTGTTACTACAATATTTTGAGCTTAATAAAATACAGGAAACTAAATAAATTTTCACATACAAACTTATCTATCAATCGATTGATTAAAGTTAAGAGATTAGTTCGCATAGAAATTGAGCAACATGTCTATATCGGTTTTGATGCTCATCAATATCGTATATATAATATACTTCTAGATTTTTATGGTGCTATTCATACGTACACTTATATGCATTCATCCATCGAGACAGCCTGGCGCAACCCCGATGAATCTGCTGAAAAATTGTAATGCCAAATTGTATTCGATCGGTGGAGGATGCGTTCCACAACAGCAAAAATTATAATATATTGAGATAGGAAACAAAGCCGCAAAAGCCAAGCGCTGATCCTACTTTAAATTCAGATGATGTTTGGATGCTACTGTTGCGGCATATGCGCGGCCTAATTACAGCGTGCCACAGATGTTCCGTTTGCCACGATGCTACCTCTCCCCACACCTGGTGAGGAATGTGGCTCGCGAGTAATCCTGTATGCCTCGCCTGGCAACAGCGGTTCAAAATGACTGAAATGCTAGGCAAATGTAATTACTGCCAATTACTAAGCGCGTTTCATTTAATTGAAACATAATTTTGCATAAATAAAACAAGGCATAAAACACCCTGTTCAATGGCGCCCTCACCCTCATCCTCATCTTCACCCTCACCCTTAACCCCCCTCTCATTCTCAGACATCCGCCATTAATGTGCGAAGGGTGTTTTTTAAAATGTAAACAACCCGCCCCCCTCTGAACCACTGCTCCTGTTCCTGTTCCTGTTCCTGTCGCAGTCATATTCCCAGTCCAGTTCGTGTGCAATATGTGCAAATAAAGGGCCCCAATTGCAAACCTTGCCGCAGTCACCCATTTTCAGCAAATGACAACCTGTGGCCATTGTGTTTGTTGTTTTTGATGTTGTTGATGCTGTTGATGTTGTTGTTGTTTCTGTTGATGCTGCTGCTGCGATGATGCGTCGGGTGTCTCTCACAGCTCATTGCGAATGCACAGGTTGATTTTATCCCCTGGCACTTTTTCATGTTCAGCCCCGAATGTGTTGTGTGCATGTAAGGCTCAGCAATAGGCTTTTGTTGTTGCTGATTTTTTCTGCGAAATTGCGCAACCAGCGTTGCTATACGAGTATCATAATTTATTAACAAAATGAAATGAGTTTTTCCTTTTTTGCCTTTTTTGGTGCACACTTGCCACAGTCATTGAAAGCCCATGGCGCACATATTTCACATTTTTCACTTTTAAATATGTCTGAGAGCTGTCGAAAAAAATTGTACAAAACAAATGAGAATTGATGGCTTGAAACCGCTTTCGTTTTTCATAACTGAAGTTTCTGATAAAATATTCTTAAGTTTTAAGTTGAGATACAGAAACCATTTTCTCTAAATTTGTCAAAAAATACGATTTTAATAAGTTATTTAGATTGGCAGATTAGCTTCAGCACATTAAGAATAATATTATTCAAAAACAGAGGTTGTCTGTCCAGGTTGCTTTTAATGTGCTGCTGAGGGTTAGACTCCATAGGCATAAATAATTATTTTCTACTAAGCTATTTTCAATATATTATAATAATACACATAAAATTAAATAAATAAACCGGCAAATGAAATACAATATTTTTAATATCATCGAGCCAATGCACTATCCGCCCCCGACACTGGAAAGTATCCAAGCGGCTTCCGCCTGGTTTACTCCGGCTACTTGGGACATTACCCGGACGACACCCCCGTAATCAGGGGGCGTAAAACGAAAACTGTGTATGGAGGGCTGAAATACGCCGCTAACATTGCAAAATTCTGTTGATTTAATAAAATTGCACCCATGAGACTAATTCATATGGAACGTTGGTAGTCGAAAACAGCCAAATTCAGTTTCAGTTTCAGGTACACTGCTGTCCCTCTTGTTTGACTGCCTGTGCGTGTGGACAGTGGAACAAATAAAAAATCGAATCAAGTCGATAGATGTTTAATAAATACATACATTTTATAGATAATTTATAAAATTAAAAAATGCATCCATGGAAGCAACATTTCAAAATATACCAAAATACTAAACAAATCACATTTTTTGATTTGAAATGGTAGCACAACTAAAAGCCAAATGGAAATGGCAATAATATAATGATCAAAAGGTAAAAAGTATTTTATTTGCAATTCTTAAAATAAAATAATAGCAATTATCAAATACAAGGTTGAACTATTGATATACTTTCTGTAGATCTACAAATAGGCAATAAAAAAAATTATTATTACTATTGTTATAATACAAATTTTTAATATTAATATTATTTAAAAATAAAATTTAACATCTACTTTATTATTGAATTAAGCACATTTGTTATTAATATTATAGATCCGTCGTTATATTGAAATATTCAGAAAACACTTTATACACTTGTGTACGAACTTATTAAGACTTTAAGAAAAGTACTCAATTGCTTGTCTAATTGTAAATAGAGCTCTAAAACTATAAAAAGTCTATTCCAATATATGGTCAACTTCAATTTTATTTTAAACTCCTTAAGCAAGCAAATATAGAGCATATTGTAATCATCAGCTAATTGCAATTCAATTTGAGATAATATTTTGTCTTACTATTAATTTTAGTTCAGCATGCACAAATAATCAATTTAGTTTCCTTTATTTTATGTATTTTTCCGTGTTGCTTGATTTTAGTCGACATTGAATAAATAAATATAATTGTCAATATTTTACCACTGTAAGGAACTGTTGGCTGTCAGTCGTACGGCATTTTCACGGTTGCCTATTACATTTTCGGAACTTCTGTTATCATTTGGAATTAAATTTGGCATCTTCGGTAGCTGAGGACCCTTGCTCAGCTGCGTGGTAAGGCTTGCTGTTGACCGCTCATCCCCAAAGCCACCCTGTACTCTTTGCAGTTGTGAATGCTGGTGTCTGCTGAGCCCATTTGCTGATTTATATTGCATAATAACGTCGAGCTGAAAATTGCCCTGACTATGACTTCGATATCGCCATCTTGGCTAAAGGTGCGCCATGTGAGCAATTCAGGCTGCTGTACACAATTTGCCAGCCAATAAGCATTATGTCACACGCCCACTCCAAAATACGGAGCAACTGGTACGTCGTCCGTTCGATGACAATTGTTTTGATCTGTGACAAATTTATGGCATCGAGTCAGACTTTCGGCGAAACACTTTGCACAGCCCGAGATACATCTAATCGCATAGATCTTCGATATCTATTTGTTTGTTGAATCAACCAACTGTAGTCATAACTAGAACAAACCACCTTTGTGTTACCGCCTCCATATATATATATTTATTTTTTTCTTTTATTTTTTGTTGTCTTATGGGTACCACTTGAACAGATGTAATTTCTGGCGCATAATGGCAGCCAAATTTTGAATTTCGTACAATACAATCATATTTAATAAGGCATTCTTTAGTCCTGGTTCTGAGCACACACACTCACACACACACAGATACGTATGTACGTACGTAACGGCAACGACGACAGAGACGGTGGAGTGAATGTATACCTGAGACAACCACTGGGCGACCGTGACGTATCTGTCAGATTAAGGAAAGGCCATAAAGTGTGGTGAGCAGGGATGACAACAGCAGCAAAAGCAGCAAAAGCAGCAACGGCAACAGCATCGGCAACAGCAACGGCAACAGCAACAGCAACTAGAGTTGAGATACGGCCATTGTTTTGAATTTGATGCAAACATGGCAGTTGGCCATGCCCCTTGGCTTTCCCTTTCGCATTCGTCGTCCCCTTCTCCCCATGTGACTTGGTTTTAATTATAATCGGTTGACTGTGGGCACTTTCATTTATACTCGTATCGTATAAATATCTAACAGTCACATCTACATCTACTGGTGGTGTATCCGTATCTGTTCAAACCAATGCAGACCTTTTGAGCTCACCTTGAGCTTCATTTTGATTTGGCTCTGCAATTGAACAACGTTTACGACTGTAAACAGACATTAAACTGTCTACTTTCTCAGTGGCTCGTCGACGCTATTCCAAGTGCAGTACTTTGAATTCGATCCTGCCACATCTTCTCTGTGCACGATCATCTCTCAGCACCTTCGATAATTTCCGCTAGGCCATCGCCAGCGACAGTTATGACTGCGGACGGCACATAAAAATGACTTTAACGGCAGTAAACAGTTCATAAAATACTTGCAACCATATGCTCCTAGAGGCCAACACTGACGCGTGTTTACCGAGAACAGCTCTTACATTTGTGAAGTGCTCTAGGAAAATTATGACTGTAATTCCTCAATGTTAGAATTAATTTCCTTAACCCTTTCCCCAAAACAATAAAAACATAACACAAATTGTATGTCTAACTATAATGCTTGCTTTAACTGTATCTTCTGGATAGAACAAGTAGGTTATTTCCACCAACTTAACTACAGTTTTTTACTCTGTTTGCCGACTTATTAATACTCTTACATATCTCTCATTATGTATCATGTGCCTTTCTTGTTCTCCGTAAATTTGATTTGCCTGTGCGATTCGCGATTTGTGAATCCTAAATTGTTCGCATCTCGTTGATTCGGAAGCCAATTAATAATACAATTAATTTGTTAATGCTGTCATTTGCATTATTTGGCGGCACCCTTTGAAAATATTACTCGCTCTGCAATGCGCTCCCAAATTGACTGTTGACTGTTGACTAAATTCTGAATTTTGGGTTTCTTTAACCCTGGTTAGAAATAAGTCAAATTTGATTTAATTTTGCGATACTCGTCCTTTAAATCGGAGATTATTAGCATATTGTTTATAAAGTACAATAGCCAATTAATAATAAAAATTGTTCTTATTTGCTTAACTTTTTTTGTTTAACGTTAACCTTTGCAAACATTTGTTTGTGTTCTTCTGTTTCTTAGTTTGAAAAATTAATTTCAGAGCTTGTCTTTGCCCCTTTGGGCTCTCACTAGCTAATTTCTTCATTTTGTGTTGGTTTGACCCCAGTTGTCAATAAGTCGTGCTCCAAAAAAACCAAGAAATCTTCTCAAGAATTTTGCACATCCTGTGTGACAACATTCTGCAAGCTAATGCGATAATAAAACGAGTGTCTAAAACGAGAGCAAGTGAAATGGTCGTAATAATAATATATATATAAATAATAGTAATGTAATTCACCAGCAACTCCACATATCATTCTTTGCGCCTCGAAATCAAGTTTTTGTGACCAGACAAGCTGTCCGCAGCAACTTGTGCCAGCATTTCTATTTCTAAGTTTAAATCCCCCACTTTTTATCAGTTATCATCACCATAAAACAAGTGTTCCTCACCTTTAGTATCCGATGTAAGTATATTTATGTGAAATTCACAATTTTCACGAATTTTAAGTGAATAACTGAATAAGGTTTTCCTAATTCATATTCTATATATATTTAAGCCTAACTCTCTCTCTCTATTCGCTCTTTTCTATTCGATTCGGGTTTCTTATAAATTTTGAATCTCACAAAAAATTGGATATCTTTGTTTTCGTTAGTTTTTTTTGTAATTACTAAAAATTAACTTATATTTGTTGCGATAGGGTTTTCTCTGGGGTTTTAACAATCACAGCAACAATTACTGGACCATTTTACATTTAAATACCAGAGTATTCTAACTCTTAATTTTTTTTAAATTATCTTTCCATATTTCAAGTAAAAATTTAAATCTTATCCATTAGCCTATTAAATTAATTTTTTAAATATTGTAAAAAATTATTTCAATATGTAAAAGATTTGAAATGTTTTTGGAATACATATCTGAAGTTCAGTATAATTTAACCGATTTTCTTTCGGCGACCAACCATATGCGTCTCTATAATGTTGTGATATCCGCCAAATGGTTGGGAAAGCTTTTTAATTTGGTTAATCTGCTCTATACTTATTGATTTAAATTTCATTTATTGCAGTTAATTTTTGATCTAGTTCGACTTGATGATAATCCGATCTAAGCGATCCAATGTCTTTTTTTCTTGGTTGCTTCTTTTCGGTTCTTTAATCCAACAAAACAGATTGCAATTTAAAACACAATCAACCCGCACTTGAATGACACTCTTAGCGGCAGAGTCAGTGTGAGTGTCAGTGTCAGTGTCAGTGTCAGTGTGTCAGGTGTAGGCCCACCATTATCCAACGGCCATTCTGTGCACTTTTTATGTATCTGTAGGAAAGCACATGGCTCAGCTTTGTGTTCACCTCTGGCTTTGGCTTTGGCTTTGGCTTTTGTACCTGGGTGCGTGTGATCCCAGAGATGCAATTTATCTTTTTTGTTGCCCGCCTTATGGGCCATCGCGCTCTTTGTGTTATTGTTATTAGCAGCTTGAACCCTTTGTATGGTTATTTAGCGGCAGCAGCAACAACACCAACAACAAAAACAATATCCACTGGCACAAGAACAACAAGAAATTCTCATAATCAGAAACATCGACGCGTATTCGAACTCCCTGTTGCGTTCATTTTGTTTCAGTTTGGATTTCATCTTCTTTGGTTTCTAGGTATGCCCCTCCACGCATTCGTCTTTGGGTTTTAATTTAAAATGGAATTGTGATTCCGAAGATACGAGACCGACACTAAGCCCAAGCAGCTCTGCGCCCGCACCGAAGAAACCCGACTTCGATCCACGAACACCCAACCCCGAACCCTCTGCGGTTGCATCTGCTGCTGTCTGACAGCCTGCGGCTTTGGCCCCTGCTCCACTGCTCCACCTCCGTCTTCGACTCCTTCTTCATCTCTATCTCCATCTCCATGCCAGTCTCCTTCGCATGCACGCATATCGCTTCGCTCGAAATGGAACGAATGACTTTGTCTGCGATAATTTATGGCCGCAGCCCGAAACCCGAACTTGCACCACAAATGAAACTCAAACTCAAACTCAAACTCAACTTTGTGTCATTGCTGACTGGGAGTCTGCGGCAACGTGGATCTGTCTTAGTGCGTGTGTGTTTCTTGGCCTCTTTTTTTCGTTGCCACAAAAACTTTTTGCCATCGTTCCTACTCAGTTCCGAAACAGGATGGTACTCCTGATGTAATCATGGAGTGCTTTGTGGTTTCGGATTATGTACCAATACCCCTTTGGGCCCGAGGGCGGACCAGACAGCAGCAGCCGCCACCACAGGCAGATGCCAAGCATACAATTTGTCTTAACTTTGGCCCACATGCAGATGTTCGAGCTCTAAGTTAAGTTGAACACTTTATCTGCGAGCGTCACCCGGATTAATTAAAATCTTAAATCGTGCGTATAACCTTTATTCCCTCTGAATTAGAATGGAAGAGCGCACAATCCGCGCTCGCATTTCGTATTCAATTCGAATTAAATTCAATTCAATTCTATATGTAAATGTCGGGCATGTTAGCTTGATTATGTGTTAATCTCATTGGGGACCCGTTCAGAGCCAGAGCGCGGAGGGGGGAGGGGGGGTGGGGGGTGGTGCATTGTACCGATTTTATGGACCACAACATGTCTTAGGCACGACTTTATCGGGGGCATTAATTGCAACATAAATTTGTTTTATTTTAACATTTCGCATCGTCGTCTTTATCGAAGGCGCATTTAACTTATAAGTCGGCGTTTAAAGAGAAACTGCACGGCTGGTCTGGAAACTGGAAGTCGAAACTTGTTTTCGAAGCAGCCCAGCGCCAGAAGAACACTAAATATAGCAACAACCACAGCGGTGCACCAACACCAAGAAAAGCAACAACCGCTGACGGCTTTTATTTCAGCTGAACCGCCAATTGAATCATTTTTATTTCACCCATTGAAAACATTGAAATACTCGCCCCACATCGAAAACAGACATCTTAATTAGCCGTTGTCATTCAGCTCTGTTAAAAAATACAACTTAAAAAACTGTAATCCAGACGAGAAAGGTGTCACATTAGATAATGGAATCTGATCAATATTGATGATAACGTTGGGTATATCATTTATATTTAAATAATTATGGTCAGAAGTTTAAGTCAAACATATATATTTATTTATGAATACAGGTTCTTTAAGTTCTCTCTTTTAAAAATTTAATTTTAAATTTCTATTTTTTTCAACTTTTTTAAATTTAAATATGTGGAGTGGTCTTAGTCCACATTAAATAAATAAATATATAAGACTATTATATGGGTCATCGATACACGTTATCATATGGGAATAAAAAGAAAGAAGCAGAATTGGTATTTAACCTTGAATACAGTTTTTTGTCTCTTTTTTATTTTATTATTGCCCGATATACCAAAGTTGTTAGAGCTAACAATATGGCAGAGCATCTTAGCAAACTAAACTTTACGACAAAAAATATGTATATTTATTTATATATACTCTGAACATTTTAAAACGATCGAATGTATTCTTAAAATTGATTTTAAAAAATCTATTTTATTCTTTCGTGAACATCACTTGCATTTTTGGTAGCAAGACAAATATTTTGACACAAAGTTAGTTTTATTATAATTCTAAATCTTACATATATATTTTTGGTGTTAAGTATTAAATGAAATAAACGAGATTTTTACAAACTTACTTTGGAAATGGTTTTTTTTAATTATACTCCGATATTAGTTCTTGACTACAAGAGTAACCCACATGTAGAAAAAAAACAAGAAAGTTGCAATTTCTAGAGTAGGTCTACAAAAATAAATAATAAAATCAAGTAAAACAGTTCCTTTTTGGCACGCCCACTCTTCAGATATTTTGCTTAAAAGAATAACCGTTTGTTCCCATGAAGCTATATAATATATTATGAAATGTGAGTAACATTATAACACTAATATTGAGCAAGTTTCAAGGTTAGTAAGATCATCATTTTACTTTGTTTTTTTCTTTATTAAGTATTTTTCTGTGAAGAACTCTCTATTGGTTACAATATCGAAGATGTCTCCTTCTAACAATAAGTTCAGTAGACAATTTTGACCCGTTTTATTAATAGTTACAGGGCTTATAAGTCTCCAGTGATCCGTGGAATACATAAAATGTGTGCATTCAGAACAAGGATGTCATAATTGAACATATAAATGATTGTGCATAGTGTTGATGTATATGGTATAAATATATTGTGCATCTGAGCACAGCCATCCAAACGAATCAATGAAAACCAGTTTTAGCTTAAGCTAAATTAGGTTTCCCTTTTGATACTTTAGTCGAGGGTATCTCGAAATGTGGGAAACACTAAAGGAAATATTTTCGGCCCTGTAACTAATATATATTCGTAATCACAATTTATGAAGATATTTCACAGAACGGAATTGATTCTATAAGCTAAACATCGAATGGGATCTTTTGGATTTTTCAAGACGTCTGAACAAAATACCAAAGTACGAGTTTGATAATTAATTGTAATTGCTTTTCCATATCATAAGGACTTATAACACAATAATTCAGTTTTTTAAATCAATATTTAAACTGAGAGTATATAATCTTGTTCTTATTGTTTATGCTTTAAAAATTGTTGACTGCAATTAAAGAGATATGGAGTTGAGTAATAAATTAGATAAGCTTACTGAGCACGAAATAACGAAATGTGTATTTTTGTGCGCTGTTTATTAATATGTATATATTAATAATATATTATATATTATTATACAAATGTGTATACATTTGTGTATACCATTTTAGTAAACACTTTATTGAAATTTTGTTTCACATTTTATGGAGAGAATATTGTTTAATAAATGGCCGGCTAAGAATGCTTTTTAGGAAGCTTTTATTTATTATTATTATTATAAATTAAAATATCAATAATAAAAATTGATATTTTGAAATTTTACACAATACAATCCTTGGCTTCAAAATGGAGAGATGCACAAGCGGCCTGGCAACTAAGCCGTGTGGACTGCCTCCAAACACCCATAGACTGCTCCTTATTAAACTTCCCTCCCTAACTAATCGTCGTGTTATGTTAGGTGTTATGTTTGTTGTTAAATTAGTAAATGGTGAAATCGATTCAGCTGCGTTGATGAGCCACGTAAATTTTAATAGACCACTTACTTCTTACCACTTTCTCTTAATCGTTGTACTACTAATTATTCCTTACATTGAGAGTACTCTGTAATGATTACAACAGACTCTATAATATACTCAATTCAGAGTCTCCGCAATTTTAAACGACATATCTCGTGAATAACTGTTGCGCATGTACTTGTGGTTAGGCTTAGCTAATTCATACTAATTGCTTTTTTCGTCTGATTGGGTTTTTTTCTGGGTTTCCCCCAATTAATGCAAAAATTTTGGATCATTTTGCTTTTAAATTCCCCAAAAATTGTATAAATATTTCTTAATTTTTAATTTATACACATAATTTTAAATGTTCTCTTACAGCTAATTTAATTTCACGTTTTGATTTCTTTTGAAGTATTTTTGTGTCGACTGACTTTAGTTATCACATTAAATAAATAAATAAAAAATCCTAAACAGGAATCAATAATTTTTGTGCACATTTACAACTGAATTGTGTCTCGACTAAGTTGTGACATTGATAAGTTAACGAGGAATTGTAGAGTTTTCGTTAAGTGTGGAATGTAAATATTGCTTTTGGTGATTGTGTGAGTCAACTCCAGCCACCACCTATCGGAGTAAATATTCACTTCCATAGCTACAAAATTGACAGATAAAGAGAACGGAGCAGCTGTGAAATTAATATTAATATATGAAATTAATATTAATATGCAGTTTCAAGTTTAAAAATACCTTCAATTGCGACAGCGTAAAGTTAGCGACAAGTGGAATGAAGATAGTCTGTCTCTGGCTTATTTGGTGGAGCACCAACCGATGTCAAGATGAACAACAGATGGCGGTGTGTGAGTGGCAAACCAAGACACCCTCTGTAAGTCGTTCCAGCGATCCAGCCCTAATGGTTCGGCAGCGTTGCCGGATGGAGAAATGAAATAACGACGTTCGAAAATTTCTTCACACATTTCATTTGTCAAGACAAATATTTCGTGAATGCACAAATTGTGTGGATTTTCCAGCCACCTCCAATCGAAAAATCATTCATTCAAATCAGCTCCGAACAACAAAGAAATCTTCTAGCACTGCTCACCTTGCTTTGTTCAACAGAAAACTCCAAAACTGTTGAGGAATTTAGCAAGGATTTTTTGGCCATCACAACATCAATAATAAAAAAAATTTGTGTCCAGAAGATTTGAATTTTGCCGGAATTTCAATTCTCGTCGATTCTATATTCTTTAACTGTGATAGACTTGGTGGAAAGTGGCTTCCAAGGCTAGGGAGTCATTTCCAGGCAAGTGAAGGGCAAAGGCAGTCCATTTACGGTCCCCGAAATTTTCAAAAGCTCATTTCTCTAGCAATTAAAGCCATGCCCACCATGTCTCTGGCACCTATTATCTGATGGTATTACTAATTGGTATCAGAGTATTTTGCAACCTTCTCACTTGTTTAACTTATGTATATTCGCTTTTGCCTTAAGTTATCAATTCCAACTACTGCTTTTCCTATATCTGTTCGATTCGTGTCCTTATTTATTCCTGCTGTTGTCCATCTCGCTTTAGCTTACGTCGTCGCATTTGCAGCGTGCCTCAATTAAAACTAGGTTCAGATAGGATTTCGTGCCGCTTTTAACCAATTCCCGTAGTTCATTAACAATTATATCATTATTGATTGAGTGCATATTTGATAATGTGTTATGTTTGTCACTGGATGGAGACAGAGTAAAACTTTTTTTTAATTGCGTGGATTTTATATGGAGATTTGTTTTTTTGTTTTTGATATTTCACACGATATTAACACGTCTGATTTGTTTAATTCAAAATGATTTTATTAAGTTCATCTTAATTACATTTATCGATCCTCATTTGCATAGAGCGCGAAATGCAAACGTGAATGTTTTATGTCATTTCCTTAATTCTGTATAATATTGCCTACTACAATATGAATTTGTATACCCTGAACCCATTAAAAATGGGTAAAAAGGGTATAATGGTTTTGTGCAAATGTATGTAACAGGCAGAAGGAAGCATCTCCGACCCCACAAAGTATATATATTCTTGACCAGGATGAATACTCGGCTCGATATAGCCCTAATAATTAATTAATAAATAATATGCATATGCATACTATTGATCACATGCCCAAATTTCGTCAAGATCGGATAAGAAACATCAAAGCTATAGTCGAAAATATATTCTCATATTGATCTCATTTCTATCAGAGCGCATGTGTGAGAAAGAGATGGCATGATAACCGACGCGAGCATAAATATGTTTTTATGTGTATTGCGTGTTTCACGTATTTGTCGACAGAGGGCTCTTGCAGAGCTGCTCGCATTTTAGTGCAAATCTTTTTAAAGGGGAATTTGCTAATAATAATAGAATATATTTAATAACTGGGTTTAGGGTATATCGTAGTCGAGTTCCGAGTTCACTCGACTACAGCACTCTTACTTGTTTAAACTGATCGCTTGCAGAATGGCAACCCATTTTAAATCCTGAAGAATGAAGGAGGTCGATAGCAAATTGTTTTCGCTCAGATCGGGCATGTTTTCGGCCTGAACTTGTGTTGGTGATGTGCTGGGTAAAGTTTGACTCACAGGAGAATAGAACCAAGTCCTTAAAGAAAAGGACCTCGTGAATATTTTAATAATAATTGACAACGTGTCAAGAACAAAATACGAAAATTGGAATCATATTAAACCATAAATAAATGCATGCAAATATAAATTTGTTGCACGACTGGGTTAGCCTAGACCCGTTACACTTCTTAAATAATCGCATGTATTTAAGTTAATCTTTTAAGTAAAAGTAACCAATTAGGAATAAATTAAATAATGTGAGAAAACTGTATTCTTGTTGTTCCTCTCCGGTATAGACCCGAGCTTAAAGGAATTCAATAACAGGCCTTTTAATATGTGCAGTGGCAACAAACTTATCCATTATTTTGGACTTGTATCGTATTTTTAGTGGAGGCTGAGATGAAACCCCTTTTTGATTGCTCTTCTAAAAAGTTTTCTATCATCGCTGTCACTTTGTCAGATGCCTTCCCTGCGCCGCTTCGGTGCTTATTTCCGTCACGAATGATTGTTCCTTCCAATTCCTTAAATTAAGTGAGTCATTAAGGCCCGTCTCTGGACAACTCTTGAAGAGGGGCAGCAGTGGACCCCTGAATAATAAATAATGTTACTTTTCAATTTGGTGTCTTAAGCTCTAAAAATACGGGAGATATAGGGTTTCTCGATCCACACGCTGGCTGTGGGGTGTGTGGATATGTTACAATTACAATAAGCCATTTATATTAAGCCACACAGTGCTCCAAATTATCCGTTATCAATTGGAACTTCTTTACTGCTGCTGACAACAGTTACACAACTGAAACTATAATATTTAATAATAATATTTGAAACCTGTAGTTATCGGAGATAGTAAAGAGTGAGAGACAGCTTTTACCTATGCGCAAATTCACAAAATTAAGGCATTCATTTTATTTTTAATCATCTACATCTAAATCGGAATAAGAGTATTGTCAAATAGTTCTTCTTAGGTTAAAAATCCACCTGTAGGAATTGGTACCCTTCAGTTGTGGATGAGACTGGAGAATCCATCGTTTTCAAAGGACATATCAAGAGCTTTAGCTCGTCATCAATTGCACATTGATTCAATTTAGCCGCAGATCCTACCTCTAACAGCCCATGGCTTCTTTCATCAACCAGTTGTTTTTGGCCAAGTCCGGCCTCGCATGACTTGTGCTGGGCACTGCTGATGCCAAAAATGTATAGCTTGATGCCCCTCTGGCACTCTCTCATCGACTCAATGGCTGGTAGAGCATCGGGATGCTTCTGGACCCCTCGCACCACTGCATTCCGCTGTCTCTGTAATTTTGCCACATTTTTATTGTTATGTAGAGTTTGCTGTTCAACACACGCTTCATCTCATTGCACATAAGCACTGCAGAAATCCTAGGTTCCGAAGATATTATATGCGGCCCTCTCCACTTAGACCATGTCTTTGCGAATCTAAAGATTTACATATCATTCTAGGTTCTGCCAACTTGATTTATTGCCGTGTGTTCCATCCGCTCTGCCATCTCCAGATCGGTTAAGTATAGCGCTTTCTAAGTATTTAATTTACGTTTTCCTTATATACATTGATACATTGATACCTGGCCATTACACTGATCACAGTAAAGAAGGCAACAATCGGATTCGGTTGACTTGAATCGTCATTGGAACAATGGGACGTCGTCTAACTTTCTAACCAAACTTATATATATAAGATATATATATATATTTCCAATTCGACTTATAAAAATGTAGTTTCTATTTTTGCTAAATGGTTGGAAGAATTCTTTAATCCCATTCTTCGCGTGAATCTGACCATATTTGCATGTTGGGATACTGTAAGTATTTATTTTTAGTTATCTGATTCATTTATACAAAATGTAAGTGTTTAGAGCGGAAGCTGTTATTAGTGTATAATACTGAGAATTGTAAAAATGAAAAAACAACTCCCAAAATTCTATATCTCCTGCAATTTCAAAGGTAGAGTCACTGCAATTATTATTATTATAGGACTTCATGCATTGTGAACTGCCAGATCTATTGTGCCCCCTTCTGAGCTTATATCTTTTCCATCAACCACAATTCCTGTACGAATGCACGAATTTTTGTAATGCCTGTAAAGTGTGTACTGTCTCCACTACCGTGGAGCGTGTTAGTAGACGAACTACTCAAGAGGCTTGCCAGCAGGGGTATTCAATAAGGGCTGAAAGTAACGTTTATAAGTGACTGAAGTAAGGAGTTAGGTTGGACTCTACCTAAACCCTACAAAAACAGTCATCCTCCCCTTTACAAGTTACAGAGAATGAGTCAATTATGGAAGTCTATTAGAAATATGAAGGGAAGTAAAATACCTCGGAGTCACATTTGACAGTAAATTAAGCTCTGTTCCCCATGTGCAGAATACGATATCAAAGTGCTCCAGAACGTCTTATCCGTATCGAAGCATAGCCGGAAAGTCATAGGATACGTTTACAAAAATAATAAAGTGGCTATATATATATATATGAAGTGATAATATGGGGAGATAGGGCACGGCTGATCACCATGCAATGACAACTGCAAGAGTTGCAGAGAATGGTCTGCATATGTATGACAGGAGCAATGCGCACCTGCCCAACAATGGCCTTGGAAGCCTTTACTTTCTCACGGCACTCCATCACACCACAAGGCTCCAAAAAGAAGCTACTCTACTAAGGATATCGGCAGAGGGGGTTGGGGGCTATCTCATCCTAAGCCGGAGAGATGACCAACTTTTTTTCAGATGAACTTCCCCTACTGATGCAACCAAGAGATGAAATGCTAGCTGAATGCATGTTCAAGCACAATTTCGCAGCTCATATGAGTAGTAGCAGTAGTAAAAGGGAATGGACGACACTGGATGAAGTCCACCCGTGATGATGGATCACTCACCAATCAGGCCAAAGACCTTGGAGTGGTGAGCCCTCGTATATCCTACAACGAATCCCTGGTAACGCACACCAGCATATTTTAAGCTAGGGATATGTGCGGATTGCAACCTGAAACGTAGCTATCGGAACACGGTTATAGCAATTCTATCCGATAGTCAAGCAGCAATAAATGCCCTTAGGAGGACACAGAGAACGTAAAGAGTAGTTCGTGAGGTACGGTCCAAACTGGGCCAACTCGAGCCACACGATAGGCTTATCTTAAGATGGATCAGAACCGTTTTGTGGCATAGGAATACACACAATATGACTGCAATTTAGGAACGAAGAAAGCACAGGCGACAACAGCGCTGAGCAGAGATACAAAGCCTCTTCATAAGCGACTTATGAAGGTAATAACCATGGTGAAGAATAGGCTTAAGGTACTCATTGGTCTACTGACAGGACATTGCAGACTAAGAAGTCACCTTCCTAACTATGTCGGTTGTATGAAATTAAGAAAGAATCCCTTAAGCACTTCACAGCCGATTGTGTTGCCTAACCTGGAAATAGTTCTATTAGCTTAGGGTTGCATGTCATATGCTCTAACAAAATAGAAACCATCAACCCAACAAAGATTCTTGCATTCGTGGAATAACTATAGGCTCTGAAGTGGTCACAATATATCTTGCAGGTCGCAGTGCATATATTTCCCAACAAAAATAATAATAATAAAACTGATTTTTTTTAAATTAGATTAGATCGTTACAAACAATACCCCGTAGCGAAAACACCCAATTACGAATGCGATTTGTTATCAACTCTTTATAGATGGAGTTGCTTTGAATCTATACTACAACCGCGTATAATTTTCCATAAGCATGGCCGGTCTTGTATAGCCCCCTCTGCACATGCTGCATTACTTTGTAATTCATTATCTTAAGCGGAATACTCCACATCTCCATATACTAAGCTAAACTCTACTACTAATACTAAATAGTTGCAAAATTGGTGTTTTCTTGTGTAAAAGTTATAGGTATATTCAAAATATACAAAGTTTACTATATATACAAATTAATGACTTATTCTAGGATATATAACATTTTAAAATGTATAATTTATGTGTATAAATACCGGTCATTACAAGCTATTTATGACTGTCTTTTTGTGTTACTTTCCGTACACTACGAAGATCAAATCATTTAAATTTGTTGATCTGACTGGGTTTTATCTGTATTTCCCCAATTCAATGGATATATAATGGACCATTTTACATTTCTGATATTAAACTAATTACTCCTTTGTAGCTTAAGATCTTAAAACTATCCCAGTACTACACAAAAAATGACTACGTGAAATACCTGATTTATTTCGGGTCCTGAGTATCCAAAGACAATGAGTTGGGAATGGTAATATTATTAGGCATGGTATCAATATTCTCTGGTGGAATAGAGACACAGCCCCTTATGGTATTCGAGCGTGCATGGGTGTAAGTAATGGACTTTTCTACTACAAGAACAGAGGGTTCACATACATTCAAGAGAACATGTCTATGTATTGTCTGCTTGTAGTCCTAACAAAGGTTCAGAGCAAGGTGAACTTAGCCGGGCCCTTCCAGTGCCCCAAGAATCTGGATTTCTGACTGAGCCAACGACCACAGGCTTAGCAGAGGATTGTGTCACTATTTTATACTATTTAAAAATAAAATGAAAGTAAAAGCATATTTTAAGAGAAGACAAGTTAACACACCCAGACCGACTCTGCATTTAATTTTTTGAATGCCACTAATATTTAAATATCTCTTCAAAAATACGTAAATATGGAGCAAATATATAATTTAATACTTTAAAATTTTAACTTTTAGTAGTGAACATTTCCTACTGAAGACAATACATTTTGATCGATTTGAAAAAGATCACCTTGGAACAAGATTTGGCACCAGTCTAAACTTTAAGCGTATATGGACACAAATACATGTGCATGAAGCTGATAGATATTTATTTAAATAAACTTATAACTGTATACATGTAGTGTACATATGTGTGTACATAACCACATATTCACACACATATGCAAATTGGACGATAAATATCAATACCTAATATCTCAGATATTTTGCTTAAATTCTGTGGAAGTGGCAACTTTTAAATGAAGGTATTACACACACACACACACACATATATATAAATATACAAGCCTATACATGTATGAGGTGAGGTGTGTACAAACTCTTTTAAATCAAAGCATGCAGGAACTTTGTATGAAGAAATATGCGCATACCTACGGATGTTAATATATACACTCCAACATACAAATACAGATACATATTTATGAATGTACTTGCTCGCTGTCTGACTTCGACACTTAAATAAAACGTAGGAAAGACGGTTCTTTGAAAAGCAAACAATTTTCGATCGAGACGCACAAGCATTTGTTGCTATTTGGTAAAGCTATAAAAAGACAATAGCGACGCGATTTTATTTAGTTGAGATTATTAATAGAAGAGTTTAATTGATTTAAAAGATCTACGCACAAGTTTTATAAAATGTTCATCTTAACGATTTACTTGTTTTTCGGAACGGCACTTTCAGTTATAATCGCCTCATATATTTTAATAATTCGTGATTGCCAACGGAAAACAATTACTAGTATCGGAGATTCAAAATCTGATAAAATGAATCGGAAACTCGTTCAGGCACCTGGGCCACGTCCTTGGCCAATAATCGGAAACTTAGATATAGTTGGCCGCTTCAAAAATCCGTTCAATGGATTTGGAACATTAACGAAACACTATGGCGATATTTACTCCCTGACTCTTGGTCAAACGCGTTGTCTTATAGTCAATAACTTAGATCTTATAAGAGAGGTACTAAATAAGAACGGAAAATTCTTTGGCGGACGACCTGATTTTTTACGTTACCATAAGCTGTTTGGAGGTGACCGAAATAATTGTAAGTCTTACTTTAAATGTGTACATTTTAAGTGAACAATGTTGAATTAAGAATATGTAAGTATTAAAAGTAAGAACTTTCCCATTTGAGATCTGGTAAAAACTCTGATACCCCTGTTATAACTGCTTTAAAGAGGCTATTGACAATGATAATGTCAGTTCCTTCGCATTTAAAGAAGTTGTACAAATCTGGTTTCTAGATTTTTGATTCTGAGCTATATTTGTTGGCTAACTCTTGAATTGTGAGAGAATTGCAGGGTTTTGTAAATTACGTGGGTGGCAGTAAATTGGCTGGAAAATTCATTTTCCGTTCATTGAAGAAGCTTATCAGCAATTTATGTTCAACCTTTGCATCGCTTGAATAATAACTTAAATCAATTTAATTTTTTTTAATTTAGTTCAAATATTAGCAACTATTAGGTAATAGGATAGAATTAGATATCTTTGGATAGAAAATATGTATATACCAAGAACGCACATAATGTTACTAATAAAGCTGTAGCTCTAGCTATCCAATTGTGTGGGATATATATTTGCAATGCTTTACTGCATCAGGTATAGTGGGCGTGACGAACTGGGTATCGGCGGGAGGTTAGCGTGGCCAGTGCCGACCTTTGAAATATGGAACCATCAAAATATTAACCAAATTTGGTGACTCTAAAATTCACAGTAGGAAGCAGGTTGTTTAATATAATTTTTGGCCAGCTGTGCAGATTTACAGGTTTAAGCAGACACCATTTTATCTTGCTCTTTATGTTGACGAGGACTTTATATTTCAGATACCTGTACATTAATTTAGCGAATTCGTGAGTCACTACAACTGCCTGTAGATGATTACGTAGGTAGTCAGTAAAGCGCATCATTTTATTTATTTATTATTTAGAACACAGAACGACATCCAGTTCTTCTCTAATATAGTCAGATATTATTAAAATTGACGAAGTGCGACACAATATTTCCTAAACTCTGACTGTATGTTGTTAAGCAAAGAACTTTCCATGATGAATTAACACATTTAAGTGACCATAATATATTATGATAGTATTCCTCTAGATCAAATTTATCTATTGATTTGGGATTGCACCAATTTTGGCTATCTACTAATAAATGTTGAGGTTATCAGTGCTGTGATAAATATTAATGTAGTCTAGAAATTTAGACATGACTATGTGAAACACGTTTAGTTGGTTAGTTAGTTAGTTAAATTCTTAAAGCTAAGGATATATACGTCTTATCTTATGCAGCCACTTGTAAGGCGACTGATTTGTGTCTCTCAAAATAGCGTGACTCTATACAGGCCAGGCTTAAGGACCTAGCTCGCTACACTGCTTAGAGCATCACGTGTTCATACTTGAACATTCTCCGGGGGGAGAATTATATTTACGTCATTCAAGATATTGTATTTCTTCTACGCATACAGCAGTTTCCGCTGTGCCTCTTACATCGGCGGCAGCTTGGTGTCTCTAAAAAAAAACATAGCGTAACCCTATGCAGGTCATCCTCAAGGTCCTACCCTTACCCTACACTGCTTGGAGCGTCACATTTTCCTACTTGGCTAACACACATGAAATTAAAACTACCATCGTTGTATAAGAGACCCTGAGTAAACATAGATATAAACTTATTGATCACACTTCTCCGATCATTTAATTCAACACTTGACTATCTACGGCATGTAGATCAGGTTATGTTAGGGCGGTTGTCTCACTCGAATTACTTGGTCAACAATTTGCTCTTTTTGTTCCCGCATGAGCTAAATTGCCCTGTTGCGTTGGTTGGATATCGGAGAGATCCGATATGTCTGAGAAGAAAGAACTCTGGCCGCATGGGTAGCAATCAGCCAGAGTAGTTAATGGCCAGATTGTGCGTGAGATATTAGAAGTTGTGATTGAATTCCACTTCTTATTTGTTGGTGTTTGACATTTTTACACACACCCTCTTCGAAAGTAGACAAGAGATAATAATCCGTCAATGTCTCTATAACCAGTGTCCCCATTTCTTAAAGAAGAAACACGACAGTTTTATACATTTTCCGAGTTGGATGATATAGAGCCAATCGATCTGAAAGCGGCTTGGCTGTCTGTGAAGATGCCGAGTGTTTCTCCTACTCCATGAGCCATCAGCAGAGCAAGTTCTTCGTTGTGGACACTGCAATGATCAGGTAGTTGATTTAGGAACAGAATAGACCAGGAATAGTAGGTATAGACACATGGAAATGTGTTTTTGAGTATTGTATTAAAAAAATGAGGTCAGTTCCAATCGGAGTTGGCGGGGAACTCAACAGGATCTTGTGTGTGACCCAATTTTAATGTTTCCCCCCACCCCTGCGGGAGTCAGAGAAAGAGCGTTTCTCCAAGACCTGCCATGACATAACAGTGTCATAAAGCTTACTTAAAGCAAGCTTTAGATAGAGTACCCCCTCGGAGATTTTGATACTAAAAGTAGTCTCGTTACCGCTTTTACATATAGTTTGTTCTGTAGAGAGGATACAATAGAAAAAATTACCCCTTTCATTTGTGTTAGTTCCTCATCGCATCGATGTTGTTGACCTCGCCGTCGGAGACGTCGACGCACTTAGGAACAGGTGTGGTGGATCATTCTAGTCATGACCCATGTAGGAATCTTTGGCGGGCATTTCGTCATTTCATGCGCCAGAGCGAAAGCGCATACGATGCTGCTGGAATGTGATGGAGATTGGCTTACAAAATTGTGAAGGTTACTCCAACTCCGTCAAGATGTCTTCGTAAACATCAATTGTCCCAATTGCCTCTTGCTAAAGCACTCCTGTCCTCCGCTTCAAATTACCTCATTAACCACAATGCACCATTTGTTACGAGAGATCTGACGATCTGCATCGCATCTGTCGAGAACGCCGGTGATGATCTAATACTTTGTGACATTTTGTTCCATTGACGTGAACAGGTTTTAATCTGCATCATTTTATTTTAGCACATCTTCTTGAATAATTGAACATTTCTTTAAAGCGATTATTGGTATCAGTATACGTATCATATAAGATAATGATATAAGAAAAATTTGCATAACTAAGTAAATCCTTAATTCACACAGAGTAGTTGCAGATACATATTTAAATTTACTTACATTTCAAATCCATGGAGTATGGAGTATTTATCTGCCTTATAGACGAAAACCGCACGACAACGTTGCAGTCGGGCGTGAGCGACTGCGAAATACTCAGATACCATCAGTGTAATACCAGCTGATAACAGGTGGCAGGTAGCCAAGCAATACCGACCAAGTTTGCTTTCAAACTGAGGTAGATATGGGATGTGGCTGAAAAAAAATTGTTGGAAGAGTTTCCCAGTAACCTGCTGGTAACCCCCATTTCCTGGGGGCGGCGGGTGTGGTCGTGGTACGAAAATTTATACGCCGATCTTTGAAGGAGATTTCCAGTAAGTTACCTTAAAATTTGGGTCACTCTATTTGTAAAATTGTGGGCGATTATGGACGCAGGTGTGTCGATCTTTGAAAGACACCGCCAACAACCTGCCAACCAAATTTGCTGACTGTAGCCTTACAATTGTGGAAGATATCGATTTGCATTTATCGATTTTATCGATTTCCTTGCCCCCAATTCTTACACTTTGTCTGACGCGGGCAGAGACTGGTATATGTTCCACGGTCCATGTGTCTATCTCTAAGACAGCATGACAGACATTGTTCAAAACAAATATACTATGACACCTTCGATATCAAAGTATAAAAATATACATAAACACTTTACAGATTTTTATGTAATGAATAAATAATATTTTGTAACTGGCATTTTATATTATTGGGAACTTTAGTTGTTTCTTAGTCTAAATTAATCAAATTTAACAAATGTTGATTACAATAACAAAAAACAGATAATATATATTAAAATATATATTTTTATTTTGTTCAGGCATATCTTAAGAACTGCTTTCAATAATTTCGTTCATAAAAATAACCGATCTACTAAAAACCTTTCAACGATTTCAACAACATCTCCGCTAATGCCGAGGCACTGAGAGGCCTGTATATCGACTGAATCTTCTAGTGAGTCTTTTAGATCAGATACTGCAACGCAGGTCAGTAGAGACGGAGTACTCTCACCAATCTTAAGGAACGTAGCAGTAATCGAAGTGCTCTCAGCCCTAGATGGGTGGCTGCAACCTTGTTGCATATGCGGACCATGTTGCTGTAGCCTGATCGGTCTAATTCCCCAGGTCTCTCTATGATCGCATGTGTCTGGGACTCAGTGTTAACTCACCAAACGCAGAACTGATTTTGATTCGATTTGCCAAATTCTGTGACACTATAGATAAGAAATAAAATAAAATAAAAAAATAACCAATTTAAAGGCTGTAGCTTTGACTTACTGCGGATAAAATCCGTTAGAAAACTTTTGTAAGTTACTTGATTATTTCTCCAATTGAGACTTAATCGTTGATCTGTCGATATTTTCGACCTAATTCCCTGATGCTAGGTTAAATTCAATTTTTACTTCACCATCTTCTATACTATACATATTGAGCTTGCTTTACGAATATATTTAATTTAGAAGCAATGGTGGATTTCTTTTTCCGTCAACCATCCCCCTAGACTAGTTCATAGCCATTACCTTACACGCTTTGAATTCACTGAACTCATTAAAAATAGAATGAATATTGCTTTCTTTGAGTTTAAATGAGCTTTAAAGTTAGAATATAAGTTCTCCTTTACCACTCGCAGATCAAATTTATTTTATTTTATCGATAACTTCATACGTTTCCCCAATAACAACAATATTGGTATACCGATAGAAGTAAATAAAAGCAAACTAAATTGTCCGTCCCGGTAAGAATATACCTTGGCTTAACATTGATCAATGCTTGGGAGATAATATTATTTGTATATTTCTCGGAAGTCTACTACTTAGGATGACTTGGGTTTATGTTGCTTGGTGGTAAAAATAAATTAAATGTGGATAGAAGGAGAGTCGGATGGATTTATTTATGCATGAGAAACTGTTTTTCACAATATATTTATCAAGCCTACCATTAACGAGAGAAGTATTTAGAGTAAAATAATAACTATATTTCACTGCGAGCTGCGAGGGTGATTCCTGTATATGCACACGTACACTATAATATATGTTTTTGCAAATAATGTATTACATCATTGCCATATGTCTTTCCTTCTTACACAGCTCTTGCTCTTTGCGACTGGTCACTGCTACAACAAAAACGGAGAAATTTAGCGAGACGACACTGCTCCCCACGTGAATCGTCATCATACTTCAAAAAAATGTCGGGTGTTGCATGCAATGAAATTACAATTTTAATGCAAAAGTTGAAAACGGTGATCCAGCCTGGCAAAGCCTTTGATATAAAACCCGTTTTGCTCACAGCTTGCGCAAATATGTTTAGTCAATATATGTGCTCAATGCGGTTCGATTATGAGGATAAAGAATTTCAACAAATTGTTCACTTTTTTGATGAGATTTTTTGGGAAATTAATCAAGGGTGCGCACTGGATTTTTTGCCATGGCTTTTACCCTTTTATGTTCGACACACAAAACGGATTTGTCATTGGTCGACCACAATTCGTAAATTTATTTTAGAGCGTGTTATCAATCAAAGAGAGTTAAACATTGATTTAGACGGACCGGACATCGACTTCACAGATGTACTTTTAAAGAGTCTTATAGAAAATAAAAACGTGACACGTAACACGATTATTTTTATGCTAGAAGATTTTATAGGTGGGCACTCAGCTGTAGGAAATTTAGTCATGTTATCTCTATCGTATATAGCAAAGGATCCAGTTATTGCGAGCAGACTTCAGTGTGAAGTCGACTTTGTATCCAAAAACGGTCAACGAAATATTACTTTATTTGATATGGACAAAATGCCTTATACCATGGCAACTATATTCGAAGTTTTGCGGTACTCATCTTCTCCAATTGTTCCACATGTGGCCACAGAGGATACGCAGATATCGGGTTTTGGCGTTACTAGTGGAACCATTGTTTTCGTTAACAATTATGTGCTTAATATGAGCAATAAGTACTGGAAGAATCCTGATCAATTTCAACCAGAAAGGTTTTTAGAAGAAAACTTGAACACTGGGTCAATATTATCAAAATGTAATAATAAGAGAAGATGCTCAGAGGAATCAGATTCGGGCATTGAGTTTGAAAAGGAAGCGATATTAAATCATTCGTCCGAAGAAAATCCAAATATCACGAACAAGCTTGTTGAAAAAGATATTCAAATGAACTCTGAGCCAAGGAAATTTCAATTAAGAAAAAATATTCCTCATTTTTTGCCATTTAGTATTGGGAAACGCACTTGCATTGGACAAAATCTAGTGCGTGGGTTTGGATTTGTTTTGTTAGCCAATATTATACAAAACTATAACATAAACTGTGCTGATCTTTCAACAATTAAGATTAAGCCGGCAAGCGTTGCATTACCTGCAATCTGCTTCCCGTTAGTATTGACACCAAGAATATAATGTTCGGATGAAACGAAAAGTAAATAAATCATGCATTCTTGCTAGCTTAAATTATTGTAGCCATAAGCCTTATGTAATAACAAGTATAAGTAAAAATATTCATGACTTATTTCGAATTATTAGTAATCCATGTACACACACTTCAATATATTTAAATATATCTATAAACGAATATTAAGGAAACAAATTTTTAATTTCTTAGCTGGTTTCGAATGGTTTCACATAAACATATAATTATTATAGACAACTTATAGAAATGATAATAAAGAAAATGTTTATTATATTTTGTACTCAAAATGAAGGTGAAAAGCTATAGTATCTTCTCATTTTTAGCGAAAAACAATGTTAGCTTTACACTTATTGAAACATGTGCAGTTCATAATTTAAGACTTCAAATACTGGTCATCTGTAATTCCATTAAGAGTTTTTTCGAAAGACTGAAAACATGTAATTTTTCTAAGTATTCAATAAAGATATGAAATAAAATAAAATAGCCTCACAGAGGAACCACGAAGTATCAAAGGTATCTGTCTCAAACTTTAAGAGATTCCCTAGCTATCCCACCTAAAGCAACCAGTCTCTTTCGCTTTTAGCATGGATGGGTACCAGGAAAACCAGTCCGGTTTGGACTTAGAAGAGCATTCTGCCTTGGTGGCTTGGTACCCAAGTGCATGTGGCTTAACCATACCTGTACGGACTTTCATCAATTTGGTTGTGTGGAAGCATAGATATTTTGTAGCGAACAAATCGATTCGTGTCAGTTGTATTCCGCCCTGGCATTTCCGATGATTGAAATCTCCCCATGTTTGTATGAGCTGTACATATCTATATATTTATATATATATGTAGTATCACGTCGTCATATCGATTGAAAGAAGTTGGTGTCACCTGACATCTGCTTTCTATTTTTGTTTTTTATGAAATAGAGCTTCACAAACAATTCGGAAAATTGTTAAAACGGTTGTTTTCTTTTATTTTAACTCACCGTCTATCGTAACTTACGATCTCTGGGAAAAAAATACAGTTGTATAAGAATTAACTATATATACGCTTTCAAATAGAAAGACAAGTAATAGAAAATGCAACACTCACGGCCATAAGACTAAGAGAATACATAGTCTGGAATCTGGAATCCGTAGTTTCAGAAAAAAAGGCCATAAATCTATTCTTAAAGGAATACAAGAATCCCTTCGATAGCAGACTACTGCGTGCTAGTAGTACAACTCCAACAAGAGAGGAATGAACCCATGGCACCCTCGGGCCACCGGGCCACCGACCTGCTCTACAGATAGATCTAAGCGGCTCTATACAGCTCTCCTTCAGTCTCCGGACACACTTCAATGTTTTTCCGGCTGAAATGCTTGCTACAAATGAACCAAAAAATTGCAGAAAGAGGTTTTAGTCAGTCTAGGCAATCAATCATGAGGCCAATCTCTGCATGAGATGGCTAAGCAGCATGTTCGCAGCCTGATATGGGTGCTTGGTCAGCAGGACATTGAAGACAACTGTAAGGCTCTGGCTTCCTGTAAGCTCAAAATCAAGGAAGAAAGTTGACGCAGCTCTAACGATAAATGGCGAAACGCAAACTGCAGTCGCTTAGCACACCAAACATGGCCCAATATTAATACAAAATACAGTACAGAGCTGTGTAATTTTAGTCGCACAGACTGCTCTGCTAAAATCCGTAGCAGGACACTGGTTAGTTGGCATTCATACCAATAGACTCCAGATGCCTTATAATGACTTCTGCAGAAGCTGTAAAGAAGAGGAAGATGTATAATCTCCGGAACACTTCTTCTGCTTCTGCCCAGCACTTGCCAGGAAACCTTTGGCAACCTTGGGAAGCCATTCACCACCTAACTTATCACAGCTAGCGAACTGAGAACGGCCAGAATAGCGAAATATATATACGCCACTGGCTGGTCTAATCTTTGATCTTAAGTTTTACATGAGTATAGGAAAAATCCGAGCTAGAACCCATGCAGGATTTATCACAACGGGCATATGTGTGACAACCTTCAGGTTGATAGGTTTAGGCTAACCAAACCTTGGAACGTCGTTAAATTTAAAATTTTACAAATTCAGAATTAAATTCAATGGCATGGTTATTTGGAATCCAGCTGGCAAATCGACAGCTCGTCGATACACTTCGAAGCATAAATCGATAAAATAAATTCAAATTAGGCTATGTATCCCTAAGTTTTCTGACAAAGTCTAAAGTGATAGTCCGGTAGACGACTGAAAAAGTCTCTTGAAAGATCTTGTACCAAAGCTACTGGGGACTGCAAAACGCAGAAGACTCTCTAGAGCGCTGTGGTTGTTAGTGCTTCTTGACCAACCTCAGAGTTCTTGCTGGGGTCGATTTAATGCACATAATATACATGAAATCGAATCGGTCTTCCAATGGTTATGGAGTCAATCAATCGACAATGATTTACCTTATAAGCACGTCAACCAGTTGTCCATCTTATTCGTAGAACTTCTGAGCACCAAAATAATATTTTTTATTTTTTAAATTAAAGTTTATCATAAAAATCTTATCTTTCGACCAAGAAACTTTTTAATACAAAATTAATTTTTGAAGAAGTTAGTTTCTATCCAATGATAATTGCTATTTTAACAGTTGATATGGAAAAGCTATGCTTTTTAATATTTATATTGCTAATTTTCAAAAAATGTAAATTTGCATGTGAATTCTTTGGCATAAGTATCGGAATCAGATATTAAGGCAAATCCTGATTCTTTGGTTTTTTTTTCTTCCAATTTCTTTGTCTTGTAACATATAAACTACAATATTGTTTGCAGTCAGACGTCCTCCTATATATTCTTGATATCTGCTTCTTTGTCAAATGCTGGACATGCACAGAGTGCGTGCTCTGCACTCCAATTGAATTCATATAACACGATGTGCATATGGAGCGATAGCATCAGTGACCAGTGGAGATTTAATCGGAGGATTTAATCATAATGTTCCAAAGTACCGAACCCTGTTGTAATCCGCCCGTTACTGTCTACATCTTCCCTTTACTGTCCGTGTGGTAGTGCAACTTCCTGTTATTGAAGTAGCTGACAATAATCCTTATTAAGTGTGTTGGTTTATCGAATGCTATTAGTGCGTCCATCTCGCAGATGGATGCCACCTAGCCATCTGCTACCTTCTATGGCATTCCGGGCATGTTTTCCTACCGTCTCAATGACGTCTTTCGTATAGCATGCTGGAAACCTCTTTGAAGTATTCTGTATTCTGTAAGCGAATGTTATCCGCTGATAGGGTCCTTGCTCGAGCAGCTGCATAGATCTCTTCTGTGGACACCGGTATCGGCTTTCTGTTACGTTGGGGAAGCTTCCAGTTGGGGAAGCAGCTCCGATATAATTTTGATATTTCTTTCTGACATGCAAGTATTAGTTCCATGCTGAAGCATGTAATTCGCGTCACACTTGAGGCCGTCATTTGCTCAGCTGTTTCTTCAAGTTGGAGTCCATCCAACATACAGCTGCAGTCTTCTCTATCTATCGTCTCTACTCAATAGATAACATCCCTACGTACTGCTGCAGGTGGGCTTTTCTGTCTTATCTCCGAATCGATGGCACGGCAGTCGTTGAACTTCTTCTTGGATACTCCATGTCACTTGGGGCACAAGACTGCCGCTCGCAAACGTCAGATCTACGAATGAGCTTCCTCTAACTCTATTTTATTTAAACATTTCAGCCACATGCTCGAGCTCCATACACTTAAATATGGTTACGGTATTAGTTAGGGTATTATAACAGACCGTTGCAGAAATCAGTCCACCTACTAACACCTAAATTTTCAAAATGACTCAACATTCTATCGATATAGATACACAATAAAATAAAATTATATCCTAAAAATTAGTTTAATCGTTTTTTTTTTGTAAAATAATGGAAAGTGTTTAACTTTGGAATATTAATCGTTGCCATCAGCACACAGTTCCAATAGTTTATTTTTGTGTTGCAATTTCATTTGGCTTCAAAATGGGAAGTTACCAATTATTAAATATTTCCAATATCACGCTAAAAACATACTGAATCTTATCGTAATGTCATTTATTTTAAAATTATAATACTAATAGCCCGGATACCCGGATACTAGCATGCTTTCAGTTGTTTAATTTTATGTTACTGAGTCGATACGAATGTTAGTTTCCTGTGGAAGCCATCCCAATGTTTCCTTAATATGTTGGGAGCACGCTACACTCCTAGCTGTTGAGCTCTGTTGTTATGTATTAAAAAATATAAATTGATACAACTCATTGTCGTTGATTTTATGGCAATGAAAATATTATTCGATAGATAGATATGAAATAAAACTCATATATATTACGAGCCTATCGTAGAATATATTTATTTAATAATAAACTGTGCCCGTTCGGCAGTTCATTTATACCAATATACGAGTATATTATTAATTATGTATATAATACTTAATATTATAATTCGAAGTTAAATCCCTTACACAGCATCAGCAGGACTTTGGAATTCAGATAGAGCATGTATTGGATTTTGAACTTTCTTCTGCGATCCTTTTCGAACTTTAGCGCGAACTTCTTCTGGCTTCTCAGGTCGCACTAGTGGTTTTTTCTCTGGTGCTTTCATCTTCCATACTACAATTGGAGACTTCAGAAAAGAAAAACAGCGTTTAGTATCAAGAATATTTCAGTTTATAAAATATCCGGCAAAAGTCTTTCTAAATAATATTTAAATTGTTACAAATTTAGCTGCTTTAACAATTTGAGAACTTCTTGAACAGAAGATTGTAACTGAATTTGCATAAAATCATGAAAATAATAATAATGTTGTTGTTTTTGTTGACATTAACCGGATATGTTACAAACATGTAAAATAAATAAAAGGCTTTATAGATAAACTTACAGTTACAGTGCCCTGTCTAGTATATTTTGTTGATGCTACGTAAGAGTATTTCACCGTCAGTACTACGGCATTCATTAGATTCTTGGCTGCTTGTATCAAAGATGTGGCACTATCCAGCTAAAAGATGAAATAAAATACAACGTTATTGAAAACAAAATATGTCATTTACGCAATGCTTACCCCCGAGACAATCAGTTCTCCGCTTATATTCTGGACATCTGCCTTGACTTTAGAAGTTATTTGGATTTGATGACAGTAGAGAGCGATACGTTGTAAATATGCCAACAAGTCTTTTTTGGTGCTGCTTTCCGGACACTGTTCTGCTATCTCACGCGTAAGCTTATCAAGTTTAGTTCCGGCCTCGGATATTTTCTTGGCGGCATTGATAACATCCATGGTGGTCTTTAAGGGGCCACGACCTCTGAAAGTTGTTCAAAAAATACACAAAGAATTTTGATCAAGCTGTCTTAATTATTACAAAATAACAATATTAATGCAATTCATTAATAAACTAAAATACATAAAATATGAAGTAAAAGAATTTCAATGACTTCAGCCCGTAGTATTTACTATTTATACTTAAAGCAAGTAAAGTGTCCTTCATGTTGTCCGTCCATCTGTACGAACCCATATTTTTTGACACCCTGAAAGCTAGAAAACTAGTAAATCGTCTCTGGCGGCGCCAGGCAATGTGTTAAAACTGTGGTAGTACTTGGAAAGTAGATAGCTTAAAAATTAAAATTAAAAATATTAAGGGAATATGCAAAGATATACCTTGTAAAATCTGTCATCTCCATCATTATCATACACATATGTTTTGCCAGGAAAATGATGTCGTTGCCAGTATCGTCCCATTTTGCAACCTCTGAATCAAAAGTGAGTTTTTCTCGTCGAAATAGCTCCACTTGTTGTGCAATCTTTTGCTTATCCTCTTCTGTCATTTTACGCATTGCTTCCTAATAATTAAATTAAATTATGTAGGTAGTGCTGCAGTATTGTTACATTCAACTCTTACCCTAGCAGTGCAAATGCCGCTTATGTCCGGATATTCGTCAACCGTTTGGTCACCAGTATGAGCACTTGCTGTAATTGGTTTAACAAAAATATAATTCATTTAATTCGAAAATGATGAAATATTAAATTTTAGCATAGCTCAAGTTAGAAAAATTAAAATACTCACATTTGACACCATAAATATAAAAACATACTTATTTGCAAAAGAGGTTTTAGTCTCTAAACAAACGAGTCTACAGTTTAATCTCAAACAAAGATTATATTTATTTACTATATTTTACAATGTATGCCAATGCTGTCTAACTTTGTATGTCATACACTTTTACAGATAACACTTCTTTCATTAACAGTCGAATTTGCATTCAACAAAATATAATACAATATAAAGTAATAGTATTTTTAGTTTTAAATTTCTATATGTAAGCTATTGCTCGTTACTAAAATCTATTCGAAATTGGTCTTCGCAGACATAATTAGGATAATAGCCCGGCCAAATGTCTCTTTCTACAGGTACCCATTTTAAAAGTGTTTCATAAAGTGATAACTTAAAAGTCGGTTTAGTTTAGCCTAATGAGTAATACTCTGATACCAGTTAAGCCATTTAAAATTTAACATCCAATAGTAAAAGGAGGCCCAAAATTTATAGATTTTATCGAGTTGCACTTCGAAGTATACCGATGTGTTATGGTATTGTCAGTTGCTTAGAGGACGTCGTCCAAAAACCTTATAAATTGTGCTTTGAATTTATTGTAAGAGACTTTAAAAAATGTTGGAAAATATTATAATATTACACCGGTAAGATTACAATGCGTCAAGAATTCATTGACAAATCGGGATTTATTGCTCATGTTCAATTCTGCATAAGGAAATTAAAATTTATAAAAAATTAATATCGAATGATCGGACTAATAACGCATATTTAGGGACCACAGATTGTCCTTCTCCCATTTTCAATTTAATTGTTAACTTTTCTATACGACATGAAAAAAATAAATAAATATAATAATTACATCGACTTCGTGTTTCCAAAGTTAAATCTTCGACTGGTTCAAACTCAGTATCCGTGTCCAAATCTTCAGAACTCTGGAATAAAAACAAAAATTATGAAGCATATACAAGTTACAAGTTGAAATCATTAAAGTGTTTAAATTAAAGTTAAAAAGGTTGATTATTATTTTATATTTTATTACAATATTAATAATTTGTTTTCGTTATACACAATAATTTTTCGAAAACCAAACACCGGGCGTGCCAACAAGATACTAACCAAATTTGGTGATAAATTGTATCGAATTTCTGGCCACAGTTAACATTGCAATAAAATTTTAAAAAATATTCCGACAAGGTACAGACTAATACATGATCCACGTTTCTCTAGTTCTAGGGAAAAAACATTTATGCTCTTATACAATCGGTACCATATCATGATCATAACACAATAATAAATATTTAACAGCTTTTGTTGCATTCATTTCGAGTGCTTGTTGTCAAATGATAAATTATCCGCAACTTTAGGAAAACAACATAAGCCTCAATTGTAATTGTGCTAAGAAAAAATTCTCAAGAACTTAATAAAAACCATAGTTGGAAAGAAAATTATTTTGATTTTTCAAGTATTCTGGTTTATGATTTGTATTTGATTAATTAGTTAATAAAAATTAAATTTTATAAAACCATCAAATAAATCATTAGATAGTTATCAGCTGAGTTGTTAGCTAGATAGAATGCCAAAGTTCACAGCAAAGCTATTTAAATATTTTTCCTTCAACATACAAAATTTAAGTCACAACAATGCAATTAATTTGGATTAAACTAAATACACGAAAAATATGATTATTTAAGGCAAGCCGCTTTCAAAATCAAAAGATCAAAGTTCTGTGTTACTGACTGAATTTTTTAAAGATTTGCACGCCAGCCGTTCCCAAAAATACGTACGTCCCCCGAAAATGTTTAGCACGACTAGTTTTAAAGTCGCTATAAAATTCTTACCCGGTTCATTAATACTGCTCGTCGAATTTCACGTACGCCATCGTATACCAAACGGGAGGCATCGATAAAATCATTCTCGTCCACATTTTTGTTTGTATTGGTAGCCAGGGCTTCCACTGCAGCATCAACTCGTTGTTCAAATTTGATCATCACTAAAATATAAAAAATAATAATAGACAGTGTTGAATTTAACTAAAGGCATCAATCAAGAACTTTAAATATCTTACAATATACAAAACTATGCCGATAACTACCGACAACAAAGCAGCACGTGATTGGAAATCAATTTTTATCTCCACAGGAAGAACGACTTATATGAATCCTATGACTTAGTTGTCTGATCTTGATGATGAGTCTGCCTAAAATGCTGGAGGCATAAAAAAAAACCCGTTCATAGTGAGTATGGAACGAACATCTTGGTAAACAAAAAAGATTTTAATACAAACACGCATCTTTCGATAATCCGATCCGGCTCCAACTGATATATTCATTCAGTTTCATTAAGATGGCTTTAATATAGAGTGGTTAATTCGCATAAAGGCAGACAGACCGTCATGGATATATCGACTCGGACAGTAAAGATGATTGAGAATATATATGTTTATACCTTACAAAATTATAATATCCTCTGACAGAGTATAAAGTTGCAGCTTTAAAAACAAATGCTTACACAGAACATTGCACGAAACCTACGATATACCTTCGATATTGGAGATTAAAATTATGGTAATACCAACCTTGTTCGCGGAGCACTTTAACTGCTTCTAAGACTCGCTTAGTGTAAATACATGGCTCATAGTTGTCCATTTCAGCCTCAACAACATTGCACACACGAGACGAACGACCCTGAATGGATCCAGCAGTTCCACGCAGATCCTTAGCATCGCCAACTTGTAAAGCCATGACACATTTGTTGACATCTTCTAGAATATGATTTTCAGAAACAGCTAAGAAGTCGTCAATGGTTGTAATGTCATCCACAGCTTCTGTTAATATCCGAACTTGCACCTCCCAGGCTTGGCGATAAGCTGCCATGTTCTCTTGGGCAACTTTAGAGTTTGGTCGCACCGTAAGTATTGATGCAGCATTTATTACTTGGGGGCATAAACTTTCTATTTGGGCCGCAGCATATCGAACCATTTTTACTCCGTCCTCGTTATTTGACATACTGCACACGAGATTAGCAACTTCGACTAATTTTTCAGCATGCTTCGTAAATATCTCAGCCTTTTCACGCACTTTCTTTTCATTCCCAGATTTGGCGGCATCAATTAAGTCAATCAAAGGCGTAGTTGTTTCCAAAAACGAATCAGACACATGATCAACAACAGCCTTGCGAAGCTGCCGTCGCAAATCTCTCGTTTTGCGACACATTTGATCAATCGCACGATCTAGCCCGGGGCTGTTGTCTTTTTGTCCCATCTAAAATAATATATAATTGTTGAAAATTACTTATTTCATAAACTCATAAGTCAATTTCTGGCTTCAATATAATTTACATTTGACATGTATTCAGATAGCAGATCCTGTAAAGCTTGACGAACAGCATTGCATTCGGCGACAATTCGCTCCCTGCGCTCGTCCCTTGTACAGTCTGCATCGGCCATCAGGGCTGCAGCACTAATAATACTCTCTAAACGTTCTTCGAGAAGTTGCCGTGACCGTTTGTCACTGTATGTCATGGGATCCATTACAATTCCCTCCTAAAATTGTTATATAAAAATACGATTTACTTAATAAAAACCTTCAACTAGAGAACATATGCTCTCTTCATAGTATTTAAACGCACGTCAAAATCGTCCAAAGCTGCAGCTAATTCTCCTGCGCCACTGTAAACATCAGTAGGCTGTGATGATTTTCCTTGGGCTACATCGCTGATCGTGTTCACAGCATCGCACACTTGTTTTAAAATAAAATCTCGATTGACTTTGGCCAGATCTAACTCTGGATGTCGAACATAGACCTTAGATGCGGTAAGCAACATTGTTGAATGTTTCTTTAACATTGCACGAGCCGCAGCTAAATCATCCCGCAGTTGCGGATCTTTTAATTCCTGTTGACGTTTTGCTGCTTGTTTTATGAGTTCTCCAGCGTTGCGACCAAATTGCTGGATTGAAAGGTAAACATTAATATAAAAATCCGATTAAATTGAATTATATGCCCTTACCCTCATGTTGTTCATAAGTTCGTCTTGGCTTGATGCATTTTTGAGCTTGTTAAGATCATCTTCAACAATATGAAGAGATTTAAGTAACAAATGAACATCAACCATATCTGCTAAAATAAGTAAACGTGTAACAGCTGAGAGCAGATTTCTAGCTGCTCGAACCATGTTCCCTCGCTTTAGGGAGCTACACGGGTCCTCTGAAAATTCTCTGGCTGCAATGCTCATTGCATCTCCAGTCTTTCGCACCTCGTCAACGGCAGACAGCATTTCTTGAGTTATGTCCGGATTTTCATATGCAATTTGCTCTCCCTTCTGAATAAAATTTTCAGTGGCTTTCTCAACAGCTGCAACTAGCGCACTTGCACGCTTTGATTTTCCTAAAAATATTAAATGCATAAGAAAGATATTAATAAATATTAATATGACAAGTGTAAATAGCTATGAGTTCATTTGAATTTTTAAAGGTTTCAGTTTAAAACTGTAATTGTAAGTTATAATATACCATAAGCCAACATCTCAGCTGGCAGAGCTGGCTGAGATTATTGTACTATTGTTCATTTTTTGTACTATTCTGAGCATAAAAAGTGCATTAACAGTGAATTTTATACATTTTAACATTATTCAATTATACATACTTTATGCATCACACATCAAACCATATCATAGAAAATATAGGTTTTTATTTAATTCATAATGCAATTTAACAACAACAGTTAACAGTTGGACTCTGTTCAATGTGCAAATTTATCAAAATTACTTTTTATTAAGTTATTTAGCCGAAGTACAGTAAAATAACATTTAGCCATTGTAAGATTTACATATAAAACACGCACAGGATTGTAGAAAACCTAAACAGTCCTGCATTAGTATAATAAAAAGGGATACTGTTCATATAGACCTGTTATGCTAGGAAAAAATAAGATATGAGAAAAAATTGCTTCTGAGCGGACTCAGCTGGATCTTAGCAACTCGATTTAAGCAGTATTACAAATAGAAAGGACATAAAGAAGTTTTATTGTGAAAGGGTTTCAAATTGTGTTGGCCAAAGCCCTTGGCCTCATTAGGAAATGCGGACACATAGAGGCCATAGATATGAAGCTTGTACAGCAGGTCAGAAGGATAAGTTATTTCAAGCCATAATGACCAGAGGAGACAACAGATTTATAGATTTTGCAATGTTGAAGTAAGAATGTATTCAATCAGCTTATGAATGGCAGACAACTTTGCATGCATCTGTTGTTATTTTAAAAATCAGACTTAGCATTTTTCTGTGGATAAAAATGATACGGATGGAAAGACTGGAATAGATTAAAAAGCATTAGCACAAGGCACAATTTTAATACACAACCTGAAAAGTTGTCAGACTCAGGAGCACCAAAAGACTTAATTTCCCAAATATAATTTAATTATAGACATTAAAATATAAAAAGAATTGTGGGGGAGCGATTATATGGATAGTTAATAAAATATTATAAGGACAGACAATTTTATAGCGTGGTGCAGAGGAAAAAGTTAATTGGACAAAGTTGGAAAATATATTTTTGTATTTAAAAAAAAAAAAGAGAGGAATGAAAAGATGACGATTTGCGCTTCAAATTAGCAATATTATTAAATTGCTCAGAATCTTTTGTAAGCTGTCGTCTTAAGATTTGGAAGTTTAGAATAAAATATATTTATTTTTGGGTATACAGTTCGCAAAGAGCAAAGAGAGTTTCGTTGAAGAGATTAACAGCTATATCTATGACAACCCCTCTAATTATTAGTGATCAATCATTATATTCAAATTGTGAATTTAATTTATTCAATCTAAACAAGAGAGAACGTTCCAATCGGACGAAACCGACTGCGAAATACTCTGATACCAATAAGTCATTCCATCTGATAACAGGTGCCACATGACATGGTGGGTGCAGCCAGGAAATACCGATCTGTGTAAAGGAGGTTCCTATTAATCTTCTCTCCAAGTTGTGTAGCCTGAATTCTAATATTGTAGAAGATATAAGTATTTGAGAATTTTGGAATGGAAGTGGCCGGTTCCGGAAAAAAAATATTTGCCATTTCAAAATTGTAGTGGCGGGAGGCGTTGGTGGACATGGGATATGCCGATCTTTGAAGGAAATCGCCAACAACTTACCAACCAAATTTGGAGACTGTTGCCTTAAAATTGTGGGAGATTTGTGGCTTTATTGATTTGCGATAATCGTTCTTATGGATTTACTAGCCTCTTAGTGGACGTAGAACTCCAATTTTTACACTTTGACGCGGGTACTTAATATGCATATGATCCAAAAAGTCGCGTTTATACAGACGGGACGGACAAACAGCATGACGGACATTGCACAAAACCAATATATTCAGTATAATTTGTTGACATCAGCTTTAGGATTGTGAGATACTGCTTTTTATAAATTTGCGATTATCAATCTCGTAGCCCCCTATAGCCCCAATTTTCCACTCCGCAGTAAAAATGGATAGGAGGATATTCCACAATACCAATATATTTTTATACCATTAGTGTAGCTAACATTGAAACATCGGTCTGATTTTTTTTACTCCTGGAGCTTAATTTATGAGTTCTCCTGGAGATAGCATGAGAATTTTCCATAGATTTTACAGAGTACTTAATGGTGTATGAATAATAATAATAATAATAATACTATATGAAACGTGGTTTAAGTGAAAAATTATGAAAAAATTCGACAGCCCCCTTAAGACATTTTGCCGCTCTACGAAAAGCCGAGTATTTTCTTGCAAACACAACAAATCAAAGAAAAAGTGAAAATATGTTTTCTTTTTCCCAGCCTTTCTTTATATGGAATATAATTTTGTCATGAAATGCATAACACATTGAATGAGACTTCTCCCACCCAGGTATATGCATTCATGATCAGCATCACAAGGTGAGTCGATACATCCATTTATCCGTTTGTCCGGATGTCCTAATTTTTCACACATTGATTAAATGAGTAATCTTGATTAAACTGGATAAATATTCGTAATTCTCCTTAGGTCACTCAAGACTCGACGATGGCCCAAAAACTATGAAATCTTCATGTTTAAGGTAATTGAAAATAAAATAAACTTAAGACATGTGAAAATTACAAAAGAAAACTAAATTTACAAAGGAGAACACTACATTTTGTACTCACCAAATATTTGATTTTAATATAATATATATAATCCTTTGTATAAGTATGCCTTTTATTATACAATTAATTATTGATTGGATAGCATAAAAGCCATATTATATGCTATACTGTATATTAGTTGTAAAAAAGACGGATACCTGCCAAGTTTCAAGATAACTTCAAAACAGAGTGGCTAGTTTGCATAGGAAAACAGACATTAAAGTCAGTGGGTTTAACGTGAGCACCTGCCGTGATGGCTTAATCTCACGATGCCAAGCACAGGAATTAATTTAAGCGTCAGTCAAAAAAACTCTACCCGCATTTGAGTGTTAAGCCACAGCCACCACGATACTCCTGCAGGGCCGCAACCAAAAACCAGGACGGAACTAGGTTTTACGGGCTCCTGATTACTCGTGGTACCGGAATTAAGCCTCCGGTCAGGCCTCGTTCCTTGAGGGTTCTACCAATTTAAACTCCAAAACAGAAAGGATATCACTGTAAGGAATAGAATGTGTATTGATGTAAACATCATGGTTTTCTCACTGTGGAGGAAAACAGACAGACGGATATGGTTATATCGAGCTCCAGACTAAATTTGATGTCAGCAGATTAACTTCTAAATACAATGGTATGGAATCTTTACCGTTCCGAAGATAACCGTTCTTTCTTGTTTTTGTAACAAATTGAAATGTATTTTACGTTGTATTAATTCCCTTTTGCCGTACAGAATCCATAATAAAAGAAGCCTAAGCGCCAGCTGTTCTACTTCGGGCACTAATTACACTGATATAAGGTCATGAACAAAATTAACACCAACCAAATACTTTTCCAATGTGGATATTAATATTTTGCTCATTAAAAATGTACAACTCAAAATGCAATTTGAGTAAGCGCTTTGTGTGAAGTTGGACAGCATTACTTTAGATACAGATACACACATATGTATGTATATTTTGTATGTCTGATTTGTATGTAGTAGTAGAACGATGTGTACCGAAAAGTGGAGTTACAAATATGTTTAAATGTATATGTATGGATGTTTATGAATCCATGTGTACTTATATTTATATACAAAAAATAATGCATAGTAATAATTTAATAACTTTTTAATTTACGAGCTAAAAAACCACTTTCCAATTAATGCCTCACCTTTTTTCTTTTTACTTGGACCTTTGGTGTTCACGAGCGTTGTCACTTGCAAAACCAAGGGCTCCAAAGTTTTCTCCACTGACATGGTACGGATTTCTAAATTTTTTGGATCCCATTTCAGCGCTATTTGACCAAAATCCGAAATAGACCCCATTTCAACACGAAAATGTTATATTTTTCGCAAAGAGCTCTCTATCACCTTTATATGTCGGTAGACGCCTTTGGCTAGAGCTGGGCGAACATCGATAATACCGATATTTTTGGAGTTTCACCTTATATCGATAACTTCTAGCTAAAACAGATAGTGAACACAAAGGAACACCAGCATAAAGAACATATTGTGTTTCAGTTTATTTCATAATTCAATTATTAGTGAACTAATTCATTTCAAGCTCAATCACACATATACATAATTTTACAATTTATACTGTTCCTTTTTTTTAACAGAAAGGAGTTCTGTCTTATCTGAACAGTTTCTGAAGCAAACACATGAATTGATATGCGTCTACTATGCAGGCAATGGAAAAATTACAAATTTCGCAAAGGTGCAGTTTAAAACTTAAGCTAAATACGATCTATATATAGTGTTCTCATACACAAAGAAATGCTGGACGAATAAGGAGAAAAATAAGACGCGAGGCTTAGGGCCAGATAATAATAGCTCTTAATGGTCCTCAGCCCATAATTCCCGAAGCGGAATTCATAAAAACCATTATCCTCGCTAAATTGATTGAAATCAAAAAATCTATAGTCTAGTCATCATAAGCAACTTACCGAATTTTTGTTTCAAGATAGTGTAAGCATTACTGTCTGCAACATTCCCACTAGAAATTAAATACGCACTTAGTAGCTCAGCTTTGGACCTTTCGGCCTTGTTTAAATTCGTAATCAGGTCAAACAAAAAAGTCAAATTATTTACTTACTCTTCCTCGATTTATATTTGTTTACATAAATTTATATATAATTATTTGCACCACAATATTGTAGACTATGGCTGTGTTATGTTGGATTCACACAGAGATATTTTGTATTTTGAATCTTCTTTAAAGATGCTCCGTAAAACACAAACCAAACAGAGAATCATCTTGCGGGACGAATGGGAATTTTTCAAGCATATGAAACACTAATCAGAAATTAGATGTATTTGCTATTTCTAATATTATTTACTGTTTTCCAATATCTGTCTATCAATTAACACATAAAAATTATAGAGAGTAATTTTTAGGCTGTTGTGTACAAAACAACGATCAACCCGTCATAGACAGAGGGAACAATGAATAATTATAAATCAATCAATTCAAATATATAATAACTAATCACATTCGATCAAGAAATTAAATTAATGTACTACGAGTTGTGAAGATGACTAACTAAAAGCGTTCAAGCATTTTATTGAACAAATTATATGTCGGTTGACTTATATGTTTTCCATTTACACACGATGTTGGAGTCTGCATCTCGCCAGCCAAACGTGGTTCTTGTTTTTCTCGAAATCAATTCCAGCCAATTTGACTCTTTATTGCATTGTGTATCACAAATTGTAAATTTATTTACTTATTAAATAAATGTTTTATACTTACATTCTTGATTGTCGACTTCTTAACAATTTTTTTTTAATTCTTTGCACTTTGTTCACATGGTTGTTTAATGTTATATGTTTTTTAAATGGTTGACCGGAAATATCTAGAAAAAATTATACGAATATAAATTAGGAACATCCACTGACGAAGTGGAAATGATGCGCAATTTTTACAGAGCATCATCTAAATGTATATTTATTACTAATTTTGCTTTGTTTGAATTAGTACAAGAGTTTTATAGACTACTAAAAACTTTTTAAGAATAGCGTTCAATATCTTTGCAAAATTTCCAAGCAAGATGCCGCTCTGAGTGCAGGGCCATTAACAGGTTTTAACATCTTGAAAAAATTCCATGAGTTCTTCCAGATGCTTTCCTTTCTATTTTCAGAATATCAGAATATTTCGCAGTCGGTTACGCCCGACAGCAACGTTGTCCCTTGTTTAACAATTGTTTTTAGAGATCCAAAATTAATGAAAAACGCTTAGTGGGCAATTTGTAATGAAGTCATGCTGAGCGGGGAGACTACTGATTTACAGACATATTGCAAAGTAAGGAATAATTTAGGTGTATCAGATAAATGTTGCAACACCTTTGTAAGTTAATATATCAAACTTATGGAGTGGATTATTAAACTTTTTTTTACTGTGGAGCCAAGGGACATAATTAAGAGTTCAAGAGTTCGAATGAGGCAGAGAAGAAACTAAAAATATTTCTGAATATTTTAGTATAACACATATTTAATTTTTAGTTATTCAATATTCAATCCAGCCTGATCGAAATAAGAATATTACAATGTTTTGCTTGTAGTACTTTTTTTTATGTTACACTTTATTTGTTATTAAATTTATGCGAACCTAAATATATAAATAAAAACAAGTTGTACGACAATCGGTAGCTTAAAGCTTATGCATAAGTATTTACTAATTTGTGCAAACGTACATTTGATTGGTTTCGGAATCGCTCCGATTTTAACTCATATATATTATGGCCTTTAGAATTTACATAGAAGGGCGGCATTCTCTTCTTTTTTAATACAATTTTATTTCCCAAGGTGAATTGCATAAAATCTATTATGCGATCTTTTCCTGAAGTTTTCATATCTGATACAGGACTTGCTTTTATTTCTGTTAATCCGTTTTTCGCCATTTGACGTTCAACAATATGCAAATTTGATTCATTGGCTATATCTTGATACGATTTTTGACGCATAAGTCCGATAAAAAATGCTTTAACAATATGCTGTAGGTTGGTTGACCCCTCAATTTTCGCATACAGGTCCTTTATTCCGATCACCTTGCATATAGTTTGTATTGCTCGATGACATACTAAACCATGACCCTCTGGCTTTTTAAAAACAAATATTTTAGTTTTTCCGAAACCAGTATAAAAGTCGTGATTAATCGTTCTGTTTTCATAAAGATTTATGTCTATAAGTTTTTGCCCTGCTCGATTTTTGGATTTCCGAAGAGCGGTTCGAACTTCAGGAGCTTTAGCTGTTGCAAACCCAGCCAATCCATTTGAATTTCCAGTTACAGATAAAACCGAATATCTTCGCTTTCTTCCCATATTTCCTTTCATAATAAATACAATTTTATTTTCCAACACACGCGTGTCAAATGAATTAAATACATCCTCCCCGACAGCATCCGGCGGCCCAGTACTGCGGCCTGGCATTTTTGTTCCAGACCATCCTCGATCAATTGAATTTAATTTTGTTAGTTTAAAATTACTTATAGAGTCCCGCAAATTAATTATGTTTTTTTCTCTATCTATGTTTTCAGATTGTTTTTGCTGCTGAATAAGTTCGTTTCCTCGTATAATCGGTGTATTCAAACCTGGCCATATTAAACTTTTCTTGCCGAGTCCGATTGTCTGACCCTTATTGAGATCCTTCGCAAATTTTCTTCCTGCCCCCTTTCCACGTCCTCTTTTTTTACCAGCATTACTAACGGCTGTTACTCCGCGCCATATATCTTCAGCAGGTACTAAAAAAACAAAGTAAAATATGTTACCCAATAAACAATATAATAAAAACAGCATTTAATGTAGTTATAGTTGATAAATAAATATGGAATAAGATATATTAGCACCACTGGAATAGTGACAGAATAACAGAATGATAAAATAACGAAATTTTTTATATTATATTACAATTAATACTACAATTACTTGTTATATGTTTATAAAAATCAAGAGGAGGACTCCCATACCCGGTTTATGGAGCACAGCGTCTCAGTTTTTGTACTATTTTAATTATATCCACGAATAAAAGTGTTTGATAACCACTGAAGGAAACCATGGCATATTTTCATACTTGCATAATATTTTTGGATCTCTACAATGGACTTAAATCGTATATACGAAAAGTGGAGTTATTCAGCTGTTTTCTTTCTATTATGGATGGTTCACACGTGAATTTTATGAATCTTGAAAATAAATTGAAATTACACTATTATTTCAAATATTTGCATTTCAACAGGATGCTTAAGGGTCTACAGCATAACGATGTCTCAACAATTATTTGAAAAATTTTCGTATTAAAAAATTATATTAAGGACTTAAAGTATATGCATTAAATTTGCCTTCAGGTCAATTAACTTTAATTTTTAACATTAGTTAGAAAAAAATGAAGCCTCTTATTTTGCCAAATGTTGGTACGAAGCGCCTGGTCATTTCTTCTGGAAAATAAGGCAACCTTTGGTAACTTGAACATAGAGTTTAGTTGTAAAGTGAATTTGGGTTTCGTTTCCGATTCTGGTAATTAAAATACAAAAGTTAAGGTAATCAATATTGGTAATATAATAATAAGGTAATTACATATTGGTACCTTGATTTTAATGGCACAATACAGAAGTTTGAAAAATAGGTAAGATCGTTCCAGTAGGGAAAATACATATATCATATAGCTTGTTCGGTTTTTTTTAAATGAAATTTATATGTCAACAGGTGAACTGAGGTTCACCTCAAAAAAAGGCGCTTTTTGATTTTATACCCTAAACTCGTTAAAAAGTGATACCAAAGGAAATAATAATGATGTACATAGATATGTATCTAACTAAAAAAAAGCAAGTCCAACAGTGATAGTGATACGGACTAAACGATATCAACTCAACTGTTGATCATGACCAGGAAAATATAGGTCATGATCAACAGCCGAGTTGATCTAGGTAAGTCCGTCGCTAGAGACTAAATTTTGAATATACGAGAACACTTTAGCTTGAAATATGTTATCTTTTTATCTATATTATTAGTTAGTTATTAGTTGATACAAATAGGATTTCCATTCTGGTTTGGCACATTTTGTTATCTATTCATTTTTATTTGGCACACTGAAATTTGTGATTTACCATTTAGATAGTGTTAATATGGTTGGAGTTTGTTTACTTGGATTGCTGGGTAATTGGAACCAAAGAGTATGAGTGCTTAATTTAACTTGAGTACTGGCAGTGCTTTGTCGTTTAGGAACATCAGTTCGTTTAAATCATCTTCTAGTTTCAGATTCCCAACCATATGCCTGATTATAGCACTAAGTTTTTGGTGAACTGGAGTATAGTTTGAATGGTGGCTCAGATGTGTATAACACCTGAGCTGAACTTATACATATATTTACGGCCGAGCGAGAATTTAATTTTACATTTATGTGTCTCGCGTCAATAAATATATTTGTTTTATTTTCACTCTTGAAGATTATTATTGTAAATAGATAAATATAAACGGATAGAGTGAAATGATATTAAATCAAATGATGCCACTAGTTCAAATTATCATTCTCGTCCACTACCACCCTTGCAGACTCAGATTAAATCCAAACGGCCAATTTATATAATGTATAAGTTTAATAGCAACAATTGATCGTTTCTTTATAAATATATACATATATTATCAGGGAGTTAGTCGCGATGGACTGTCGCTATATTATATGATCATAGCACGTGTACTTACATTTATTAAAAAAGCTTGTATTTCGGGAAAAGAGAAATGTGGATGGAACGCTTAGAAAGTTTACATGATTTCCAAGTGTAAATGCAGAAGTCTTCCAGTTACTTGCAACAAAAGACAACAACCTGCTACCCATTTCGTATAAACTTATAAAACAAAAATCGGGTTATATTAGGTATGATAAATAACAAGAAAACATCGCATACTATCGATAGTAAAAATTAAACGATACTATACTCGACTGCTGCTCTGATAGTGAAAACTATATATCGAATATAATTTAATTTAGGAAGTTCGGAATAGGCTATTCATACAAATAGCAAATATCGATATAGATGGAAGAGGAGGTTCAAAATGATATGCAGAGTATGCGTACGGCGAAAGGGACTTCAGGCAAAGCGATTTTATTCGGTGCTCCAATTTCGATTGTATAGTTAAATAATAAAAAATTATTAATATTAATTGCGAAATAGATAAAAAATGGTCGAATACAGTTTCTTTGAAATATTGCAATTAATTGTCCGTTCACAGAGATACCATCATTGCCTTTTTAGATATCGATAATGAAAAACTAAAAACAAAACTAGACAATTTTAACTCACTGTTTACCTGTAAACGGCTTTTCGACAGTATCAAAATAATGCCATTTGATATATTTTGACGGCGGCTAGCGGCAAGCGTGGTAAACTGTGAAAAAAATTAGTATCTTAGTCCTCAAGAAAAAAGTGTAGTTATAAACTTATGAACATTAAGGTGAGAAACTTTTTTAAAATGTTCCAAAATCTACAAAAGACATATATATAGTAATTTCGCTCGCGATATTTTTCGTCGATCTGTAAATTGGGTTTAACAGCTGGAAGTAATTCTAATGATAGGCAACATTCAGTGAACAGTGTGTCACATATTTGAAAATTTCCAATCGTCCCGAAAGAAGTGGCTCTCAGTAATTAGCCTTGAAGAGGGGGCATATTCGATATATATTGTATGTGAATTCCTTATTACATCATCGATATTATTATTTCTTATCGATATTTCGTGTCGAATAACCTGTTGTCAACAACACATCTCCAATGAAAGGAAAATAAAAACAAAAGTGTAAATATTTACTACTTGAAGTTTTACTTCAATCTAACAGTTAATAAATATGTCGTGGTTTAATCTGTGGGACGGATTAAAGACGAAAACATGCAGATACCTACTGCAAAGGTATTTGGGTCAGTTTTTTGAAAATAATCTCAACTTGGAACAATTAAAAGTCGATCTTTATAATGGAAAAGCTGTTGTGGAAAATATATCACTTAAAGTTAATGTAAGTATAATTCAGTTTTACTAATATCTTTCATTCTATAACATGCCCTAAAGTTAAATTTACGAAAAGTAGAAAATTCGACTTTGGCATACAAAAAAGTATGATGTATAACCAAATGGTAACTTTCTACGCACTAAAATTATTTGGATAGACAAATAGTGTTTGTGTGAATTTTGACTCCCACACGTTGGTGTCTGCTTTTCAACAGTGTGTTGTGAAATTACTACCAATGCATTTTTTAAGGAATCTTTTGATAACTTGTGATTCCTTCTGCATATCAAAAATGGGCTCTCTAGAATTTAAATGCGCTGATTGTGATGCCGTTGTTTTCTGCTTTGCTGTAATAATTAAAACATTTTTGTTCAGTATCGGGTTGCAAAACAAACTCTTTTGATCGAGCCCCATACAAACATTCACAAACAATGCCTTCAGTATCTAATATAAGCATGGATTAGTAGCATTCAAACGACTTAAAATAATATTTAACAATGTTTATTTTTAGGCTCTCAACGAATTGTTTGAAGGCCAAGGCTGGGCTTTTGAAGTGGTTTCTGGACAAATTGGATGTTTGACGGCAATGGTTCCATGGAATGCTCTCATGACTAACGACAGTTTACTCAATATCTCAAATTTGACAATAACTCTCAGACCAGTCACGCGTTGCCAAAGCGGAACAACTATGTTAGAGTCGATGTGGTCATCCGTTAGTAGTTCCATGCAAATGGCCGAAGAATGCATGAAACAAGTTGATGATGATATACCATTTTTAAATCACAACAATGCTTTGATTGGATTAGAAAAGTTTGCTGAAACCATTGACAACGGTTAGTAATGATATTATATATGAAATAAGTTAATCGCATGCTATTTGAACAGCCTGTCGACTTCAATTAAAAACATTACTCATTGCTCATACGCAAACATTGCGATAATTGGAATTTTCTACCGTAATGTTGGATTTACATCTGACCAGAATAAAATCTTCGGATGAGAATAACAACAAGGAAATCAGTAGTATCCAGTGGAGATATTGCTTTGGTTAAATTGGCCAAATACCGAATATTGATTTGCATCAGCGTTGCTAACAATTTCAAAGTCAGTCACTTTTGCGGGGATAGAAGCAATAACATTCATGGTAATGATATTGTCTTCGTCACCCTATCCCGAATATGTGGAGACAGGGACTTAAGATTAATAATTGTCAATTTTGCACGGAAATCGTGGATATATATCGAAAGACAAACGAACTTTACGTTTTGGTCAATAGACAGCTTCAAATGGTTTCAAAGGTTTTATTTCTTCAAAATAGTTTTCGATCTCAAAAGGTCTGTCTCTTGAAACCCATTATATACCTACAGGATACATATGTCCAATACGGTTGTTAAGACCAGCTCATCTTTCGTGTGAGACATTCTCACACATCCAGTAGCAAAGAAATCCTGTTAATTTTGAATATAGCATTTAATGCACATTTTCAAAGTCAATGATATTGATAAAAAAAAAATTTTAATTAAAAGATATATCATTTAAAAAAAAAATGAAAGTAAAAATACAAAAAATTTACAAATATAACAACAAAAACTGCACAGTATTTAAATAATAATTAGTGTCTAATATGTATGTTCTACACAACCGACAACACACAAATTTGTCAAATTTATTATGGGCCCAAAAATCGCGTGAAAAACACGTCTGTTGGGAATGCAAACCAAATACGAACAAGATATTAAAAAAAAAAAAACGAAAATCATAGTAGTCCCATTAAAATACATATTATATATTAAACATAGTCAAAGTGTTTATCAATGAAAAAAATTATTAGAATGCCAATTTCATATATTTATTTTGTGAATATCTAATGTTTTTCAGTTCTGAATCGTATACATGCAAACTTAACCAATACGACGATAAACATCGAATACACGCTGCCAAAGTCAGACAAAAAGCTTATTATATCATTTAAAGCTAAGCATGTTGAATATAAAAATCAAACTGGATATGGAAAGTATTCATCACCGAGTGAAGGCTTTGGAAGTAATGATGACAGCTCGGAACAACCTCCTAATTTGAAATATTTACCGATGATTGCTAAGCATAACTTAGTTACTAATGACTTAACGATTCATACTTCGGAACTTATTTATAGTGAAAGCCATACTGCGGAGTTGGTGTCTGTTGGAAGCCTATGTAAAATAGTGGAATTCAAAGGGTGCCAGAATTTTGAAATTAGCGTAAAACAAACTGAAAATATAGTTGGTCCAAAAATCAACCTGGAAGTTATAATAGATGACATTTATTTTATGCTCACCCCTCGTCAAACGCATTTGCTAACCCGAATTTTGAAAGGATTTGATGATGTGCGTCCAAAAGATAAGATGTTAAAAAAGTTTTCGGATTTTAAAACTGAATTGTCTTATCCACATTGCAATACAAAAATGACAGGCATTGTTGAAAACAATGGAGAGTGGTGTCCTGAAGGAGATCGTTTTAAAAAATCGGAATTTTTGTATACCGACATGAAAAAGATCAAAATATCTAGTTCTGATATATCTTCGACATCTACAAATAGCATATCAACGTCCTATAGCAATGCTCAAATAAATAACGGTACTGCCGAAAAATCAGGCGAAATTTTAAAATTTAAAATGCAAATATTTAAAATTGTTGCCGTTATCTTACACAATGATATACTTTTGGAAAATACTACCAGTAGTGTGGAGACCGGCAGTATATATAGCAATGAAAGTTTCGAAAACTATTCGAAAATTGCCAATACGTTCTTCCCAAACACATATATGGAAAATCCCTTGAAGGAACACTGTATACCAATACCAAACAAAAACTATCTGTTGATTATGGTCTCCTCCTTATTAGTAAGTGGAAATCAACAGAGGCGATGTAATGAGTTAACTTTAAAGAGCACATTGTCAGCAACGACTTTTGACTTCAGTGAAATACTTGACAACACCGAGAGTCACCTCATTTTGTTTGACAGAAAAAATGTGAGTATTGGCCTATTTGTATGCATTGTTACCCACTTAAAATGATTAAATGATTATTATTATTAACTTTTACATAACTATGTAGCAGGCAGAAGTATCTGTCTAAATATATTCTTCCTCAGAACTAACAGTCGACATCATCTAGTTATGATGATATGATCTATCCGTTTGCCTGCTTGTATAAGAGCCAAATTTTAGAGACTAAACGAGTTACTTACTTGTATTTTAGAATAAAACACAACGAATTCCATGCGAATGTCTATATAAATGTTCAACAATAATCGTAGGCTAAGTTTTCAACAAACTTTAAATCAGTCGATAATGTAACGTTGGTCGAATCACAGAGAATAAATGTAATCAATTCTTTACACGAGTTGTAAATCGACTACTAAAGAAAGTAGTAATTGTAACGTGAGATTGTAATAACAGCTTGTAGCGACGCTTAAGGCGCACCTGTATATTTGTATATGTATGTACATATATTTTTTATTGGCCCTGGTTTATCTTAAGCCGGGGCTGTTCTTTTTATACTCTGATTCCAGTGGTACCAAAGTATATTGATCTGTGCCCGTGCCAGACAATGTATTACAATTGTACAGCCTCTCTTTTTGTCCATTGTGATGGACAACATAATTAGCTTTGAATTACAATTTAATGCATTAATTAATAATACATATTTTTTTAGTGCACAAGTTGAGCTCTCGAATAGATTATTCTCACTTTTTCTAAAAAGTAGTGGACTCATTATATAGAAGAAGGTTTTGCCCTGCTCACTTACACCTTTATGTCCTCATACCAATCTGTACTCTTCTAGTTCAGAAAATTCTTTTAGATTGATAAACAACTCGATCTAACAATTGTTACAGATTTTAATTCATCCTGCACTCGCTTTAAGTTTCCCTTTTTTCTTCGAGTGAAGCATATAAATATTCATGTAATAATTATTACCTCCATATTAATATTACTTCTTATTTTCAGAATTGTCAAGAAGGATACCACACTAGACCAGAAATTACTCTGTCGCATAACTCGTCGTACCTTTTTAAGCAGAACTACAACACGTGTAGTAACACAATTGAATGCACCTTAGACGATTGTACCACTGAGTTGGATATCTCAATTTATGACAGATTAAGTGCTCTGATAGGAGCATCGCCTTTTATAGATTTGGACGCCCATGAGGTAGTACTGGAATATTCAAATCCAATGGATGTGCAAATTAAATGTAATTCTTTCAAAATAAACTTAAGGTAAGTTCAACACACTGTTACACTGGTTGACTAGAAAGTTAGCTTTACCTTTTCATTGAAAAAATGTCGGTCACCTTATAAAGAAATAGTGTGCTTTGTACAATTTGTCTTGGATTTTGTGTATTTCCATTGTTTTTCATTTTCTATGATACAAGTAAATTCTGGTAGTCGTCTTCAATACAACTTTGTATGTGATGTGTTTTTGAATTATATTGCAAAAAATTGTTATACATATTATTTAATTTTCTCGTTTGTTCATTAAACCTTATTCCTAAACTGATGTTAATACCTTATTAATTGAATTACTTTCAAACCCTTAATTAATTTATTATGACATTACAGTCGAATTCGATCGTAAACTGTTGGTCATCTATCATTCTGATTTGGGTGCAATATTTTATAGTACTTCAATTTTGGAATTAATTTATCAAATTTCGTGCTTGGTACATGATTGATTGCCATAGAAATTGCTTCCGTTAGAGATTTACATGAATTCCGATTAACCATGAAATTAAGATAAAATGTACAGTTCGTCTAAATATGACACTAAAATATATTTTATATAAAAATAACGTATTGGTGATCAAGTTCTCTTTAGTATACTTCAAAAAATAATACTATACGTGTTATTTAAAAAAGAAATTATCAGTAAAGCATTATGAAAAAATCTAGAAAATTACTAGTTGAATTTGACATTCAGTGCGACATTCAATCATTCACTTTGTCAATTTTTGTTATCAGTCGTATGTAATAAGCTGTCATTCAGCAGATTTTTGCAAAACAAATTAGCTCACAAGAACCTAACTCAGCCAACAATTTTGTGTTGCTAATAGGGAAATATTTAGAATTAATATTTCAAGCGCATTATTTATCCTTTAAACGCGTATGTTTTTAATTTTAGAAAATTGGAACTGCATGTCTTTAGTTATTTCACATAAAAATGTGTATTTACTTTTGAGGACGCTTAATGTCGTCTATTTTCAAAGTGAAAGAATTTTCAGTTTTTTGTATAAAAAGTATACATTTTCATTACATACAAGATACAATTTTACAGTACATAATTTAATCTCTAACTGCATATATATATGTAATATATATTTTCTTCTTTTTACCAATAAATTAGGTTTCCAGTAATTGACGGCGGACGACTTCGAGACCCCATGAAGAAAAATATACGAACCGACTATCTCTTATTGGACTTCCGAAATATATTAGTTCAGTGGAAATCATATATTTGCGTAATTGTTGATAAAATCGAAGGATTTTATTGTGTAAGTATTTGATTTAAAAATCATCTTGTTGATCTAAGAGGCAATTAAGAAAATTTCTTAGCGTTTTTCAAAAATGTGTTGGCTTCTCAAAAAGGAGAATTAGAGATAATAAATATACACTGAGAAGAAAATTTCCAACATTTTATAAAAATTTGTCATTTTGGATGAAATTGCTTTTGGTATGCAGAGTGGAGAGTATTTTAAATGACTTATCTTCAATTTACTCATCGGACAGCATACTTTTTGTATACCCTAAACCCATTCAGAAAAATTAAAAATAGTATAAGGTGTTCAAAAGTACGTAATATATAGAAAAAGCATATCCAAATTAAATTATATATTCTTGATTAATATCAACAGCTGAATCGATGTACACATATCCATAAACAAGCCTGTTCTAATTTGTGAAAGCGCTAATTCTTTTGTTTTCCATTTTCAAAAGGCACTTCTAATTGGTTTATTATTTTGCAGTTAAGAAAACGCTCGCTTTTATCTACCGCTTTTAAATTTAAATATCTATTCTCGTTTATTTTGGAATTATTTCTGTATTCAATAATGCAAACTAGCTTTTAAATATCTATCTTTTTTAGATAAACCTCAATATTTTGTGTGTATAAAATATTTTGTTACCCAAATAATATTTTCATAAGATAAATCATATAAGTTCCCAATGGAGCTATTTGATTTAATGATTCGCTCTAGCCGACCTCGACATATGTACTAACTACATCAAACATAATCCTTAAACTGATTAGATTTTACTAGAAACTGATAAGCAAACGGTCATAGCTCGGCTAGTGATGCTGGTCGTTTATATATTAATAAGCCTTATACTATTTGGTTATCGTTAATTTGAAAGGAAGCCAGTGAGTTTTAATACGATATTTTGTTCGAAGGCCATCTTGCCTCTTCGTCAGTACAATTTGAAGTCAAGGCACAAAGAAACCGATCCGGTTTCCACAAGTGCAGCTTGGGCGTCTAGTGCAGCCGCTTGAATTACTCAGCGAATATTTAGCAACAAAGCCTCGCTGACCGATTATTTTCTTGCCCATGGGTATGCCTCGTCAGCATATTTCGAACAACGGGGAGGCGGTGTTGAGAAACTTCCCTACAAGATTATAATACTCCCTGCAAGGGTATATCAAGGGTATTCCCAAACTATTTAAGTTTCTTTCTTAAGATGTTAATATATTTTATCAGCGGTCATTTGCAGTGTTTATTGGAGGCGATATTAAGTGAAATGCTTCAATTTTAAGTTTACAAATTGTTCATTTATTGGAAATCAAATTAAATAAACGCAGCAGACTATTTTAATAAATCAAATTATGCTTCCTTACCACATTCAATACAAATATACATTTTATGTTTTCAGGATGAAGGCATTAAGAATGATATTCATATCATACAATGTTCATCTCAGAATATACTGGATAAGTCGACGGCTGACACGGAAAAGTAAGATGCAACCTGTTTCACATTTAATAACTATATATATAACAAATTTGTTTACAAGAATGTACGTATTATAAACGGCACTTCGCAGATTGTATACCCTTTTTAAATGGTGGCTCTTAAAGTCGTATTAGTTCAGTTCAGAGTTAATAACAGCAGCAAATAAGATTTTGTTAGTCATTATGCATAAATATTTACATATTACTGAGACTTTTAGATCGTATTTTTTTTTTTGTATTGTGTACGTAGCTTTACTATTATTATTGGGAATAAGTCGTGACTTCAGAGTATTGTATTAATTATAGGATAGGTTTTACTATGGTTTGGGTTGTGTTTTTATCATGTGTGTATTTAAAAGGGTTGTTGGATTATATATTTAAGTTATTAAATTTAACAGAAGGACGTTTATAATCGACTTTTGGGTAGATCTGTACCCTCCCCACCTATTGCGGATGTGACATGCGGATGCACGTATAATCCTTCACAGAAATGTCGCTTGTATCACACGGATTTGGATTATGTAATATTTTGAAGGTATTCATCCTAAGAAAATGCGTAACTGAGACGCATTGCTCAGCTGTGATTTAGATATTCCATCTGAACGCGCAGTATTCCAGTTTCGTCATAATATCAGTGGCAGTATAAGCATTTCTTTTACGGGGCTGAAGACATATCGAGGGTACATAGAGCGTTGGGCTAACGTCACTACCCTTTGACACTGCCAGATCCTTTTTAGCTATAACTACAACCATGACCTATCCCTCAATAAACTGATGTTTAGATGTAGTTGGGGTTTGAGAAACCTTTTTAACTTGTACAACAATCCAGTTTGTCAGACTCAATCAAATGCTTTTTAAATGTCCAAGCATGCGTCAAGAGTATATTCCTTCGCGATGAATACGTTCAGATCTAAGTTCACAGCGCTGTTGAGGTTGTTAAAGTGTGCCATTGCCGATTTGACAGCTGAACTGAATTGATTCCACATCTTTCTAAGTTTTTCCAAATGTGAGTAGCAAGCTAATCGAACAGTCCACTCACGGAATCTGGTTGTTCTTCAGATATTTTATTTCGATTTTGAGGGTGCATTCGGAATGGAATTTTAAGGGCATTGTGAACCATTTGGGAATTGTTTTGGGATTCGGTCTCGATGGCTTGCAATAGCTGCAACTCAGTAATTTAACCCATCTGCCATCGAGTTATTGGACTGGAAACTTGGGTGCCGCTTGTCGCTTGTAGCTCTTAGGGACCTTCCTTTCGTCAGCAATGGCATTCTCGAACATTGGTAAGCGCTTCTTGAGAGCAACAAAGTCTTCAGCTACGAGTGTAAGAACTACAGTTTCGAGAGTGTTACATATATATATATATATATATATATATGATCGGATACCAAATGGTAGTGTCTATGTCATGCTTCGCCAGAAACTGTTCCAGCTCATTACCGATACTAAAAGCGTTCAAGGTTCCGAGGTATTGGTTATTATTTACACTGGTGGCTGAAGTTCATCTATGCTCTGCTGCATAGAAAATATGAATTTGATCAATGGGCAATCTAAACATAAAATTATCCTCTTATTGTGTTCTCTGTTTCGTGCGATTTCATAATATACTCACCTACTTTAAAGGCTTGCCAATCATATAATGCCTGAAAGAAGTGAACATAGCAACACTAAACACACATATATATATATACATAACACGCGATACTTGTGTCAGATGTGGCGATACGATATAAGAGCATATTGAGCGCACCATGACGAGTTGTTATTATATACTGCAACATTTTCTTAATTTTCAACCATTTTGTTTTGTATCCTACAAATTATTTTTATGCGATAAGTTTGCTTATTTTTTTAAGCATCTAAAAATTGGCGTCAAGAAAACCATATTGATTTCTATTACTGATTTTCATCAAGCCTAAATCATATTCAATAAAAAGCATGTGGGCAATCAGGCAAAGACTGATAAGAACAGGAAAGTTGAGATCAACTAACTACAAAAACCTGTCCAATTTTTCAATTATAGTGAAGATAAATAAAATAATTTTATTGATATTAAAATGAGTGCTGATTATTAATTATAGAGCAAATTTGTTGATGTACGAATTAATAATATTCAGAATGGGAGAAGATACATGTACAAACTAACGCAAAGAAATTGAATATTTATAAGTAATGAAAATCAAAAGAAAATCCATGATTTTATAAATTTTTGATTCAAGTGAGTGAGAATGAAGCGAGTTAGAATCATTTCTAGGACAGAAGAAAAAGGTTTTCTCATAAATATTAGCAGACATTTTTAAATCACGAGGTGTGTTATGATTTATGAATTTGAACTTGAATTGCGAATGCACGATGAAATTATATGCCGTTCTGCAAGTAATTCGGCACAAAGCTTTAACTAACTGTATAAATAATAGTTTTATAATTGTCATTTTAACGCCGCTTTGTATGCTTAATTCAAAAAGTTTATAAGTAAACAGTCTGTAAGCCGTAAAATTATTATAACTTCAAAATAATAATGAAAATTTGTTTTGAATATTTTTTCAGAATTGTTGTAAAAGTCCACAGTTCGAAAGATATGTCGAAGGACGGGGATACTAAATCTTCTGAAAGAAGCGCAAGACAAAAATGTAAATCACCTTTCAGCTCCAAATGTTCATATGGTTATTCATCTAATATCGAAGGACTCTACGAGAGTACAGGTAATAAATATTTCCAAACTGATAGTGAAACCCAGTTTGTAAAGCAAAATTATAAATAGTGAACATTGGAAACTCAAATCCCACATCTAATCGTTGTTTTAAAATTGTTTCAAAACTAAAACAGCTAATTTTGCATCTGTCCAAATAATCAAACAACGCAAAACAGTCGAAAATGCACTCATTTATTTAATATTTTAAGTTTACGGCAGGGAAGGCATAATTAATAGAATTAGAAACCGCTTCTACATCGATTATAATTTATGCTAACAAGGGGATACCATATAATTTATATTCCAAAGTAACCGAGAGACTGAAGCAAGTCGTATATAAGAAGATCTAAAAATAGGGGACTAAGATGCGTAACCCTCTGGAACTCTCATCCTGAAAAACTCTAAATTATTATTGGAATGTTCACAAGCAAAAGCTAAATAAACACAGAATAAACACTTAAGACATACACTTTCATGACATACGGAAACGCAATTGAATTGATTCATTTATATGCTGCAAACCATTAACTATATTTCTAAATGTTTTTAGTAATATTCCGTACTTTACCCTATCGTCAATCGATTTGCTAGTTCCGCTGTGGAATTTGGTGTGTGGATCATATTGCTGGTAGATTAAGCAGAACTGTGTCGTTGCACAACTACTCCATAACGAGTTAACCTATCTGAAGTAGTTTTGATTTTATTTACAAAATTTTATAGAACTTAGTTTTGCAAATCTATGGAACGACAATTGATATCATTTTGGAGCCGTAACAGCGACAATAGCAAAAGCGACATTTATCCGATGGGGCAAAGAAATCGAAAAGCCACTTGTGTTCTAGAATTTTTAAACAAGTGTCAGCAAATATTGTTAATGGATTGCTGGCAACCGGTCACACCTACCCCCGACGCACCCAATCACAGAAAATCGGGTATATCTCGATCTTTCAAAGGTTTTACGATATGTCTGTAATGTGGTAGGAATTTAAATTTTCGCCTCGTTAGGTCTTGGCACTGGCGGAGGAAGTTCAGGACTGATTCCACTTCTATTTCGTTACGTCTACTTCTGGTGTAGTCAGTAGACGGACAACCTGGTTGCATTATTCCTATCAGCCAAATTTAGATTAATAATTCTTTCGAATATATGGAGGATATTTTTATTAACAATTTACATAATAAATCACTTCAATGATTTCACTATCTCAAAAAGCCTAATATGAAATTTTACAGATTCAATTCTGAGCGCATTTTGATTTTTGTAATCAATTCAAATCCAATCAGCAGCGCACTGATAGACTAGAATATGCGTCAAATTAATTTGTATTCTTTATTGGATGAGGGACAACATACACACATACATACTTAACCTGCATACATATTAAGTGCAACTACGTCCGGGATAACTTCTACCCTACAGATTATATCGAAAACCATTAAACAATATTTACAGCATTTAACGCAATGGGTAAACAATAGGTTAAGTTAACAAGCTCCTCGGGTAGTAATTAAACCTCTTACTTATTGAATTAAGCAACTAGTTGCCAAAGTATAAATTGTTTGACTAAAACACGCATCGCGTTTGAACATTTCCACTTTAAAGCACGTAATCATTTAACACTCACGTGACGTGAGTAACGCAAAACTCTTTGTTATTAATTATTTTTACAAATAACAGGCAAGCTCCTTCAGTCTAATTTGTGTATCCCATCAGTTTCCTTTAAGTTTCAGGTATTTCTATCCATCAAAATACTTCTTTTTTTCTAACTTCATGTATGTATTTGATGTATTTGTATGTGACAGATAATAAATTAATTTATTATTCTCATAAATAAAAATTAATCATAAATTATCACCTAAGATTACATACTGCAGAAATCTTAATACTACTATAACCGTCCGATTGTTGTTATGAAATAAACTCAAATTACGATATAAACTAAAACTACTTAATTTTTTGTCCAAATGTGATGAGCATGTTTGCTAAATAAGAGCAGGTTAAATACAAAAACTTTCAACCCATCGCTGCTCTCCTATTTCAGTTAGGTTATATAGTGTTGGCAGCTATTTGATTTTTGATCCTGTTCCAAAAGAATCAATATATTCGAAGAATCATAAAGATATCTTTAAAACTAAGGAATTAGTTTCCCTTAAAAGGGCAGACGACTTATTATTATTATTATTATTATTAATATTCTGAACCTATAGCTCCTAAATCAACCCCTTCATGAATGCGAGATTCTTTGTTGGGATGAGTGCTTCTATGTCTTTGGAGCTCATAGTATGCATCCCTAGTTTGCTGCATCTTTACATCCGCCTTGGGGATTATATAACACAATATATTGTGTAATCTAATAATTCTTAAGCTTTAGTGTGATTGACTTGCTTTTCTTGAATTCCGAAAATTGTATTAATTAATGCTATGCCAAATCTTGTATACATAATTTTATTTTTCTTATTTTAGACAAGACTGATTTCTTTTTGCCTGGAGATACTGATGAAATAAATGAATTCTGTGAAGATTGTAAAGATTCATCCAATTTGAAAATTTTGGTTTCTGTTCCGAAAGTAAAAATTGTACTAGAGTAAGTCAATTTCTTTATATATGGTATGTATATAATATTATGTACTTAAAGAAATATTATTTATATTACTACATCATCAATAAGAAATCATGTAAACACTTAAATCTTAAGCGGGGTAAGAAAATTCTTTAATGTTGTTATTATTAAAATTGTTCACATTCTAGCTCGCCCCCAAATGCGATGAAAGCCTATATCTCCCACAATTTAAGCAATTTAGTTTTAACCACCGTCCCAAAAATTCCCATAAGCCCATATCTCCCGTAATCTAAGAGCAACAGTTAGCACTTGGTTACTAGGAAACTCTTCCAACATTTTTTTTGATCCCTAAAATTCCAGCACAATGATATGTTCGGTCAACTTCAGTAAACATGATAGAAAACTTTTACCAAACGTTATTTTCATGCAGAACTATAATGGAAGATTAAGAACTCATATGTCAATCATGGAAATAAATTTCATCGTTATTTATATAGAAAATCAACAAAAAGTAAGAACAATAATTTGTGAAAATTATAGGTGTCATTTCCTTATATATTGTTGATATGGATTTTTTTTATTTTGTATTCGGGATACCCGAAGATTCAATATTATTGTTCTGTTGTCCGATTTTATTTTGGTTTATAAATTGGTCGTGAAACATAAATCATATAAATAAGTTTTATACAATAGAGATTAATTATAAATTAATAATTAAATTATTATTATTACTATTAATTATTTAAAACACAAAGTCAAAAATAAGTAAAAAGTTATTTTTCTTGTTTTTAGATCTAAAGATCTCTATGAAATAATTTATAACCGTCTGAATTGGAACTTATTAATGTGGGAGCCACAATCTGCGACATCACAAGAAGAAAATAGCGTCTGTTCCTTTGAATTATGTGTTAAGGAAGGGACCTTGCTTATCTATACGGATATTCGCGATTTGGAAAATAAAGAACAAACATCTTCGCGTGGAAAACTGAAGTGCAATTTAAAAGAATTTCGATTATTTTCGGTTACTGGCCTTAAAAATGAAAAAAATCTGGGCTATTTTTGTACTCAATTAAAAGAAATTGATGTATATCACTGTGGTAAGCTTAAAAACTAATTTAACATATTCTGTTTATAATCGCAGATCTTTTTATATTCAAGGCCCCCATAAAATGGGTATAAGGGATATTATAAGAGAATGTGCGTTAATCTATATGTTATTTGTAAGAAAATGGTTTGTCTCAGGCAGAATACTAATAGTAATTCACAGGCAGAACACATCTGTGATCCCATATACTAAGAAGATATGCATACAAATCATAATAGCAACGGTCCAGATAAACACAGGTGAACTGTAAGTAAGGCCTGCCAGTATTAGCTAAGAATAGAGATAAAAGATTATGTAATCCCTTGGATCCTGGTGGTTAGTTATGGAGATAATTTAATGGCTGGGTACATTTACCATTTAACGCTTATACAATTGACCATCATTCCATCAGTGACTATGCAATGGACTTACACCATCTGGTATATCGGTTTAAGGGCTGAAGTAGGCGTGAGCATACAATTTATTTATCGATCTTTGAAGGATGTTACCGGTAGAAGAAAGAGGTTTGATTTTGATTTGATTTTTAGGGGCTAGGGTGTGCTGAGATTATTATAGGTAGGAAATTACGGTCAGGGTCGAGATTTCTCTTCTAGAGCATTTTTACTTATTATATCATTCACTTATTAATACAATATTGCACGTTGCAGGAAGCATCTTGAGTGAATCGGCTAATGCTTGGAGTGACGCTACTGATACAAATCTTAAACGAATAATTTGTAATTTTCCGAATGAACTGAGGGAGACAAATAATCGAGAGGAAATGGTATCTGTTGTCGCTGAATTAAGAAAGCAACCAGATACACGTTTAAAGGTAATTTACAATTTTAACTTAATATTCTATTTATTGATCGGCATTACTTGTTCAACGGTTTATACAAACAAAAGAATATATTTGGAAAGGATCAGGTGTTATTGACGCATTGAAGTTGTATCGGCTGTCGAGTACCTGACTTAGATTTTGTGCCTATCACAAAGCAAGTAAATGATACGAAATTAAAAAGGGTCATTAACTTACTGCTCAGTGTGGTATGGTTGTGCTTTCTACAGTCATAAATCTTTTCTTGACTAGTCCCAAAGATTCATTCTCTGCATTATTTAGTACCAGACCGAATCTTTAAGTTGGACTCTGGATTCTGTTTCGTTGGAACATGGAACCAAGTTACATCTGAAGTTGTTTGTTGGATATCTGCAATCCAAACCGTAAAGCCGCATTTCTTAGAGCAGTATAGTTGGCCTTAATAAAACTCATAGAGCCTAGATGCAATCGACAAAAACGTCTAACGTAATCATCCTTATAGAGTTTTTAAACACATCTCGCTTTGAATCTCAGATTAACAGTAGAGTTTTATTGTGGGTTCTTCCTGGTTTTCAATGGATATTGTTTTCCTTGAAAATTAATTTTCTTATTACTCACAATTTTCAGTAGTGAATCCCCAAATTGAGTTGGATCTCGTGCCGAGAAATCGATTCCACCTTCATCTTTATCTGTCGCTGACTTGTATTTCTCTGTACCACCGATTAAATGCAATCATACAATGGCAAGCTTATAGTCTTGTTCCTTTAACCCTGATATAACTCAGGAAACACACTTGACTTGGTGAAGTACATACATGAATTAATTGAAAATAAATATATTTTATTTTATTTTACAGAGAATAAAGCTTGCATTTGGAATAAATGGGGTCAATGTATGGCATAAACCTGAATATTCAGTAAATCATTGGATTTATGAACTAATCGACTTTTTAAATGTAACTGTAAGTATGATGAAGAAAACTTCGACACCATTAGAGCTGCAGACTTGAAACTTGGAACATATTCTCATCTGTACCCACATCAGACAAACGGGATAGGAAATCTATATAATTGATAATCGTAAATCGGTAAAATCGATATATGACTGTAAAATTTAAAAGCTAGAGTCGCCAAATTTGATAAGTATCTCGATGGTGACATCCTTAAGAGAGAGTTTCCCATCCATCTTCCACAATTTTTGAGCTAGAATCACAAAACAAGCTAGGATCATCAAACTTGGAACGCATTCTTTTAAAATCGACTTACGGACTGCGAATCCGAAATGCCTATATTCGAAGGTATATTCCTGGTAACTGCCCTTAAGGGTCAATAAATAAATAAATGTCTCCAAAGCAGAAATACCTAATGTTGTAAATGGATACAACAATATATTTCACACAATTTGAAAGCTAATCAACAAATTTATTAGTAACATCCTCAACCCCACTCCCCCAAACATCGCTAAAGCCTATACCTCCCGCAGTTGAAGTTATCCAACTAAGAAGTTATTATTCAAGGAACCTCCTTTGCATCAAAGCTTATATCATCCGGTTTTACAAAATTTGACTGGTGCAATAGGTTGTTCAGTCGATTTCGTCATCACACGGATACTTGTTTTTTAAGAATAAAGATTTTTTATTTCAGGACTTTCCTATTGAAGCGTATGAGCCATATGCGCTTGTTTCGGAAATTCAGGGACATATTTGGAACTTTGCAATGGAATATCGGTAAGTTTATAATTTGAATGGTAAAGAATATAAACTTCCATAACTATGCAACTTACCTTAACGAATCTAGTCATAGGATTGACAAAGCTAAGAAAAAATATAGTCTTCTTTGTCAATTAGTGTAAATGCAGCACATAATTATGAATTAATGCTTCGAGAAACAACAACAGTATTGAAATTATTAATAAAATAAACATATAAAATGCATAAATAAATTGATCTGAAACTCCAAAAGATCAAGCAAACAAACTAAAATAACATAGTGATCTAAAGGAATACGGAAAAGTGTGCTAGTAAATTTTACAATTCGCTGTTAGGGAGATTAAGACTGCCTTAAACAACAACTAAGTCATAACCTCGGACTTGTGAAGAAATTTCAATAATACGACAGAAATGTAGTATATAATTTGAAACATCAGAAGAAGAAGAGATGTTAATTAAAAGCTTAAACACAATTTAGGTATCAGTATTTAAACTAATCTATTTCGACTGACTTTTACTGCCACTTCGACGATTCGGTATACCTTTCCTATAATATATATGTTGTTGACATAATTTGACAGTCTAATATGGTTGGATTTCAACCAAGTTTCGAAAAATGTGATTATGTTAATTCAATATGAAGACAATTAAAAATTACAATTTAAACTACAACGGATTCGGTCTTCAAGGGTATGCTCTTAAGCTGTGCAGAGTGGTTCTGATCTATTAAAAAGTAAAATTAAAATACCCAACATTCAGGCGGGGGGAGATGAACTTTTGTGAAACTGGAAGTGGCACAACTGTAAAGATTTGTTGATTTGAATATTGATTGTTAAATCCTCATGTGGCAATCGAAGTTGCATTTCGATAATAATTCTGAATACCACTTTATCGTAGCCAACAAGTTTAAGTAGTTATCCTTAACTGAAGTTGGTCAGAAAAGTCCGTTTTACATAGTTTCAACTTAAACTCATAATTTCCCTTTTTTTTGTAATTCCTAGTTTGTTCAATTTTTACCAATAAATAATACATTTTATAAATCTTCATTATAGGCCAAAATATCTATCCTATCGGGCACTACTTGATATTGGATATTGCTCCTTTAGCAGCAACATTATATATCCAATCACCGGATGTACTTTACGAATGATAACTGAAGACTGTATGCTATCTATTGGCCCAACAGTAAGTAAATCATTTGGGATTGTCATTACTTTAGTTTTAAATTTGTTTTTAACTCTAGCTCGAATATTGCTTTTTAGACTTATGATTACGAAATTAGTTTATTTTCCACTTCTTCAAGGATTGTAACTATTGGTAAATATTGATTGAGAATTGTAGGGAAAATCGTGTTTAAAGAATTTACACCTTAACTTGTTGTTTCTTTGTATCAGACTATACAAATCATTGTGAAGAAAATCTTCTGCAAATATACCCTTAATTTTCTATTCAACTTTATAATTAGTTGAATCGATTCCTCCTAAATTAATTCATAAGTTCGAATTCTAGATTCTGTAATTAATTCCAGTTTTCAAATTTTAAAATCAGGATTGTTTTTATGATACGTTCAAACAATTCTTCTTTTATGAATTTTGGGAATAAAAATCTATGTTAAGTTATTATTATTTTTGACGCGCAAAGTGCTTAACCCCAATTTTAGAAAGCGCAAATCGTTTTTCTTTCTTTATCTACTCCGAGAAACAATAATTATATATTAAACACATTTGAACGTCATTTAAATATAAAATATAGATAATAATTTTAAATTCGAAATATATTAAAAATTAAAAATATATGTTGTAGTGATATGCAACTAACCTCAAATAAGTTTGAAATAAATGTTATTATGAAAACAACATCTTGCTCCTTAACTAAAATAGAATCCTTTGCGGACATGAAAGCTCGTCAGGGCTCTTCTTATACGTATTCTAAAATGTTTTCAATTACCAAAAATACTACAATTCGGCTTCACTTTGTTTTTTTTTCTGAATTAACTGCTTGTACATTGTACATTCTCCAAGTGTTTACTGTGCTAAGATGCAGAATTTTGGTCAGTTGAAATTAATAACAAAATGTTGCCTTTTGGTCGTCCAAATTGAAAATTTGTTTCCCAAAGGTGGTATACACAACGAACTAAGTCCACGTTTTCTGCAATTTACTAAGATTGGTGCGATTCGGTTTTTCTTGGTTTCCTTAATCTTGCTATGATGCTAGATCACTTAACACTATACAGTACACATCAAATAAATAAACAGAGTATATATAATTTCTTTTTAGGTACAAGGTGCCAAGGTCGTTGATGAACCTTTGGCTCACATAAATTGTTCCGGCTTAGTACCAGTCTTAAGCGTGGGACTGATTAATTTTTCAATACATCTTAATGATCAAAGTAAATTATATCCTAATATTGACTTGAGGTCTTCAATTCATGACATGCATTTAAAAACGTGCTTTGACGCAGCAGATGCATTAGCACAACTTATTGCGTATATAGCAAACGATAAAGACTTAATGTCAAAGGAAAGGAATAGCGTTGGATCTGAAAAACCTGATGAATGTCCATTAAAAAAAACTGATCAGAATAATGATGATACACTAAAGCATATAAATATACTTATGGCCGATGCTGTAAAAGATGTAAAAGAAACTTCGCCATCAGATTTAGTACCAAAAATTAATTTGATCCAGAAAAATGAAACTGAAATTCAACAAAATACATTACTATTCAAAACTAGTTTTGATGCCTGCAATATTTCAGACTTTGAGTCAAATGTAATGCTTGAATCATATTGTCAACACGAAAAAAGTCCTCTGCCGCAAGTCCAAGCCGATCTTGGAGATACTTTATTAACCAATTCGCAGGTAGAGGAAAAAGACTTTCACGTCATACATAATGAGGACATTTTCTTTATGGTAAGATATGCATAATCTATAATATCTGCAGGGGATAAGAAAAATAACTAATTGTGTGCGTTTAAAATGTGTTTCAATCTTGATCTAAGCAAATATGTTGATTATATCTTATTTTCTGTTAAAGGATAAATTTGGAGTCGAGCAAATATATGTTTCCGAAGACCCACTTCAAATCGTTGACAACCATTTCTGTTTACCAAGTGAAAAAGTTGATGTTCTACGGCCTCCTGTTCATTTTCCAATACCTGAGCAAAGTTATACACTATGTGAAATGACATTTACATGGCACTTGTTTGGAGGAAAAGATTTTCCAGATTTAACTAGTAGCCCCACAAAAAAGGAAAAATCAAGGTATGTGCAATTTATAGTTTATTTATTTAAAATATTTGTTGAAGTATAAAAATATTTAATAATAATATTCTTTACTTGAAGGTACATAATGGCGTCAAAATTTTACGCACGCCGTTTAAATTTTTTATAATCAGATTTCTTGATTAATTAATTTTTCTGATATTCCGTGGGGAATTTTCATTTATTGATCTATGCAAATTAGTTTTGAGCTCATCGTATGAATAACAAAAACTGTTTAACATAACTCACGCAAAACCATCAGCGACTCACAACAGAGCCTTATTACCACCATTAACCATTAATAAAAAAGATCCTTATCAAACGCTAAAATGTCGTTAGTTAAAGAGAACAACACTGTCTAGTCACTGTGCAACAATTAAAACTATTTCTTACAAGATTAATGCTTCTCAGTTTGAGGTTATTAATACCTTAACTTGCAAATTTCTTTCTTAAGGGATCCCTTTGTTAAAAAAATAATAATACATTAAAGTATGCCAGAGGCATCATAAAGAACGAAGGGTAGAGACATGGCTTTACCTGCCCAAGAACTCTTCACGGCAACTGCATTGAATTATTTTTTGTTTGTTAGGTCTCTTATATAATTATATTATCGCCAATGGCCTTTATTATTTAATAAATTGCAGCTATTAATTTCGGGCGCACAAATGAAACTCAAACAGCTGTTCATACAATCCAATGACAACTAGCTGATTTGACTTTTTAATTTAATTTAATATTTATATGATTAGTTCTAAATTATATTATATTAAATAATATATATATAACATATCATATTTTTTATTTTAGTTTTACAACAGGCATTGGTATGTCGGAAACTTATAAGCATGGTGTATCACAAGCTCCAAGGAAAAAACAAACAAAATTAAAAAAAGTAGCCAGTGATGAATTGAATACAACACGAAATTCAGATGTGCTTGTCGAAATTCAATTTTCGAAGATTCGCTTATCCCACGATACATATCCCAAACAATCGGTGTATGCGTCTCGACAAGTGTTGGTTATTGCGGATATAGAAATACGAGATCGCCTACTCACTTCAGATATTAATAAGCTGCTTTATCACTCAAATAAGAACAGCTTAACACAGAGAAACGATGAACACATGATAACAGTGAAGGCGTTGAACGTTCGATCAAATGTGAAGAAAAACCGAGCAGAGGAATGCTCATTAAAAGTTTCAATTTTACCCATCAGACTTAATATTGACCAAGACACTTTATTGTTTTTGGAAGAATTTTTTTCTGCTTTAGTGAAAGGATCGACCACTGGTGATAATGTGGACAATGTGGCAAATCAAGATGATCCTATGATGGCTGTAAATGAAATATCCAATGCTTTGCATAATTTCAAATTGAACGATAAAAAAGAACTAGATTCAGATGAAGGCTCGAAAACGTTTGAGTTTGCAGAAGAGTATTCCCCAAATGATGTACATCCCACTTACTTTAAGGAGTTTGTATTTAGTCCTGCGTTGCCAATATGCTTTGATTATCATGGTCGAAGGGTAGAACTTTCTCGTGGTCCAATAACTGGTTTAGTAATGGGACTTGCTCAGCTACAGGGTTCTGGAATATGTCTCCGTGAAGTTATAAATCGGTAAGTTAAAAATTGACTTAACACCATTATAACTAGAGAAGAAAAACATCAATATCTAAAACTTGTATACTTTGTTCATTATTATTTCAGGCGCGGGCTTCTAGGTTGGAACAAATTATTTGAGTTTGTCTGTAAGGAATGGCTTAAAGACATTAAAAGAAACCAATTGCCAAATATATTAAGTGGAATCGGACCAACCAATGCCGTTCTGCAACTGTGTAAGTATTCATCTATGTATTCTAAATTATATATACTCTACCAATTCAAATTTGGTAAATATTATATCATGACTGTTATATATATTCTTGATATAAAATTAGTTCCATTAATCATTCTTTTCGACTCATAATATATGAATCAAAATCAAAACATTTAAATAAATTTGAAACTTTTAATAATTATAATTTTGAAACATATTTTGTTTAAATATTTATACATTTGACTTATATACAAAAATATAAAACATTTCTCTGTTCCAACTATGATACGAGAATAGATATATCCAGGCATTATGACTTAAATATAATGTATTTATTATTATTTTATTCATTTCAGTTCAAGGCTTCTTTGACTTATTTCGACTTCCATTGCAACAATATAACAAAGATGGAAGAATAATCCGTGGTTTTCAACTGGGTGCACAAAGTTTCAGTGCCCGAACAGCGTTTGCAGCACTTGAGATAACTTCAAGAATAATTCATTTACTCCAGGTGAATATATTTCGGTTCATTCAACTTTGATAATAACAGTAGCAACTTTGATACAACATATGAAGTTGTGCAAATACGAAGCAGAAGGAAATATTTCTCGACACAATATTATATAATTTAAGTAGTTAGTAGTATAAGTTTCATTAAAAAAACTTGATGTATAAACACAAAGAAGGCTTGTCTTAGGCACTTCGAAGATGATGTGTAATATTCAACGTACGTAAAAAAAAAACCGTTGTAGATCCGAGTTCGAAATATTATGTATTATTACTTTTAAAAAAAAAGAGAAAAGCGATTTATTTGTTTTCTGTTTCTCTACTGGCTGTGGACTAAATATTCCACATTCCACATTGTGTAGTTACATTGTATCAGGAAGGTCGACATGTCTGTTATAGTTATATTGTGTTGTGCCCTGATACTGCTGACTTAGCTACCATTTTGACCTTTTAAAGCCCTATTTTTTAATACTATATCTTTATCCTCCATTTTTTTAGTTCACAGCGGAAACCACATTTGACATGTTGTCTGCTGGACCATCATTGAGCAGACGGCGTAATCCTAAGCATGGTAAAAAACGACAAGGCCGACCCAAGGATTTACGTGAAGGTGTTGCAAATGCCTACACAATCGTAAAAGAGGTAAATTGCCAATTGAATTTAATTAACTTATTATAAAGAATGTTTGAATTTGTCACGAATCGAGTAAACATGATATACATACCCATTTATACAAATTGCATCTTTTTGTATGTATAACTTGTACTTTTGTTATGAAGTTGTGCAAATGTAACAAACAAACTTACGAAGCAATGCAGCAAGATACTCATGTGTATACAATCAAGTCTGTTAACGGAAATTCAACTCTAGTTGTTTACCGATGCCTCCGTTTATTATCTAAGTTTATCTTAAATCAGGAGGTTTACTATACCACCAATAACAGCATGTTTTTGATTATTATTTTTTCTTTTATCATTTCTCACAAGCAGAATAATAATGATTTTTATTGATTATTTTTATTTATCTTGCAAAATCTACCTGCGTATCTGCACAACCTCATTATGACCACATTGCAGTTGAGCCGAGTGCAAATGCGGTCTGTTCTGGTGTTGGTGGAGTCGCTTTTTAATTCTCAAATTTCTAGCATTGGTGCATAAAATAATGCTTCGAGTATTGTGGTAGCATATTCTTTTGATTTTAGGTGTTTGGCATACATTTAGCAGAGAGTCCAAGAAAGTACAAATAGTTTTGTTTATAAAATGAGTAATGAGTAGTGAGACTATTTTTTTTGTTTTAATTTTATTGTTTTTTTATCGCTCTTAATAAGTTGGTCATCGCTACTTTTAATTCACCAATATTACTGTAAAAATTGAAGGCTGACATCGAAAATCAATCGTTTTTTGCTATAGCTAGATTCCACTATTCCCAACATTTAGTACATTCATATTCTTTACATTTAGCGATTACACAATGAGCGAGCGTTAAGTAACAATTTTTAACGCACGCGTTTGTCGAAAGCAGCGGATTTTTAGTTCCACGTTATTAAACTGAATTTGGCAATATGTATTATATATAAAAACTGTGTTCAGAATAATCGTAAAAGAAGTTAGTCGACAGTAGCATTGTTGTTTTTATATTCTTTTTTTTCGTCCGACAATTTAAGATATTTATATACAAATATTTTAAGTATTTATCTTTTTATTTTATTTTGTGTACTACAGTCTAAAAGCTTGAAAAGTGGATATATGTTCAGAAAATTTAAAAATTTAAGATGTCATTTGTTAATTTATTCAATTGGGATCTGAATAATACAGTGTCCGATTTAGATAACTTTTTCCCAAAAACTTTTTACCTTAGAACTAGTTTTCAAGGCAATCCAATGCGGTCTTTTCATATATACGTACTGCCTACTGATGCGCTAAAAATTTGTATCAATACTTAGATAGTAGTTTGCATCGGAACTTTCAACTTTCAAAACTTCTCAGAAAAATTATATCAGTCTCTAATTGTGTCTTAATTTTTACTTACAGGGAATAAACGAATCGGCGAATACATTATTGGAAGCAGCATGTGTGGAGCACGACCAAAAAGGCTATAGTGGCGCAGTTGGTGCAGTTGTCAGGCAACTACCTCAGTTAGTTGTCTGTCCGGCCGTTCTGGCAACGCAAGCGACTACAAATATTTTAGGGGGGGCAAAGAGTTCTCTTGTTCCGGAAGCAAAACGTGAAGCAACGGATAAATGGAAGAATGCAAAGAACTAATTAAAATAAGGCGACAAATTTCTTAACACATTTATAAATATAAGTATGGATGTTTCGACAAATAGGTCAGTGCATAAAGTTAGCAATATATTATATTGTCTTAAGTCTTGTTGTAACGCATATTGGATGAGCTTACAGCCTTAAATTTAAATTGATTCTGGAACAGTTTTGTACAGCTGTACTTCAAAAAATTAGATTTTATTAAACAGCGGAGGTTAAATTGAATATACTTAAACGAACAAGGTTAATTTTTTACTAGCCTGTAAGGTCTAATGTGTTTAAAAGGTTGAGAAAAAAAATAAAAATAAAAAAACAATCAATAAAAACAAAGACTAGAAATTACTTTGGTTTGCCCCGAGATGCTTAATCCAATGCTGCCACAAAGCTAACAATAATTCAAGAGTATCAGCAGAAACCGGTTTATTAAAAGATTTTCCCTTCCGCAACACAAAGAACTAAATTAAGGTTAGAGATCGACAAGAGCAAATACTGAGGAGGACTTCAGCCTGCTTTCTGCAGAATATGTTGTCGTTTCTAGTCAGTCACAGGACAGAGTCTTCTAAATCTGGCTCCATGAAAAAATTACAGCTGTACATTTCTTAAAACAACTGTTTCAATCGAATGTAATAGATTTCCTCGCAGTCGTGCTACTTACATTATTTTAAAAAATAATAATTTGCATTGCTATTATTACTATTAAAATAATATCGTACTGTTTGTTTGCGAACTAAATATTTTCAAGCTTATTATATTTAAGTAAATGTAATTTACATTAACATTATTTAAGGCAAAAGGGAGTCGCATTAGACTCCAGATTTCGAAAAATACAAGAATGAATTTAAGCTAGCTCTCAAACAAGGTTGCTTTAGTTGTTGTGAGATGTATTCATTTAATTTGTTAAATAAAACCCATGAATGAATGTCATAAAATGTGATTATTTATTATATATTTGAATAAAGAAGTATCCCAATGGCAAAATGCGAGTTGTTGGTCTGTCTACGACAATTGTTCGTTGCTCAGCATAGCTTTTTGACTCATCGTTTCCATCTTCTTTGACAAACGCAGTGCAGAGCTTTAAGACAAGGAACTACAAAATCTAATTTCTTCTTAAAAGCCCATTGAGAAATCAATTAACAGCACATCATGTGATGCTGGTTAGCCAGCGCTACATAGGAAGGGCCTAAATACAACTGGCATTAGATGGATTTACTCTTTGCAAAAACCAAGACACTTTATTAAGGCATCACTGCTACAGTTAAAACCAAAGTAAATATCTCCAAGTGTATGCAGAAATCTGAAACGTACGAGAGTTAAGCTCCACGAACTCCTGACTGCATACTGCAAGCTTCAATATGTGCCATCAGAATGTTTGCTTATTTTGTTTGATTTACATTAGAAGAAAGGCAAATGCATATATATGTATATACACCCCAGATAACTAACGAATAATAATGCATCAGCTTTGCAGTAATGATCGTTTTGTTTATTCCGCTTACGATTATTCTCGATGCGGCCAAGCTAGCAGTCTAATAGCAACTAACAAGAGGCGACACTCAACGTCTGTAATCGTACAAATTATAGAATTGGCCCGTTAAGTTTGAGTGCATACAATATGCGAGATCTCTTTGTCATCGACAAAGTAATGAGAATTTAGTCATGTTTAGCACAAGACAATGTTGTTTATGCTTATTTGTGGACATGTTCAACAATTTGTATATAAAGCTAACCAAAAGGGAAGAAGTGCAGCTTCTTGGATGCCTTTTTCTTTCTTCTTTCTCTACTTCACATCATTTCAGTTTTTTTAAGCTGATCCAAACATCAAATTTTGACCGCCAGCTGGTGTTAAGTGCTGTACTCTTCCCTCCGAAAGGTGGTGCTAGCACACCGTTACTGAAACCTATCGATATCGAAATATATTCGCCGACCATAACACGGGCCACTTTTCATAGGAGATTGTTAATATCATTTTTTTTGTTAAGAACATGAAAGTTCACTGTAAAGTGTAAATTGAATTGTTAGTTCTACTAGATTGGGCTTTAGAGCTTTTGATTGGGATTTCTTTTTGGTTGGGATTTCTTTATGTTAAAAGGTCAGGAAAAATGGTCATTGTACTGTTAAAGGGTACCCTAAAATTATTTAGACTATTTGCGTCACAATTAGCAAAAACATCGATTCCATAGAATATAATTGGAATTTCGCATGCCTTAGCAACACACCTTTCGTTTTTCCAAGGGCAGCATTTATATGGTCATTTCATCTTAAAATGTATTTTGACCCAGATGTTATTACAGAGTTCATTGGACGTATCCCATAAAGTACTTATGGATGTGACACTGAAACCTATCCTTATGAAAATCATTAACATTTAGTGTAAATCGAAGACGTCTTATGGGACAATACAAGAGCTTATAGACGATTACGCAGGTTCGACGACATGAGTGAAACTGCATTGTTAATATAACGAAACATGCTACTGAATTTAGAACATCATAATTCACGGTGTCAAATATCCTACTATAGTCAAGTAGTACTATAGTCGTCCATTATGTGGTTTATTTTCAGTCCGCATTTGTATTTAGATAGTATCCGGATGAATGCATTGGTGTTCGAGCTCTCATTCTTCACAGAATTAATATTAAATTTTCCTAAGTATTTATAAGCCATACAAATATTACAAAACTAAACTGATAGAATTACGATCAAGTTAATATAATATTATAATTAAGAGTGCCCAGGGCTGCGCTGATGACACGAATCAGAATACAGCATGCGTTTAACATTGAATTTAAGTTGTCTCCTTAAGTTTATGGAACTTAATGTAGGCAGACAGGCCTGGCATCAACAACATTTGCCAGAGAGTTTCTCATGGAATTCTTTTGGGAAGAGTTAACCTATTTGACCTCGCTCTCTAGCTGGCTCACTCGTTGCGTGCGCTGCAAAAGATCTTTTAGCCAAGAAGGCAAACGGATTAAATTGAATGAATCTGTATGCGAGAATGATTGCCGTATGTAACTGTTTTCGTCTAAATTCAGCTATTTTTAGCTATCTAACATACAACTGTGACAAGTTGTGATGCTGAATTTACCCTCGTAAACAGCGTTTCACATCATTGAAAATTCCATGCGTACCAATTAATACCGTGGCGGTTATCGGCGAACCACCACAAAATCACTACGTGCATCGAAATGGAAATAGTAAATTAGGAATGAAAAATATTGGAGTTTTTAAAAAAAAAGGGTTCTTATAAATGCCGTAAAGGCGAGAAATTTTATTTAATAAATTTTCGCTCTCAGCCGACTCCCTTGATTTTAGGTTCCATAAATGAAATATATTGCAAATCCCGATTGCGAAATTTTTCGTCGATTTGTAAACTGGGCTTTAGCAATGAATGCTATATATTTTTAGTGGTGATCCGAAAAATACTATCAGTATTTTAAGCGCAACAAAATGAATTTGGAACATGTCATACTGATGTAGAATGATATGGAATGAATGATGTGTCAAATAAAATTATCATATCGGATATTTGATTGATATTAAATATCGATACAATATTTTGATATCGTAATTCCTTAACATCTCTAGTTTATACATATACATACATTTTAGTTAAATTTGACAACAAAAAATGAATGAGTAGTAAAGATTTGATAATCAAATTATTGATTGAGAGACAGTCCTCCTGGACAATTATCAGTTAGAAAGCCGTGTGTTTTACTGTGGATTATTATTCGGATGCTTCGAAGTCAATGGAACCCAACTGCTTGAACACACGTATGTACATAAGTACATAAATACATATTAAAATTTAAAAGGCGCGCCTTGTTTGTAATTGTTATAAATGAGATGTTCATCTAAATCGGCTTCTAATAGTTTTTGAAATACCCAGCTAATTAAAAAAATATTTATTAATGTATCTTAGAATTAAAGTGGAGTAGTAGGAACATGTATGCATATAATAAATTCCTTATCAAGGAAACGGTGATAGCTTCCACATGGGAGTTTCCAAAACAACAGTATCAGTGCATATATAATTCGGGCTGCAAAAATTCCACAGCTGTACATATTCGAGCATTCATATTTCTTATCTTTTTGAAACAGTTCATATAATTTTGATACATTTTGTGCTCACTTGAAGTGCAACAACGCCTTTTTTTAAATGCTGATAACTACATTGGTTAGGTTGTTGATAAACTAAAATTGGTTTTTAATAGATTGTATAAAATTTAAATCAAAAATATTGCTGTTTCAGTATTTGTTGAAATTTATATTTTAAGGAGTGTCAAAGTAATGACTTGATTTTCCAGAAAGGATACTTCACAAGTCCTCCGTCATGTGTTCAAATGCTTGCAGCGTTAATCGGTGCATTATCTGAATGAAATATCCAGCTGTCGGCTTGCTCTTGTTCTGTAAAGGTGATCAACTCATTTTCCAGCAGTTTTGTCTATATATGGACATTTATCTGGCTCGGCAAGTCAGGCCACAAAAGATTCGCACTCATGGTTGCACAGGAGTAATACTTGTATGCCCGTTTTAAGCCTGCGTTTAGTATTTATAATGGGTCTGTCTATTGTCAGGACGAATGTGATCAATGTACACAGAATTGATGAGTTGACAGCATGGTGATAATTATTTTTTAGAGATAGGTCGAAGAAATAATTTTAAAATGTCAACAATTCATTTGGAGTAGCAAATATAAACTAGAATACGATAAAACCAAGAAGGAACGGCTACATAAGGCACTACAGAAGAGGACATACCCTAGCACACATCCAAATTTCACTATGAATTAATAAAGCAAATCAATTGTCCATAAAGAGATATATAACATAGAGGTTAGATGTTGACAATCATAGAAAGCATAACTGGTGAGCTTGTTCCTAATAAACTAAGAGTTGTTCATAATTAGTCACATACCAATTTTATATATACAGAACACAATCTGTGCACAAGATCTTAATTGAGTTATTTTTTTTTATATTTAATGTGTCATATGACAAATTAAATGCTTAAATGGAATGTTGTAATTGTTTTGGTATATTAAATGATATAAAATGTTAATTAAATAAAATCGATAAAAACATTTCTCAAGAATCAGATTTAAAAAATTCCGAAATAAATCCGTTTTATTTTGACATAAATTTGTATGAGAGTAAGTAAAAATAAATAGTATTATCAAGTTAAATTAAACGATTTTGAGCGAAAGTAAAAAAAGTAACAGTATACAGTGTCTTAATTTACCTTATTTCGACCAGTTTCTAGCAAAAATTTTAATTACCTGTCATAAATGAATTATACATTATTGTTCATTTCCAAATTCCAAAGACCGATGGCAGGTACATATATTAACCACCAAAATAAATATATGACCCCAATAAACTGTGGTTTCCCCACCTGCTAGGTCGGGTTGTGTAAAAAATTACCTCAATTTACAGTCAAATCTTATTTCGACCAGTTACATTATGGACACCTGAGTGTCCCGGATTTTTACGTCAGGTTGAATTTTTTCGGTATAAATGGATCAATCCTTCTTTGTCGGTTTAGTTATATCCTGCATCTCGGGTGCAACCAGCCAACAAGGACTATGGGCAAACGGACTACCATTGAAAGACGGAAACTCATCCTGGAACACTTTAAAATCGGATATACACATCGCCAAATAACTGAATCTAAAATCCTAAGCTATCGGCTCCAAAACTGACTCAACAGGTGGAAGATGAAATGGGGAAAAAGTGCAGTGTGGAAACTGTGCGCCAGGTTCTGCGCAACCATGACTTCAATGCCCGAGTACCACGGAAGAAGCCCTTTATAAGCGCAAAAAATATAGGAACTAGGATGACGTTCGCCAAAACCCACTTGGACAAAGATTTGGAGTTCTGGAACACAGTCATATTTGCAGATGAGTCCAAATTCAACATTTATGGCTCGGACGGACGAAATTATGAATGGCGACAGTCCAATACTGAGCTGAATCCCAAAAAGTTAAAGGCGACAGTCAAGCATGACAGAGGAAGTGTCATGGTATGGACAGGCATGTATCTCGGCAGCCGGCGTTGGAAATTTGGTGGACAAGAATGTGTACCTCAATATATTAAAGGAAAATTTACTCCACGTAACTTCCGGTTCTACCACGCCAACGACCCCAAGCATTAGTCCGGAATAGTACAGGCCCGGCTTATCTGGAACTGCCTCCATATGATAATTCCACCGACCCAGTCTCCAGAATTAATTGTTATTAAAAATTTGTGGTTTTGCGTTTGTTTCCTTGTTTAAACTTTATAGCCCTTTAAATTTTTTGCTAGACGCTGGTCGAAATAAGGTCTGAGACATTGTAAGTCATAGCGGAAAAGAACAAAAACATGGATACCTTTCGCACTGATTCTAATCTTGATGAAGCCAATATTGTAGAATATAGAGTATTTTTGTCGTATAGGTTGGGTAGAAGGTTATTGGTCTATAATGACTGTTATGATACCGTGTCTGTCGTATAAAAATCATCAAATTCCTTTAACCAAAGCTTTATAAAACCATTCTATCTCAGTTACATAAGTATTGAAGACTTGTAAATTCAAATATTTACTCAACATCATATCTAACAACAAAAATATAATAAAATAATGTTGGATATTAGTAATGACCCAAGAAACTAAAATTAAAAACATAAGGTTGCGCGAAAAACCATAGAACTTATACATATCTAATCACAATTTGAATATTCGGTGGCAAAAAATTAATTTTTAACGCTTTTTTAATTTGTTTAAATTTTATTCTGGTACTTCATGGATTTTACAAGTTAATAAATCCATTGACTTATACTATTTCATGCAATATACAAATATCGATTCTTCTTGGTGTAAAGTTTTTTTTTTGACAAAATTTAAAATATCGGTAAATTTAGGCAAATATTGAGAAAGTGATTTTATCACTTCAAACCTTAGAAATATAAACAGCTTGCAAACGCTGTTTCACATAACTAATAAGGGTTTCCTTATTGTATGTTTCAGATCTCTATGGCAGCTTTTCATTCAGCTCGATATTTCGGACTTCTGTTTGCCATTTTTTTTTTAAGAAAAAATGATTTATTTGTGAAGGGATTCATGACTGGATTCTGTGCGCCTTCAGCATTTCATATTGTGTAGCATTCAGTTAAGGCCAAATCACCAATTAATTTCATTGATGTGCACCAGGATAATGCATATGATCGAACGAAAAGCGATATTGGCTGCTTACATGCATCCCGTTATGTGTTCCTTATGTGAGATGTCACACAATTTCATAATTGCTATTGCTTTTCATTAAGCTCGATTGCAATGCGACTTCTCTGAATTTTATGATGTCTTTCCGCCTTTTTAAAAGATCACGCTCATCTCGTTTCAAGCTCTATTTGTCTCAGTTTAATATGGTGAATGTAACTAGGAGGAATAAGATATGGTTATTCCCTACCATTTCAAATTTTCTTGTATTCAAAAAGTAAATAATAAATCAAAGGCGAATTGCAAAATTCAATCGCATTGGTGTATATTTTTGAAAATAATTTCAATAAGGTCAAAAGCGAATTGGAAAGTCATTGCAATTGGTTGTAGAACCGCTAGCGTGAATGGAATCTGTATATTTTATGTTTTTTTTTAAAAATAGTTTACATGTATTAATATCTTAACTTGTGCCATTAATGTAAATAAATCGTAGTAAGAATTAAAAAAAAATAAAAAAAAAACTTTTTTTATTGCGAATAAATTTGAATTCTTTAATTGTCAAACGACATCATAATTTGCCCATAATTTTGACTGCATAAATTTTAAATATTATAATTGCTAAGTGTAGTTTGAGGTAATCGTCTACTAAACCCTGCGCCATAACCGACCAAATCGATATTTCTGAAAGTTTAAATGGATAAATCCGCTTATATTTCGGCATTTTAAAGATACAGTCAGCAAATAGCTCAATTTAAAAACCGATCAAAATCGGATGACCACAGCCGGGAAAAGGCTATATCACACGCAATTTCAGAGCTAAAGTTACCAAGTTTGGAAGGTAGGAAGGGATTATTAAGAAACTCCCCCAACATTTTATTCTCAGTAACACCCAATCTCGTTATTGGAGGGTAGATCTTGGATACACCTATCTTGTTCTGTGACAGCGGACGCTGCTTTACTGTGGTGGTTGCTGATCTGGAGTATTATTGAGATATATTGCGCATCCACCTTCACCACACCACACATCGCCTTATTACTCAGTTACAGCGTAGACATCTACAACATAACTCCTCAGGCCGGTCTCATTCGAGGTGTCCCCTTTTGATCTTTCTTTCAGTTAGCTTGTTTTTCCTGGGGTTCTTGTACTTCGTGTTTCCTTCATCGTAACCAAGCGTATTTCGTGGCATCTCTCTCTCTCTCCCGTTGCAGAGTCTCCAGGGTTGGTGAGATAATGCCTCGGTCACTTCGTTCTAGTTGTCTATCCTCTTTAGCATCCTAAGCAAAAGCTAGTCAGCGAATTCAACAAAACATCTCATCTCTTTTCCTGATCCCAATTTATACCCTGTTCGCTAACAAAATGGCACGTAAATTCCTGACATTCCTCCAACGTTATTCCTACGAGTTACCTGTAACATACCTTATTGTATTTTTCTCACTAAATAACTCAAATATAACATATTCAAATTCATATTTCATATTTTAACCGCTTATTTTTAAATTTTATGTGCGTATTAATACTTTAGCTCTAACTGCATACATTATTTGGTAAAATGAACTAATATATTTTTCTCCTTTTAGAAATCATGGCGATCTCATCAAATATAGGCCTTGCCGATATGACGGCAATTACTGAAATAGACGAAAATGGAATCAACAGTAATTTAAAGCTTCGATATACACAAGACATAATATATGCATCCTTTTAAACTAATGATTCGATTAAATTGTTCGAGAGTTGTGAGAAAAGATCTTCCTCTTCACAACTTTTGATCTCAGATTTTTATTAAATAAGTTTCCCATACAACTATAATGTAGAGCATATAATTGGGCTATAGGATCTTTCTGGTGGAAACTTGTATACTCATATAATGGCGGAGGGTAAGCACTATACCCCATTGAAGAAATGCGATTGATTCGGGTATTTGTTATTATTAAGCAGCCTATTATTATTAGTTATCAAAATGTGTGATACTCCATGCCTTCACAAAGGTACCATAATCTTTACAGGGTGTTCGGTGTTTAGAGTTACTGCAAATAGTCAAGAGTCGTTCCAGAGCAATATTCGAATAAAATCATGAGAAAAACAATATTATTATATTGAGAAATGAGTAAAAAGCGTGAATGAGATCTCGCAAAAGTATGAACCAAGGCAACAGAAGAATATCCGACCCACTTCAGAATTTATATTCTGTGTGTGACTTAAATTTTGATTATAAATCCTCGTATATACCATTTGAAGCTCATTTTATTTTGTTAATAACTCATTCTGTTTTGCGCATTTTGACAGAAATAGATTTGCAATTGCAATAAAAGAAGCAACAATTTGAAGACAGTATCAATACTGCATATACAGCAAGGGTTCTGCTCAATACGGTTTCATTAAGAATCTAATTATTTATTTGCTTGAATTTACCTCCCTAATAAATTATGCATTCCTTCTGAAAGTGCAAACTGATGTCATTTACACTCGGTCGGATTCAAAAAGTGTTATTTAGCTCGACTATCTCAAAAATGGTTCATGTTATTACTGGCAAACTTCAAGGTATCTTGGACTCGTATTTTTTTCACATTCAAACATTCTTATATACGCTTATAATGTGAAACATAATCTCTCGTATACTGATACTCACAGCCAAATTACTCTATATCTCTTTATTCTTTAAAAGTGCTGATGTATTTTGTCTCATCAGTTTAAGAACTTCCAAGATCGAATTAATTCCGTTCAGAAGCAATACTTCTCTGTGATATGCGTGTATTTAACTGGGATTCCAAACTTTGTTTGCATTTTACTCCAGCAGGCAGCATCAGTTATCAATCTTCCGTGATTGGTTTACCGTAGAATACTATCCGTGTTTTTTCCTATATAAGTTAATTAATGACGAAACTATTTTCGCTCTTATATTACATCTTTATAATTTTCTATTCCTAGTAGTGCTGGAACTTTGCCTCCTTTCTATTAAATCTGACATCGCCTTACATAATCCGGTTTGGATCATTTCTAAATCTTACAATGCCATAGTTCACATATTCTCAATGATTTTACTATTTTTTATTATTATTTATTATTATTATTATAATTTATTACTAATATACTAACTATTAACAAATTTAGGTCGGATGGGGTTGTTTTCTGACTTACCTGAAACCATGCAATAAAAGTATGACAATTTTACACTTTATTATCCCCAGATTTATTTTTTATCCTTTAATTAATATTTTTTTTTCTTTCATTTTAAAATTTCATTTTAATTTCTCCCGTTTTAACTTTAATTTTAAATGTTTATTTATTAAAACTTAAAAAAAAAAATTAATTTTTCAGTCATTTCAATGGCAACACCTCGAATATATCCGCAGTCGAGTCAAATATTTCAATCCAATCGTCCATACAATACAACCCAACCTACTAAAATTTCGTACATCGATCATTTTTCTGATACTATAATTTTCAGTGGCTATGAATGCTGTGTTTATTTTATTTGATATTAAAGCGAATTTAATTATCGTTCCAAACAGCATAAAGTCACTTCCCAAACATAAGAAAACGCTTCAAAAAAATGCTCAATGTACGAATTAATAGAGGGTTGTATTATTTACAATTGCAATGCAAAATTCTCTGGATCTTATGGGGGAACATTCATTTACAAGGACAATCGTCTGACAAACCAATGCTGGAATGAATGCTGGAATGAATGCTGAATGCCGTCCTTTCCAAAGAGTATTGGGCTGTAGCACCACCAATTTATTGTCCTTTGGATTGACGAACGACTTCAAATATTCGAAACTGAAATTATATTGCTATGTGGCATCCATTTGTGTTTTAACTTTAGATTATAATTTAATTAAATTCATACTAATAATATTAATATTCTTTTTAAATGTTGAATCTTTTAAAATGTAATTTATTTTGTTTTCTTACAAATGTATATTATTTTAACATTCTATTCTTATATCCATTTCAGATATAATGAATTTATATAGACTACAATAAAATTAATTTAAAAAGAGAATAAAAATAGTTTATGGAAGAGATCCTTGCTTTTGTCGATTCATTAAACTCTCTTGCTTAGCTTAATTCTATCTGTGAGTGACATAAGTTCAGTTACAATCTGTCTCTAAAGATTTGGTAGATAAAGAAATGTTGTGAATCGGTTTCATGACCGCTGCTTTCAAACTCTACGTTAATATGTTATGGCCAGAGTTGTTTCTGTTAGATTCTCTATTTTGTTGACGAATGCAAACTATACGTTTAGTAGAAATGATGTAAGCAATAATAGACAGATATATCCTGTCCGTAATGGTGTTTTCCCAGTAAGTGTTAGCGGAGCTTAACATAAGAGAGAGTCGCCTTAGCCTTGCGGCCTTTCCTTTGGTAACACTTGATTAAATACCAGTTAGGTCCGTTGGATTCGACCCTCACTGAGCCACTATCAAGACCATGAACATTGTTCTTTTATACTACAATCTTTAGGCAATTCTCAGTATGCTTCACAGCTTTTGTCTGCTAAATGCTCTGTTTTCTTTAAGCTCCCCGATCGTAATTTTGTGGTAGTTCTTGGTGATTTTAAAATTACTGGAACTACGTTGGAAGTGGTTTATCAGCCATGATGCCAGGGTAGTCTTTGCTAAACTAAGTCGACCCGCTGGAGAATTGACTTGTATGGTGCAATGAAAGTTTCTTTAATACCTTAAATGATTTATTTGTTAGTGTGTCACTGCTTGTTAACCACGTAGGTTTTAGAAAGACAGGATTTGATCAACTAAAAAAATCAAGAATGTTTGAGGCATTCATGGAAACTGGCTCTTCCTCGGATTACTCTCGTTATTTGCTCGCCCGATCCAATTTTTCAAACTCTACAGTTGATTGAAGGGACTCTGTGAAACTTTCTTTAAAAATAAATCCCGATGAAATTCAAAATGTATTGAAAAAAAATTCAAATTTAAACTTAATAAGAAATGTAACGTGTAGATTATCTAAGAAGCTGTAGTTACAATTTTTCATTACACTTTCATTAGACTGACGATAAACTCAGATTAAACTATAGCCAATATAATTGCTGAATTTTTTCATACTACTTACAGTTCTAATAATCTTCAATTGTTTTCGCAGTATCCTTACTCAGCATATGGTATTTGAAAGCATTTGCTTTAACTGTTTGTCTTCTCTTCATAAAATTTTGAGATAATCATTTATTATTAATTTTCATTAAAAAGATAACAAACCAAAAGTTCGGCATAACGAGTTGCCAAAAATTTCTAAAGATTTTGAGAAATGGATAACATTGCAACAAATAACATCTTATAGATCATTTATTTCACCCTGCCAACAGGAGTTCATGAAATATAGATCTACAACCTCACTTTATTGGAATTCCCTTCTTTTGTTATTGATGGTTTTCAAAAGAATATACAAACAATGACACCGTGAATAACTCCTTTTGAATTTCATTAGCTTCAGCTTCTGGGGTTTCCAAGGTTATTTACGTTGTTAAAAAATGACCTCCCATCAGTGATAAGTCATTTTGGGTGCTGCTGTATGCTGATGACGTAATGATAATGACGTGTCTGTCGTTTACTAACGCTTTTCTGCTCAAAGCTAAAAATCTGATCTTGACAGATCTTAAATCTGGTGTCAGATCGCAACCTTAAGTTTGAAGCATATTTGTTTTGCAGCTGATCGAACCTTTGGTTTCATGAGAGAGATTTGACGATCTCTTCGAAGAAGGCCATCGGCCCAGACGAGGAAGCAAGAATGCACTATTGCCAGGTGGCCAGTGCTCTTGCACTGCTTGAGGATGGTTACTCGAGGAAGTTTGTATAGTTTGCGTCATTTGACAGTATTTTGACCGAATTAGTATTTTAAAGAAACACACAAGAAAATGTATGGAGAAAAGGAGATCTTCCACAAGAACGCGACAGATTTTCGTCGTTAAAATTGGCCCAATTAAGCAAGACACCATCGGTACTAGGGTGGGTATTTTTTGGGATTGCTCAAGCCCTGTTCAGATAAGAATATTGGGGATCGGAGTCAAATGATTTCAGGGCACAAGATGGGGAACGCTGTAACTGTTTTCTGGGATTATCACGAAGAGAACCTCCTTACGGATGAACTAAGTACTTTTTTAGAATAAAAAATAATTATGCATTACAGTGCTGATTATACCTTACTCTGGCCCCTTCATGTATTTTTTAAATATTCGATTTTCAAGCCCAATATTTGTAATCATTGTAATCTTATGCCGGGGCAGGTTTAAATACATTTAATAATAAATTGGCGTACTTTAATAAAATAAATAGACATACTCTGGCTCAATACTTCTTGCTGTGAATCCATATAAATATATTAATATATTTAACCAGGTAAGTTGTGTTGCTTATTCCAAAAACATAATTAGAAAAAATTATACAAATTTTAAGAAATAAACAAAGAATATTAAATCGTTGTAAATATTGTTGTACTGACACATATAACTGTACAATGTTCGGCTTTGTGACAACTTCAAAGCAACGTGTCTTACGTGCACACAAGCAAGAACATGCACATTTAGTATTATTAAAGTATAGTTGGTGTGCGATAGCACACTATAATGGTCTTGAATCATACCAGACATTACCAGGCGGCAATCCGAAAATAATACGAAGTGCGCTGAACGAGTGCTGTGCGCCAAATTAAAAAGGACTTATTTGTCTTTAAAAATAATATAACAAAGAACTCCATTAATCTTTATATGTCAGCATGAGCCTGACAGCCTCATCGCTATACAGAACAGGCAGGTTCTGAATCATTAAAATCAGAAAAACAGTGGCGTAATCAGTGCAAAATCTATCGAATCCATTGTCTTTCAAACAGACAGAAAAGCAGCGGCGAATCCTTCCGGTCAAATGGCGATTAAGACATAATCCTAATCCCAATCTCATAAAGGGCGTATTCCAATAACTTGAGCCTCCGCAGAACCGGAGTGCAAACTTTAGATCTTACTCTGCTGTCGAGCTTCATGCTGTATGAGCGCAACTCTTTTCGTCACCCTTAAAGGTTAGAGCCTTGAAGCTTGGAACATATACTGGGTGGCTACATTCGCTAGGAGACTAGGAAATCGATAAAATCGATATTTGCAAATCGATATGCCTTATATCTGCCACTCTTTTCAAGCTAGTCACCAAATTTGGTTGGTAGGTTGTTGGCGATGTCCTTCACAGATCGGCCAACTCCGCCGTTCCCAGGCCCCACGTCCAGAAATCAGAAATGGCCATACCTTCGGCAGTTTTTGAAAGAAAGGCGAATTTCTAAAAGTATAAATCGATAAGACTGCATATCTCCCACAATTTTAAATAGAAAGTTACCAAACTTAGATCGGCATATCAATTTTCAGATCACGCTTGCACCTGTTACCCACAGGACCTTTGGCCACGCCAGCTCCTCCTCTCAAACCCCCTACACCTGTTGGTGTAAATCGATTAAACCATATGTCATCCAAATTATGATAGCTAGGAATGGTCTGCACTCACCAAACGTCACTTCTCTTGACAATTTGTGGGTCAAATTGATTAAAAACCTATCCCCTGCTCACTAAGGTGACAATGAACATCGGCCCATAGAAGGGCCTCATAAAAAATGTTATCTTGAAACTTGTACAAAATTATAATGCCATCCGCAAGGGTATGAAATAATGTGTGCAGAATCAAGTTCCATGTTGTGTCTTATATATGTTTTATTATACATTTTTTTAAGGAATGACACAATTTTATTTGTTTTTTTCCAGGAACATGTTAAAAAATATCACATGGCCAAAATGGGATATTTAGACCCTCACGTGTTTGCATTAGCTGAAGCTGCCTATAGAAGCATTGTTGAAGATAAAATGAATCAGGTAAGCTAATTTTATAAAATACACTTTGCCTCTATTTCATTACATACCATTTTATAACATAGAGGCGTGGTCGGGCGAGGGAAATGAAACATTGCAAATATTAAGATTAATTTTAAATTATTTATTATTATTTATTTATTATATATTAGTGAGCTACGGACTATATTAACGCCCACATATATTAAAAGATGGTGCAAGAAATGTCATGTACAAATATAATTCCTAGTTAAGATTGTCAATCTTGACAATCTGAATTCAAGTTCTCATTGAGAACATATGGCTTAGGTGAACTTGTTATATTGCTGATGCGTTTATTACACGCAGAAAAATCGACCCGAACATTTTAAAGTAGCCCTAAAAACTAGAAAAGCTTATAATTTTTTTTGGTAGTTTTATTATGGACAATTGTCGTCAATTGGACACGGCCACACCCGTCCCCAAAATCGATATAGCAAATATATAGTGTAAATCGATATAAAAGTTTCATACAATTTGAAAGCTGGAATTATTAAATTTTAAATCTTTAATACTGGTACCACTGTTCAAAACGTGACAAAGTGACACACCTGCCTTATAAAAACCCTATATTTCCTGCAATTTTTTATATATAATTATAATATAAATATAAATATTAAATATTATATAAAAGGCACAGTTAGGATTATTGAACACTCGTGGTAATTATAGTATTTCTTTTTAATTTGAAATTCTTTTATTTTTAGTTTTAATTCATTCTTTAAATCTAAAAATTTTGTAATTTTTTTTAAAGATATTGACAATACTTAGCTCACCGCCAGTCATGAAATATTTGCGAATTAATTTGGTCTGCGGCGTGCCGTGGTTTCTTTTTTTTTTTTAATTGAATTTTAAAAGATTTCTTGAATACATCTGTCAGACCATAATAATTTAAAGTGTGTTTTAAAACATGCTGAACATTTTTATATTACTTTTAAATTATGAATTAACATTTTTTTTTAGTCCTGCCTTATATCTGGAGAATCTGGAGCTGGGAAAACAGAGTCTACGAAATTTATTTTAAAATATTTATGTGCAGTTACTTCCAATGTATCTACATGGATTCAGCAACAAATTTTGGAGGCCAATACTATTTTGGAAGCATTCGGTAAGTTTACGTATTAAACTGATCGCTTAATAGTAGCATAGATAACTTCGAATAAGATTGTTCTTGTAGAAAATTGTAGGTTGTTGGTCGTAAAGTAGACAACGATTAGTGTATAGTTCAGTGTGCTCATATCTGCAGTATGTGCTTAAGACTGTCTCGGGAGAAAAGTTATCTTTCAACTCAAAAGTTATCTTCAAATTCATCACATTCTGTTCGGCTGACTCGTATTTGATAATGATGTTGTTAATGCTCAGCTGCATGATATCTTGGGCGATCAAATCTTTCAAAAGCTATGTATTTACGACTGTGCTCGTCTATCTTGACTTGAAACAAACTGTTTTCCAAATGCATTTTTAAGTATATCATCCATTAGTGGTTCTTGGTTTGCCGAAATTCTGCAGTTGATAAAACTGGTTGTTGCTTGTCGAATATGCTTTGGATCAACGAATTAAACTGTTTGAGAGCATTTATATCAGCTGAGATCTTAGTAATGATATAAATACTAAGCTCAGCGTGAATCCTTGCTCATTCGGTGTGTCAGTAGCCAAACACTGTTTCTGTTTTCATAAATTCATAAATATAAATATAGATAAATTCACTTTTCAACTTTTCATATGTATTAACAGACTCATCTTTGTCAGCTTTTCGAGTGTTTTCACATATTTCTCATTGCCACTAAGTTCATATAGCCATGCATTTTCTTCAAAGTTTGCAAACCAATGCTCGACCTGTCAAAGTCTGGCACGAACTTTGCAACAAAATTAAATATTCTCTTCCCGCGAAAGGAAAAAATCTAAAAATAAATAGCAGAAGCTCTCCATTAATTAGGCGGTAGACTGCGGTGACATTTTCTGTGTTGATCTAATTTCGATTTATCGCATAGTTGGATGTCGGCTGAGCGCACTAATTGGCGCTTATTCGAAAAACATTCAAATTTATAACTAAAAAGACGTTTTATTTCTGTACATGTACTTTAAAGTGTTAATCTTTGAATAGTTATTTTTATTTTTGATTTTTTGCAATATTTGCTAGGTTATTTCATTGGTATGTTTCGATCGCAACTCAATGGTCTACGGACCCACTGCAGTGCCTTAAATAAATATCTTCCGAATGTTTTAGTCCAGTAAGCTTGACTACAGTATACCATGAACCCCGCTATTCTAGTTTTGCCCATTCAAATGTAAGCAGGTGTCCAAGTGCTCTTATTTTTTAAGGCAGACACATTAATTGTAGAAAAAAAAAAAACTAACGTAGCGCATATCTAAAGTAACAATACCAAACTAACATCACAAAGAATCGTAGGATAACGTCTTGCTGCTGAATATACAGTCATATTTATATACATGTATCCATATATGTAGAAACGATCTTTTATCTTTCGCCCCTTTCTCACACATGTAAGTGCATATTTCTGCATACAGAAATATATACATTTATATTATACATCAAATAGAAGCCTCAGCCTTTAGAATTCTTGGTTTTATTGCTATTGAAAATCGAAATTTATCTATATATATTTACTGATCGTAGGCTGTTATCGATAAAATGAAATAATCCTGCTCTGCGCGTGGTATATACGTTATAGTCAGACGGAGCTAAATACAATTAAGAGAGCCCTCTCCAAATCTTTGATTTTTGAATTTAATTAATAGACTAATTTATTTAAAAAAAAACTTGTTTTTTTCTTTCTAGGCAATGCCAAAACCATTCGCAATGATAATAGTTCGCGGTTTGGAAAATTTATGCAAGTGTGCTTTGATGATAAGCACTGCATTAAAGGTTGTGTAATCCAAGACTATTTGCTAGAGCAATCACGGATAACATTTCAATGTCCAGGAGAACGTAATTACCATGTGATGTATCAATTAGTAGCTCAAGGTCAAACCAATAAAAAAATGGCCGAAACATTGCATTTAAAGCCACCAGATTTTTATAAATATCTTAATACATCAGAAAATATCTCAATAGACATAAATTTTGAGTCAAATAAATTTGACGAACTGACAATGGCACTAACGGTATTGCAAATTCCACAATCCGTTATAGATAGTATATTTAGAGTGTTGAGTTCAATACTTTGGTTAGGTAATATTGAATTAATGGATATAGATGGAGAAAGATGCGATTTATCAATGGATGACAAAGAAATTATCATACTATTATCAAATATGCTAGGCCTTAAAGCAGATGAGCTTATAAAGGTTCTTTTACTTCGTCAGATTAATGTGAGAGGGAATATAACTGAAATTCCATTAAAATTACATGAGGTAAGTTTTTAATACACATATTTTTATACTTCGATTCTGAAACAAGAAGAGAATACTGATTTTGTGCAATATCCGTCTTGATGTCCGTATAAGCAAGCGTTGTTAGGAAGACCTGCAAGCTAGAATCTTGATTGAATTAATTAATCCAATTGCATTGGAACAACAGATTTCCGCCACGGAAGTCGATATAACTCGCTCTGAAAGTCGCACTTGAAAAATACATTGCCTGTATCCTTCTCATTCCTGAAAACAGCACAGACTGATCAACACAAAAAGATATTTTTTATCGTCCGTCCGTATGTATTCATGCGTTGTAACCTGCTCCCATCAACGCTTTAGATATACAATTTAAATTTAAAGTCGAATCTAACTGATAATACTGGAATGTCAATGTCAATCTACATTCATGACCACACACAATATTCCACAGCTGACAAATATATTTATTAAATTTGAGGACTGAGAGACATAGCTATATTTGGCTATAGATGCTGATCAAAAATATAAATACATTATGGGGTCACGGACAAATTCTTTAGTGCTTTACAAACTCTGCATCAAAATTTGTACACCATCCACAAGGATAATTTAGAGCGGTGTCCAGCTAGAAGAATACTGATAACATATTTCTGACTCCAAACTTTTTTAGAAATTGTGATACTTATACCATTAAAATCCGGGTAAAGTATCTCCTAATTAATCTCTTAGCAATTTTATCTATTATATTTAATATCAATCTTATTAACTGGCGAAAGAACGTGTTTAATCTGTTTTTAGGCCAGAGAAAATCGACATGCGATGGCTAGAGCGTTATACTCCAAAACATTTACATGGCTTGTTGATAAAATAAATGTTTGCACAAATCCTGGAAAAGATGCAAATAAATTTTTAGGAGTTCTTGATATATTCGGATTTGAAAATTTTACAACAAATTCCTTCGAGCAACTTTGCATTAATTATGCTAATGAAAAGTTACACAAGTTTTTTAATCATTATGTCTTCTCATTGGAACAGTCAATCGTAAGTATCATCCAATTTTGTTACCATACCATACTCATAAAATGTTATACACCATCTGATTCACAAATATATCCTACGACAATCTAGTAATTAGTTACCCGTATACCCGGCAATTGGCTGATTAGGCCGACTGGGAGTCGTCATGGTTAATGAGGGCTTTAAATAACGGAGCGGTATCTAAACATAGCCAAATAAAAATTTAGAAAAAGTCACACAAATTAGGAACAGGAATTGTTAAAATTTAAAAGCATTGTAACACAAAGCGTTTGAATGAATTATAATTAATTGGTGACTTAATATTCGTTGTTAATCGGTTTTTTATACGTTCCAAGTTTCAAGGCTCTAGCTTTAAGGGTGTCGAACAAAGATGGGTTCATATCTTCAGAGTATAAAAACATAAAATGAGCGTTGACCGACTTACCGGAGTGGTTTAACAAATTTAATTCTTAGGGTTAGTAACGAATAAGTAAAGTGCTCTGTAAATCACAGATTCCTAATAAATATCTGCTCCCTCTCTCTCTTCTTCTGAGCTCGGGCATTTCGTATGTGTTGCATATTTACAATATTTTTTCTGGCAATTTAAAGTGGAGATTACATGTTTCGAGTGAAAATAATCTATCCCAAATAATATGATTTGTTTGAATATAGGGTAATGTTTCTAGAATAGCTAATACTCGGAATTAAAAAAGTATCTTTAACAGTTAATTTGGTTATTTACAACAAGACTATCGCGCTTTTTTATAATTTAGATGTTCTTATTTGAAATTATTGGTTTCTTGCAACTAATCGTCAATAATTAAGTTGAATAGTCTGTCTTCCGTCGAAGATAGCTCCAGGCATCCTTATGCGATGTCATGCGCCATCATTTTCCTCTTCGACTTTATACTTAAATTAGAATTCAAAATTTTCTCTACATATTCTTCTGAGTAATTGATTTTTGCCTTTCTGGTTTCACAGCAATTTCATCCTAATCTTCATAATCTGGTGTTAAATGAAAATTTAAATTCTTCACGAACTACATAATTGATTTTTGCTGAACTTGTTTCCAAGACATTTCTATCAAATAGAGGTACATAATAATCTGAGAAATTACAAATCAAATTTCTGATCAGTCGGACAGATTTTGCTTTTAATAAATAACGCTAGTGAGCATTGAACATTAAAATGTATCTTTTGTATGTAGATTTTTCGCGACCAATTACGTCTTAAAAGAAAAATATTGTACAATTGCAGCGTCCTTGAGGCCTGTAAAAGTTTTATTTTATATTAGTTCCATATAAATTCCTTCATATATTTATACCTACATACATCATTTTTATTAAAGCCAAACATTTTCTTTATCTCTATATACAGTATAAACAGGAAGAGATTGATTACACTCACGTAGAGTTTACAGATAACTCATTATGTTTGGAACTAATAGAAAAACCACCAAGATGTATTTTTAAACTTCTGACTGAGCAATGTCATATGCCAAAAGGCTCTGATTCAGCTTATTTGAATAACTTGCATGCAGAATTCGAATACAATCCGATGTATGTGAAAGGCTTGGATCGGCGGCACTGGGAAACAGAATTTGGTATAAAACACTACGCGGGAAATGTTATTTATTCAGTAGACGGATTTGTTGATAAAAATCGAGATATGCAACAAGATGTATTCTTTGATTTTATGAGTCGCAGTGAACATGCATTTCTTCGTGATCTTTCTAAAAACCACGTAAGTAATGTTTCTTAATTTATTTTCGGCTTGTCTTTAGAAAATGTACAATTGTTTTTTTTACCCTGAACCCATTGAAAAATAGAACGAAGCGCCGATCCCACATAGTATATTTATTCTTCATAAGGATCAACAACCGAGTCGATATAGCTATGTTTGTCTGTATTTTCAAATATCGATACTTATTGTTTCCAAGTAACCAAACTTAGGAGCAAGATTACCAATAACCTTCTTCTAAAAAAGTTATCGATAATAAAAATTAATATTGTAAGACAGTTCGCGAAATTATTCATTTAGTTTTTGTTTTTAGACGGCATAACTGAAATCCATAGTCTAAACTCACTGCCAACCTTTGTAAATGTTGTTAACAGCTGATTGGCGATGTCAATAGAACAAAATTTACACATTTTGGTGACGGCTATTGGCAAACCACCCCAAAACCATGTGGCCCGATGAACGCTGCAAGTGGCAACAGTAAATTGAATTATTTTAACCGTGAGGAAAAAAGTGAACTAATAAAAGATCCATAAAACATTGTGAATTCATTGCAAAAAAAGGTACATGCAAAAAAATGCGATCAGCTTCAGAAGGCAGGTAAGCCACTTAAGCACGTATATTTTGAAACAATTAAATTCATTGTGATATTTGTCTATCAGCATTTGAATGCAATGCCTTGTGGACTTCCTTGTGCGAGAGTTACAGGTAAATAGGAACTCGTCTGCTAGCAAGCTCGATGGTGGTGCGGTGTGTGCCATTTTGGATCGGTCCGCGGTGAGCGATATGAAATTGGAGTTTTCCGAACAAATGGCAATTATGCCAAATTGAGGACTGGATTGGGCGTACCCGAAATAAAAATGGTGGAGGAGTTTCCTCGTAACCTACTTTCCAAGTTTTGAGGCCTTAGCTCTAAAATTGCAGAAAATTGCACTTGATTGAATTTATTGAACATTTCTGTGTAACCAACAGTGCATCATTATTAGAACTCATTATTGGGTGGGACGAGGATCAGACTACGCAGTTACTTTGTTTGGGATTTGCTCAGGTCAATGCGTCAGAAATTCCATATATATTTTGTCTAATAAGGAACTGAGATTTAATCAGTTTTGTAAATGTATAAAATACATATTTAATTATAAGGCAACAAGAAATTTGCTAAATATAAACTTTGTAAATGTAAGATAACTAAGACTATTCAACTTTTATAAGATAAGTACTAGTATTTAAATATGAAAATGTAATTACCATAAAGTAGAATACTTAAAATAACAGTTGTAAAAAAAAAACTTAAACTGAATAATATGAAAAATATTAGTTTGAAATTGTATCTCTCATTCGCGGATGCCAGCACATTTAGTGTCCAAAAATAGCAGCAATATTGCCAGCGGATCGCGCAGGTGTGAAGAAAACAGCATCACTCTATCCTTGTCTATTCGTGTGCAAGTGGACTCTCGATTTTCAATTTTTTTTTTTTTTTTGGGCCTGCGATATATTGTTTGCTTTGTGGTAGAATACAATTCGTCTTCAATCTGAATAATTTGAGTTGGTTAATAAATTGGTTGCATCTTATGCGATCTTAATAAAATTGTTTACAGATAATTAATATTATGTTAAGATATAATCAATTTAGATTACCTACATAAATAAAATTTAATTTGTATCGATATTTACTAAACAGGGAAAGTTGTCGATGAAATAAACTATATACTTGTGGTAGACGAGAACTTACGTTCCATATTTGGAGTCCCTATCTCGGCTTCGCAAGGCTGAATAGACAGACATTGTTTAATCGACTCGGTTGTTGAATATATATAAGAATATATATAAATTTTGCACAACTTTAAGTTTAAGGTATATAAACAAAAGCCCTTAAATATTCACGAATTCTTTCCTGTATATTTAAATTCATAATTTCATCTTGTAAACGCCTTCGCGCTTTTTCGTGCGTATAAATTTTCATACTAGATTTTATAAATCATAATGACAAGTCCGCTTATGTATCAAAATACCATCCTAACTCGCTCTCATCATCAAACTAAATCAAACGAAGTTTTCTTTCTCAATAAGCGAATCATTTGTAAATAGATTCAAACATATAAAATTTGTTTTATTTATTTCTGTAATGCGAAAATAATACTTCGATAAAGTGTAGGGTTCTCGACTGTGTGATAATTTTCAATCTGCATCAATTAATGGGATATTTAATTTACTTAGGATTCATCATGCTCCAATTTAATACAAAATGTATCAACAAATCAGCGTGGGACCGGTAAATCAAAATCAACAGTCAGTGATAATTTTCGCCAACAATTGCAGTCTTTAATTGAAGTACTTCAGAACACAAAACTTTGGTAAGTTTATTTATATATTTATACATATTTTGCACAAATTTATATAAATTCAATGATGCAATAAAATGTGTGTGTATAAAAGTTGAACTTAACTAGTAAGAAAATAATATTTTATCTATCTAAAATCAGCATAGTTATATATATATATATTTTCATATATAAATTATTTGATCTAACCTAAAATGGAGGTTAGAATTCTCTAATGGTTACACAATCTAAGCAGTTTGTAGAGCTTTACAATATTTGAGATATCGATTTTTAATAATTGACCTTAGCGAAGCAATTGAAGTAATTGCTGTGGGTTACTTATATTAAGCTTACAACAAGGGGATGACATGATCTGTCATTTGATAGGCAGGTGATAGTTTAATTTCAGATTCTACATATAAACGGCTGCAGTTGCATACAATTAGTTATAAGAGAGGTGGATATTGACGCCCCTCACACTTACTGTGCATCACGGGAAAATTACTAGAGGTCACGCCACTTTGCCGCTGGCAGGTCAAGCTGCATCAGACTGAACAAGTGAAAATATTGTAGTCGGGCCTGACCGACTGCGAAATACTCTAAACGGAACAGGTTGGGTGTAGCTAGGAAATACAGATCTTTGAAGGATTCCTAGTAATTTACCCTCCAAGTTTGGTTTTAAAATTGCGGTAGATATATATGTATATATATTTGTGAATGTAATCTACCTGCCCAGTTATCTACCTTCAAAATTCGGTAGCTTTAGCTTTTAAATTGCGAGAGATATAAGCTTTCATTATATGCTTGTATCATTTTACACCATCAGGTATATCGGTTTTGGGAGTTGGATTGGGCGTGGCCATCCAATTTTTATTATCTATCTGTTAACATACTTTCAAAATTTGAATTTGGCGACTCTATTCCCAAGCTCGACCGAGTCTAGTTCAACTTGTATTCGGGATAGCCGAAGGTTTATCACACTGTGATCGGACGCTTGTTATATTTGTATTTGATTGAAATTTACGCTGTCCTTCAACGCAAGAATGTTGTTGTTTAATTTTATACTCTGATACAGTTTTATCTTGGATTTGCAATATTCATCACACTGTTCAGCTGATATACATTTTTAACTCCCTTACGGTCTGAGACATGAAAGTTTGAAAATTTACTTGTCTGTGTATGCGGCAGACATAGCATAAAAATTTTGCTGGTACCACTGGGCAATGTTGCAAATTGTCGATTGCAAAAATCGGACGGATCGACCAAAAAAGGGACTTAAAAAATAAATTAAGGAATTAAGTTCTGGATGCTTGTTATAGCATTAAATAATTTAATAATAGTTTTAAGTTGCCTTATTATCCTTTGAGCCACTGAAGTCATATAATATTCTTGAGATTTGAGATGTTGGGATTATATGTATGTACTTATTGCATCAGCAACATACTGCATTTACCATCGCCAACGTTAGCGCTCAGATGAAGAGTACTGGCAAAACATTTTAAATAACATATGAGCACTAATTAGATTGTAATCCATAAATTGACTATTTTTGCATTGCATGCTCTCAAAATCATCAGTTTGTTTTGCCTTATCCTTGCGATAGAAACTAATTCCATTTTATTAGCCATTGATTCATGAGAGTTATCTATCTGGTGTTCTAAAGGTCATAAAACATATATTTTCACTGGATCATGGTGGCGTACCATCAAAAATATATACATATTCATTATGGGGTCGCCTTGAATGCGGGACAAATATATAAATAAATTAGGCTACCCTTTACAAGGAATAATTACATATATATACATATAAATATATTTTGAAAGGTAAACAGTATGTGTACCAATTAAAAATGTTGTTTAAAATTATTTTGCAGGTATCTCCGATGTATAAAGCCAAATTCTCTTAAACAAGCCAATATTTACAATGAATCTTTGGTAAAGGATCAACTTCGATATCTCGGCATTTTAGATATAATTCGAATTAGAAGAGAAGGTTTCCCAATACATCTAAGTTTCGAAGAATTTGTGTCAAAATATATATGTTTGACCAAAAGCAAGTCATATTGCAGTACCCGCGATGATGTTATACTTTTATTAAAGAAGCTTCAAATACAAAATAACCACTGGCAACTTGGTAAAACAAAAATGTTCTTACGAGGCTCAGCACATGAACTGCTAGAGGATTTAAGACAACAAATTAGATGTGCGAACTCGATTATAATACAGAAAAACTGGAGACGTTATAAAAACAATAAATATTATTTGCGTGTTAAGAAAGCAACCCTAACTATACAGCATGCATATAGAGGATGGAAGTTAAGAATTAAATTTATGAGAATACGTCGAAGTGCCATAATAATACAAAGTCGCTTACGCGGAGTATTTGCCAGAGAGGTAAGTAAATAGTTCAACTCGTAAACACCCTTTTTCTTTATGTATATTGGTGATTAACGCACCTTAAAAGTGTTCATATAATTATTTCTATTTCTTTAATTTTTATTGTTATGTTATTGTTTCTAAAAACCCTATTGAAAGTTCAAGTAGGCCCCTTTTTTAATTGCTAGATCAACTTTTAATGCTCATTACTCGCGTTGTTTTATTGATTGCTTTCATCGCTGTGGGCCGTAAATTGCACAGAACCCTAGGCAGGTGTATAACTGTGCATCAAAATCAGCATTGAGCCGTGGAATCCTCGTCTAGTTTGCCTCATTAAAACCTGGATATTCGGCTCTGTCTCGAGGCATCGTGCGCAACACCACTTTTAACCCGGCTTATTGGCACATCACATCATTTACCCGTTTCGTGAAACGAGCACATTTTACTTGTACAACGTTGTCACACAACCAACAGCAGATTAAATCGGCCTTTGGGTCTGGCCTGGCACTTACAGCTTTTTATGTTGCACGCGGACATTTTGAAAGAAAAATCTAATATGCACGAAAAGTAGAGAACAACAGAAAGAATCGGCACTGCACAGAGAAAATAACAGAAACTATAAACGCATAGCAAGCTGAAATCAGAATCAACAACTCCAAGCTTTAACGCTGCACGGACGAACTACGTAAATATACAAAAATGAGATAAAACAACAACAGGTACAAGCACAGTTACAAGACCACACGAAAATCGAGAGAGAGAGAGAGGGGGAGACAGTAAGAGAGCGCACACAAAAACCTCTATAACAATAACAGTACACAGCGATGGAGCGTGCAATGTTCGTGTGTAAATAGCTTTGCTAATTACAACACTGAACGAAACAGTGACAGCTAACAAAAACAAAACACAACTGTTAATCGCGTATTGTATGTATTTATGTATAAGGACTTTTATGTGTTGTTAATTAGAAAAATGACAGATGGCTCACAAGAGAACTATTATATTATTTTATTCAATCAAATCGCACATTGAACAGAGCACATCAAAAAGACAACCAAATGAAAAAATAGTACGGCCACGCCCACACTTGCTCACATAGTAGCCAAAAGCGATATTTCTGAAAGTTACCAAACCTGGAAGGTAACTTGCTGGTAATCTGTTTCAAAGCTCGGCAAATAAATTTTCAGATGACGTTCACACCCGCCGGCCACAGGAAATTCGGTCCTTGACATTTGAAATACTCACATCTTCCACAATGTGTACTCCCAGCATATTGAAGGTATGCTCAAAATTGGATAGCCACGCCAACTCGTCCTCCCAACACCGATATACATTATGGGGCAAATCGATAAAAACCATATACAGTGATATATCAGACCTTATTTCGACCAGTGTCTACATATTAGCCATTAGTACCTCAATTTAAGGTCAAAGCTTATTTCAAGCAGTTACATTACGGACACCTGAGTGCCATAAGACCCGGATTTTGTACGTCAGGTTAAATATTTTTGGTATAAATACACCAATCCTTCGTAGTCAGTTTAGTTATATCCTGCATGTGGGTGCAACCAGCCAACAAGAACTATAGACAAACGGACTACTATTGATCAACGGAATCTTATCCTGGAACAGTTTAAAATCGAATATTCACACCCCCAAATAGCTGAAATGGTCAATCTAAGCAAGTCAACTGTATACAACATCATTTGGCGCTTCGTCGACGAAAATTGGGCAGAGGACAAGGGCAGAATGGCACCGAACAGGATTTTCACCAAACAGGAAGAGCGGAGGATCATCAGGAAAAGAAGGGAAAATCCTAAGCTATCGGCTCCAAATCTGACTCAACAGGTGCAGGATGAAATGGGGAAAAAGTGCAGTGTGGAAACTGTGCGCCAGGTTCTGCGCAACCATGACTTCAATGCCCGAGTACCACGGAAGAAACCCCTTTATAAGCGCAAAAAATAGAGGAACTAGGATGACGTTCGACAAAACCCACTTGGACAAGGATTTGGAGTTCTGGAAAACAGTCATATTTCCAGATGAGTCTAAATCTAACATTTTTGGCTCGGATGGACTGCATTATGCGTGGCGACAGTCCAATACTGAACAACGTAAAGGCAACAGTCAAGCACGGCGGAGGAAGTGTCATGGTATGAGCATGTATATCGGCAGCCGGTGTCGGAAATTTGGTGTTTATTGAAACAACAATGAAAGAAAGTCTACCTTAATATATTACTCCGAGTGGCGAGAAGCTAGAAATCCGACGTACTTTCCGGTTCTACCATGACAACGACTTTAAGCATTAGTCCGGAATGCTACAGTCCTGGCTTATCTGGAACTGTCCCCACATGATAATTCCACCGGCCCCGTCTCCAGATTTAAATGTTATTGAAAATTTGTGGGCTCTGCTGGAAAATAACATCCGGAATCACAGCATATCCAGCAAACAGGACCTAAAAAATGCTCTGCTGGATGAGTGGAGCAAAATCAGTCCAGAAACTACCCGGCAGCTGATATCTTCCATGAATAATAGGTTAAGGGAAGTTTGTTTCCTTGTTTAAACTTTATAGCACTTTAAATTTTGGCGAAAAACATATTTTGACCACGCCCTTTCCCGTCGCTAAATATGGTAAAAGCCTATATCTCTCGCAATTTAAGAGCTATTGTTACCAAACTTAAAAGATAGATTGCTAAGATCGTTCTATAAAAAAATTTAAGTCACGCCCACTTCTGCCCAAGACAAGTTCTCCAACATTTGTTTTCGGACACACCCTATCCCACCCGCAAAATTCACAAAACCCTATTTTTACCGCAATTTTAAAGCCAAACTGGGAGTGTAGATGACTAGGAATCTCCATCTGTTCTGTGGTACCTGTTATCAGATGGTATCAGAGTATTTAGCGGGAACGTTCTCATATGCTTAATTATCTATTAAAATTATTGTAAATGGATTTTCGTCTGCTGCGTATAAAAATACGTGATATAATTAATATAAAATAAATTCAATATATTTATTAGGTCGCAGCTGCTTTGCGGGAAATGCGTCGTGTTGATGAAGAAATGAAGAAGCGCGAAAGAATTATAAGTGAAACTGCCACAATACAATGTAATGAACTAGAGGATTGTGAGAGGTAAGAGTATATATAGAGTTACACATTCGCTTTATTCATATTTGAAAAAAAAAAAAAACAAATTTAATTTTAAGTTGCCATTGGCTCAACATTTATGCAGCTGGTCAACAGAATCTTTACAATAGTTTTGCTTATGAAATCTTTTGCTTACCCTTTCTGGTTTTAGCTACAAAGGTGTCAGCGATTATGCGGATGAGCTGTACATTTATATGTAGATGTTGATAAGTCGTCCTTAGAATGGATGTAAACATGAAAGTAGACTGTTAAAACTTCTTTATAGTCAGTTCCTTTTTAAAGTTGTGGGCAATATCTTGGCGTGGCCAAAACTCAATAGTTTCCACACTTCAGTGTACCGCATTTCCAATACAGCTAGGATTGTATAGGACAGGATAGTATAGTAATGTGTCCACAGCATCACTTGAAGTTGTGAGTTCATGTAAATTTATCGGTTTTCCGTTTTTCAAAATGACAAATCACAAAAGCTACAGTCATCAAGCATTGACATGGAACTTGCTTTTAAGATTACTTGGACGCCCATTACTGCACAAAGATCCTAACGAAAATGTATATCTCCATAGAGAAAAGAAGTTAGGTAGGTTAGGTTAATAAATTATATGTTGGTGGATATATGATGAAGCAGTGGCCAAACAAATTACTAACACGGCTTACAAGTTTTGGTTAATCTCTTGTTATAACGATCGGTTAATCTGCTAATGCATTCCCAACTTATACTTTACCATTTTTAAATTTATCATTGCAGAATCGTACAAGAGGAAATTAAGGCGATAGCAAATATGACACAGCAACTAAAAAACTCTTCCGGAAAAACTATTGTAGAAAATTGTCCTAATGAATCCATTTTAACAGAAGAACGAAATTTACAAAATTTACAAAATTTAGACACATTCGATTTAGATAATTTATTTGCATTTTTGACCGACGCTACAAGTACTCCACCTAATCCACTCATTGAAGAAATAAATGATAAAATTTGTGATTTGGATTCGGAAATAGATGAAGAAGTAAGTAATCAAATATATTTAAAAAAAAATTATTTATATAAACAGCAGCCATTCAAAAAATTCCGAAAAGGCATGCAACAGGTTAAAGAAAGCATCGCATCACCAACAGCTAAGTCGATCTAGCCATTTCCGACTTACTTATTTCATGAACAATAACTTGAGAATGAACAATAATCTGAACATCATCCGCCAACTCAATCTAGTCAACATCCCTTTTTTGAAAAACACTGAATTACATCAATTAAAATTGACAGCTACATCAAGTCGCTAAGCTGTCATATTTCTAATCAGTTCATTTAATTGCATAGTTCTAACGTAAAAAATGTATATTCTATTAGATTGCGTCACTGTGCATCGACGATCAGAAGAAAAACCAATGTGCAGGAATTTCTTCCCTGCCTGAGCCTTCAATGCCGCCACCACCACCCCCAGTGGAAAATAACGTTATAGACTCCTGGCAGAAACTAAGACCTGAACCCATATATGAAGCACTTACACATTCGGAAGAAATAAACATTATCACAGATATGACAACTAGTTTGGAAAAACCGATTTTGAATACAACACAACTATCCACAACTCGAGAAGAAAATGGGTCAGCCATTGTATCACCTTTACCCAATCAACGAGAACAAAGGCGCAGATTTAGAGTTGAAAAAAAACTACAAGAAATGCATCAGCATGAAATTCAGAATGAAGTATTTAACAATGATGCCTTGTATAATATTCTGGATTTTGCAGAGAATTTCTTTAATGTTCATGAGCGGTTGGTAGATGGAACCTTAATCTCAACATTAACTAGAAGCAAGAAAGTCGCGGACGTAACGCCAAAACATGAAATGATTAGTTTCACTAAAATTGAAAAAATTCCGACATCGCACATTCATATGTATGATCCAGAAAATGTCGTACTATCCTGTAATACATTTCGTGTAAGTAAAATCCAAGTCTGTTAAATTTGATTTATTTAACTTTATCTTAAATATATATTAAATTTATTACTATTAAAGAGGTTTTCACTTCTTATAAAGTTAATATCAGCAAAGCTTCGATGCAATTTCTTAACCCAGAGTCATTGCTCTCTTCTGTTTGGTAAGATTTGGTTAGTCAGGCTGCTCGATATGTGGATTGGACGTCCCATGTATCTTTGTTTGTCACCCAGCCTATTTCCCTGAAATAGTATTCCGTAATAAAACAAATGTATATGTATATTTGGGATATACATTATTCTATACAAAGATCAAGAGTAATTTATTTTATTAATAACATCAGCATGTTTCCAACATCGATAATTATCGATTACCGGTAGAAATTAAACATTTTAAAACGTATTTTTCTAATTGGGAATTTATATAACTTGATATTTGTAATTATTTCGTCAAGATCGGTTAGGAAGCACGGAAGAAAATCGTGCAAACATCTTGGTAGGTAAAATTTCAGCAGAATTGTTGGTGAAGGTCAAACATGAAAGACAAGATAAAAAACTATTATTTCTAACAGGATTGAATGGCATACTCATAAAAAGCGGTTTTCCAAACACTTTGTTGACATTCCAAAGTATGGATAGTTTTCGTGTTAAAAATTCCAGAGTAGATAAAATAAATAAATGTCTATAATAAATTAAACTTTTCTTTTCGAATGAAATGGGAAAGATTCATTTTTCCTGTATCCAAACACTTTCTAAACAACCTGAATATACAATACTGGTATTCTCTGTATAAGCCACATGGCGGGCATATTTTTGGATGGAAATGGATATATATGTATATGCCCTCGAAAGGGCCTGGACCACAAATGTGTCAGACTAGTGTAAAGTTATGAGAGTTAAACAGTCAAAAACAAATGTTTGGTGGAAAAGAAGAAGATTGTTAGCAAGTAAAAATACGAAATTATATCAGAAGTAAAAACAGAATATAAAATAAATATTTTGATTTGTTAAGAGAATAGCAAATAACTGGAAATAAAATAAAAAAGTGTGAGGAATTTCTCAAATCAAATAGAAAAAGGAATTTACAGGAATAGAATATAGAAACGATATCAGATATATACTGACTGATTAAGTATATATAAATATTGTTTGCGGTCTGAGTTGTTTCTTTCCACCTCTAACATACTTTTGCCGATAAATACATTTATACCAATTTTTAATATGTTCAATGTGTAAAATGCCAATTTCTGAAAATGTTTACATTTGTATATTTTTTTTATTTTTTTTTTTTAGGAATTATGTAAATATATGCGTGGTGAACAAAATGGGGAACGTGAACTTCAAAGTATACAATATATTATTGGCTTGGGAATTGAAAGAGAAGAACTTCGCGATGAAATATTTGTTCAATGCTTGCGGCAAATGACAAATAACCCTAATTCTGAGTGGACAGACCGATTGTGGCTTCTTATGTGCCTCATTATTGTTGCATTTCAACCAAGCAAATTATTATTCAGGTAAATATCAAACACACATCTAAATAAAAAATATATATATGTATATATATTAGACTCAACTCATATTATGCGTATTTACACGTATGTATATGCGTTCCAATTGTCGAGTATATTAAGATTCGGGCAGCGATTTGCGATAGCTTGTTAGCACCAATAAATTTCAAAGCCTCTTTGCCGAAATGGCTTTCCTATGAGTATAGAGTTGATGACGACGATGCATTCGAGGCGAAAGCAAATGCAATATGGGTTGTGGGTTGCTTTGTGGCTTGTAAGGAAAATCCAAAGAACAACGACGATCTCTAGCCAACAACGACGAGAGCAATTCGAAAGTCGGCTAATCCGCTTAAGGAAGACGATCGGCATAGAGCGAGAGTAGCCCGCCATCACGATGAGGAGGGCAGTCTTAGTTCGGCCTTTGACGAAATAGGCTGTGAGGGCTGTTTCTCAAAAGAAGAAGACGTAAACTATTACAAAGACGATAAGTCCGCTGATGTGAGATACAATAGAACATCGTTAAGTTACTAATTACGTTATATTCTCATAATATATAACAATACTACAACTGTTTTCATAAAACCCACATATATTATTTATATATTTATATTTCACATACAGCATATACTGATATTTTAAGGAGGTTCCTCATAATCTACATTCCACATTTGGTTACCTTAGCTTGCTACCCGGAACATACTTTCAAAATTTGGTGTCTCTAGCTACAAATTGTGGAAGATATATGCACATTTCAGACTTTAAGAGGCAAAGCAAGCTCGCTTTTGACGATTCAGAATGCTGGCTGCGGCCTTGTAAGCTACACCAGTGTCACTGGCCAAGCAAATAGGTTCTCTAACCATTTCGGAGGTCGACAAGTGTCATATATGCTCCCAGCCAGGCTGAATGTCTGCCAGGGTCGCATTACACCTAAGTGCGCCCCATTACGTCGAATCATAACTTGATCCTTTACCAGAAACATGACTACGGAATAGAGCATGACCGAGGTTCAGGATACAATGTCGTAGATAGCATCGGTACCTTCTGGGCAACTGTGTGTGCTATTAGCAGTCGGCATCCTCGTGGAGGGTTCAGTTGAGGAATTTTACCGACCTTCAAATTTGGTAACACAATACAGGCTTTCGTAAATTAGTTGATTAGAAAAAAGTTGCTTTTGGTCAAAAAGATGCCCAGAAGGAAACTGTTAACAGTAAATATATTAATCTTTGTTGACTTTTTGAAATTAGTCGGAAAAATTTGTTGAACAATAAGCATCTTATTTTTTAACCAATAGTTCCTATGCCAGATATACGTATGATATAGTGAAGCAATCGGGACTATTTATTTTAACGTAGAACATTTCATGTTTCATCAAGATAGCTTATAAAATGAGAGACTAGTTTGCATGAGCTCGGTGCTGATAAAATATATATTTGTATATAATATATATATTTTAATTTCCCATTTGTATGTAAAAATAAATGTGTTTTAAAATAGTAAATATAAATGAATATGCTTATCTTTTGGAAACATTTTTCAGATATTACGTTTCGTTCTTAAAACAACAACTGAAATCATTGGACGGAAAACTGAGACAATACGCTCAGTGGTGTTTTGATAATTGTAAATGTACCAAAGTTTCGACCAGATTACAACCCCCTTCAAGTGTGGAAGTTGCAGTAAGTATTGCGAATATTTGGTTTTATTATATTTATTGTTATATTTAACTATCTAACGTTAATTTTAAAACAATCGGTCTGTTAAAACCATCACTTTAATAAAAATATCACAATAAAAACATGCAACAAGATTTAAGTTTGCCAAAGAATAGCTGAATGGCCCATTGGAGAAATTGAGAGGAGGAGAAATATTTTGTAATCGGACGAATCCAAAAATGTTATATATGATTACCGAAGATACAGTTACGAAACCATTAAGAACGGCAGATCGTCGATAATCATCTGCAACTAGGCCATCGGACCCATAATTATTAAAGAAATCATGGATCTGTATGTGTATGTGAAAATAATGGATGAAACTACACTAACGATCTAAGGAGATGGGATGGCTGGCACAGTCTGCTGATCTTATTCGTAATAAGCCAACCCATAATTCTGAGATCTGTGAAATTAAAATTTGTTTAAGATCCAAATATTGCAACTGATATATTTGACCCGAAATGAGCGTATCGGGATCAAAACATCGTAGCAGAACATGAACATAATCAATCGTGTTACTTAGGTGGATGCATATTTATGTCTCAAGCTGATAGACTTTCATTGCAGACTTTCATTATACTTACAACCTCATCTCCGAACCAAATTAAAAAAAATGTGAGATTTAGATGTCGGCGATTTGACTGGGGTCTACGACGTACTAAAATATCCGGTCTGCATTTTTTTAAATTTGATTTTAATATTATAGAGCCAGTCCCCAAGGTTTCAGCTCCACACCTTACCTTCAGGACCTAAAAGTTTAGTCTAAGGTAGCCTCATCTCCCACAGTGTATTATTAAATTATTGTGTTGGCTTATGCCCAAAATTATATTGTATTCTTGAGAAAGAAACTGATAAAGAATTTATATTCCAGTTAAATAAATTCAATTATATAATAATAATTATTTCTAAGCACGTATTTAATTTTAAATATATTTTTGTTTCTTTCTTCTAGGCTATGCGACGCCTTGGCACTATTGTCTGCAGGTTTTTTTTTTTAGATTCACGTACAAAGGCCATTGATGTTCATCCCACAGATACAGCTATCGATGCAGTACAAAAACTCGCCGATAAGCTTAATTTGGCTTCAATTGAAGGTTGGGCCATTTTTCAATCACGCCCAGACAATGAAGAGCACATAAAAAGCTTTGAGTATCTATACGATGTTATTTCCGAATGGGAGAATAAGCAAACGATACCTAATAGCTACAAGCGACTTCCTAATGGATCTACATATGGAGAAAATAGATTTGTGTTCAAAAAAAGACTGTTTAAACCTACTCGAGAACTATCACAGGATCCAGTTGAAATCGGCATGTTGTACGCTCAAGCAGTATACAGCATTGTAAAGGTAAGATAATGCATAAGCATTATGCCATTATATGTAAAAATAAATGAAGTTTCTAGTACTTATTGGCCACTCATACAGAAATCGAAATATTACGCAGAATCGAGTGCGTTTAGATTCGGTGTCGGTTTCTATTTAACGTGAAAACTAGGAACGGGAACACAAAATCTCTATCTTACCACTGTTTATTGCAAGATGAATTGCTTAATATACTTTGAATTAACCATATCCACGCAGATGCCTTGTGCCTTACTTTTCTCGATCCCTCTCTCTCTCTCTTAAGGTGTAAGCACGGAGTTGTCATGTGGTTGACCACTACTCTATCAACTATAGATAGTCCCAAACAATTGCTGACCGACCTGCCTCACAAAGTTTTAAGACAGAGACCAACCAGTACTCTCTCATGGCGTGATAGACAATCAAGGATCTCTTTTATAAGTACTCCACTAAATACGCATTGCTTCTTAATCGACGTCTTTAAGAATTTTGCCTTAATGGCCTCGCCCAAGTCACTTAGTACAAATTTACGATGGAAGGCTTGTTAAGCTTTCGCTCAAAAATGCTTAAGCTTGTTAAGCTTCCGTTTCAAGCTTTTAATAACAGTTTATTAACAATAATGATTTTGTCTATTTTTTTCAGTGTGATGAATTTCCTGTTAGTGAAAAAGTTGCTCTACAACTAGCTGGATTGCAAGCTCAAGTTGCATTAGGAGACCCTTCTAATCAGCCGAAGCCCGAATATTATAGCGATATCAGTAGCTTTTTACCAAGCCGTATATCTAGAACAAGGGAACAACAGTTTTGGATTCCCATTCTTGCGCAAGCACATCGGCAATATGGATCATCAAGGAATGAATTAACTGCCAAAGTTTTGTACTTGAGTTGCGTTATGCAGTACCCACTTTATGGAACGACTATGTACAATGTTATTTATAAAGGCTTTTGGAATTTTGTCAACAACATTATTTTAGGAATTAATTGCGACGGAATTCTATTCATTCAACCTGAAGATAAACTTATTATATATCAGTTCAAGTTCACAGAAGTTGAATCCATTATGGTAGATCCAAGTGATAGTTTTATCACTCTATCACTTCATCGAAGTTGTCATCAAACGACAAGAGTCGTAAAAGATGAAAGCAAATTGATGGATTTGCAAAAATGTTTTGTATTTGAAACACTACAAAAGAATGAAATCGGATCCTTAATAATTTCGTACTACCCGCCGCTTTCCAATTGGATATTGAATAACTTTGATTGTTCAAAAAGAGGAAAAGGAATTACTAATGAAGATAGAACAAGACTATATCAAAACATAATTATATGTCGAAGGTTATTAATAGACTTGAGTGTGGTTCGAAAGCCTCATGAATCTGGTGGATTCTTAAGAAACACTTTAAGGCGCTTATCAAAACATCGCATTGAAAAATTGAGAACAGAGCAGAGAACTAGTCCTCAAGACCATGGAGAGACATATAAGGGATTCTCTCACTCTTTTTGGGCCTTCAGCAAACAGCAAATCGCCTTTTGCTTAAGTTCGCTTACGGATCAAGATGAAGCAGTAATGATTCAAATTTTTGATTCAATACTGAAATTTTCTGGTCTTGGAACATCTGGTAAGTTGATTTTGCTTATACATATAAAATATACAGAGCTTGCAAGTTATCTGCTTTATTAAAGCAAAAACTTTGATAAATATGTTTAAATTTCACCTTTCTACGAGGAGAAGGATCCCAGTAATCAAGCTTCCAAGTTTGGCTCTAAATTTAGCTGGATATAAATATATAAGAGTTTTAATATATATTATATAATAATCATAATTCAACGTATTAATTAAAATTCATAATTCATTCACACAATTTCGTAAGAACAAATTGAAATTTTGATACACAATTTCAAAAAATCATTTAATGCATTCTTTCATAAATGTAATCTATATTATTGCTACTCTGAAACTATAGCGAAAGGTGTACTATAAAAGTCAGATGTGAATTTAGTAGTAAATACGGCGTGAAACTTTTGCCATTAAAAACTCAATGTTATCAATGGAAATTCATTTCAAATTTGTAAATGATATTTCTGTGTATTGTTTTGTTGTGTTCTAGTTGAAAGTGAAAAGGGTATGATGCCAGTGTTACCGTTATCATTGCGGGCACGTGCTGCCACTTTAGACTTTGCACCAACAGTAAATTCCCTAAGCGCACTATTGAAAGGTGCATCAAAAGAAAATGTTCCAAGGAAGCAGTTTGAAATAGTGAAGAGGACTTAATCCTTGGGAATAGCATGTCATAGTTTCCAAATATGTTGAGTTTGTCTGTCTATGTAACAGCAATTTTCTTAGAAACCCTACAGCTAGAGACTTGAGTCCAAAATCAAATGCTCGTCTGTGACCACATCAGACAAAGTTTTATAATTGGTAAACCAATGAATTTGTAAGAGACTGAAATTTGAATCACCAAAGTAACGCAATGGGGAATTTCTGGAATGATAAAATATATTGTAAAGTTACTAAATGCATTATATTATCGTAATATATCTATTACAATTTACTGTTATAATAAAACCCACATAAATTACTGGGTCCATAACAAGTCTTAAAATCGAAATGATAACACACATAATCAGAATGATAAATTTAGATAATCAATGTGAAGGGCTTGTGTGAATTTTATGGGGAAGGAGAGGGCGTGGCCAAATGGTTCATCGTACTGCGACATGGGACGCATTGTCCAACTGCTTCAGTACTTGGAGGTTGTCGTGGTGAGCAGTTTGAGTTGGTCGAAATTCGGACATCAATTCTGCTAGATCCCTTGCAAATTATGTTTAAGGTTTGAATTGACGGTCTTCGTGAATTGAACGTCCCCTAACACAATTTTCAAGCCTAACTTGAAGGATAGATTCCTAGAAACTTCCTTCAACGATCGGTATTTCATGGCTACACGAAACCTGTTCCCATCAATTATCAGATGGTTTAACTTATGGTATCAGAGTATTTCACAGTCGGTTGCGTCCGTCTGGAAATCTCTCACATGTTGCTTTTTCGTGTTGCTCTGTACAGAGAGATTGTTGCCAATAATTACGGCACATGCTGCAGGTGGAAGGCATTTAATCTAACAACGATGTTTAACGATGTTTAACGGAGTGCTAGAGTGCAAATTCTCAAATGGTTGAATGTCATCAGTTACAGAATACTGTGGAGACTTGGTTTGGCTGTGCCGGTGCGTTACTTTGTGTAATTTTAAATGAGCAGGGGTCACAAGTTATATAAGGGAAGTCTTAGTTGTTAGACAATCTCCTATTTTAAGTAAGTATTTTGATCGAGAAGAAACGAAGTAGCCTATGCCCGATACACTAACTGTCACTGATGTCAGCGAACTAAGCATTGGTTTACGTCTTGTTTTTTCATTGTTTTTGTAGTCGTAACTTAAGAATAGAAAATGAATTAATAAATGATCAATTATTTTAAAACAGTGATTATGTATATTTTCAGGCGACACAGTGAAACGAGCAGAAGATGAACATACACGGATTGTTCAATCCATATTGGACAAATGTATGCGGAAAGACTCTTTACTAGACGAACTTTATCTGCAACTTATAAAACAAACAACGGACCACCCCGATGCTAACTCGAGGGTTAACTTGCGGAATTGGGCTTTATTATCGGTTGCATGTAGTGTTATATTGCCGTCCACAAAATCAATACGAAAGTATTTGATGGCACATTTGAAAAGGTGTTCCAGTGACTTTATATATGAGGAAGGCAAATATGCTCGATTTGCCGAAAAAGTAAGTAGTTTTCACAGAAATTTAGACTAAGCATTCATACATACATGCAACGGGGAGTTTCCATGGCATTAAGTTCGTGAAAGTCCCGAATGCCAACAGTTGTAAGGTTGTAAGTTGTCAAATTATTTAAACAATTATAAATAGGAGAGGAGTCTAGTTATAATTTTCTCTATCTTATGCTATTCAGCTGATTTGTTAAGCTTACTGATAATCTCTATAAATCAGTTTTCACTTCTGATTTTTAAGTTAAACACTTCTGATTAATAAACATTAATCGCATTTAATGAGATGCAGTATGCAAATTGTTGTCACTTTAGGCTTCAAATGAGTCAGTATTCTTTACATTTACTACTACTACTGCAATTTCCCTGTATAATAATGTTACGCTTAGTATTGAAGTCAATATTTAATTACATAATTGGTGTGTTTTTCACTAGTGTTTTTTTAGAACTCAAGGCACTAGACGTCGGCAATGGACCCCGAGCTGTGAAGAAATAATATGTACAACCAACCGAAGACCGTGTTATTCTAAGATCTATTTTATGGATGGACAATACTATTCTTTTGAGTTTCAGCCCAGCTCGACAGCTAATGATGTTATAAAAATTATTAAAAAAACAATTGGGCTTCAGGAAAATTCTCGAGGATATGCATTGTATGAAGTGTTGGGAAATACCGAAAGAAATCTGTCAGCAGAAGAAAAGATTTGTGACGTAATGGCTAAATGGGAAAGGTTTCGCAGTGTCTCCAAAAAAGAATATCAAAATCAGGTAAATATTTTTTATTAACTTACTCAGTATTTGTCTTACCTAATTAATTACCAATGAAACGTTTACTATAATCAATCAATCTATAATCAGATAGAAATCGCCCTGAATTTAAGAACCTGAACCTAGCGCCAAGCTTTCCTCACCTTATTATTCAGAAAGTATGTTTCCAAAATTATTCAAAAATTTAAACATTTTTTCTGAAATCATAAAAACTCACTTGCTCTACATGATATAAATGAATTTCTGAATCTTCGATGGTGAATTTGAAATTCTTTCCAGATGCATTTTTTCTCTGCTTGTTGGCACTAATAAAGCGTGTATTATTTATAATATTAATACAATATCTGTTTCCAGATAGTATTAAAATAAAAATGATTGATATTTTAATTAAAATACAATAATTAATACAAATTGATTGATATCCAATGATAATTTTCAAACTATTAACACAAAGATATTTCCAAAGCGTTTTAAAGTTCATTTGCAATAGATATTGAGTCTAGAAGCAAACGCTTTTAGCCATTTTCACAACACTTTGTTTTGTTTATAAGAAGATTTGAATCACATTTGCTAAGCCTTCTAACAACAAGAGTAGCTAAAACGATCGATAAGCGAAATGAAGATTTGGAGCCACCACTAGTCCTTCTCACAACAAGTTAGTTAAAATTGAGACGATGAGAAAAGACTGCTTAGCTGCAGCAGCGGATCGGAGGATCAGCGAACGTCCTTAATCGAGAGGAAGAGAGCGCTGTACAATGGGAACGCTGCTAACGCTGGCTGCTGCAGGTCAAACTGCACTTAACAAAGTGTGGATATTTAATTAGAACTAAGAACAAGCTATTTATATTAAGACACGCAGGGCTCCAAATTAAAGCATCTAAACGAGAGACAGGATACCTGCAACTCACCTTAGACATAAGATGATCTGTTAAGAATATGTTCCATTATGATTCTAGACTTTGGAGAGAAATGTAAAAAGTATATACACCTTATTTCCTGCGGTTGTTTAATAATAATATTATAAACATTTTTCATTTACAGGCATTACAACAGCATCATGTTTTTTTGTTTAAAAAACATTTGTTTTGCGATGCGTATATTAACCTCAACGATGCCATTGAAAAGGAGTTGCTTTACCATCAAGTACTTCACAACCTAAGAAGCGAGCGCTATCCCATTACAGAAATGGAAGCGATTATGCTCACTGCTCTCCAAGGGCAATTGGAGCTGGGGGACTGTTCTGAAACTGTTAATAATTACGAAGCTGTTGCCAGTCATTGTTTGCCTCCGAGGTTTATTCCCAATATTCCCCATGGAGCAGTTGCGATGCATCATCAGAGCTTGAAAGGAATGTTACCGGCAGAAGCCAAAAAATCATTTTTAAACTTAATACAAAGCTGGCCTCTTCACCGTGCAACAATATTTGATGTTATGGTGTGTATATATATTTATATTATTTTTGTATTTAAACACTAAATATACTTGTTTTTCCTCATAAATATTTTGGCCAAATTTACCCAATAATAACACAGTTGACTGTTGCACTAATCAATGTAGAATCAGTTAGGTAATTTTGAAAACCCAGAAGATTATGTTAATGAGTCAGAAAAAAGGTAGTGGAAATGGATCTATATGTCATGATCCGATGTTAAAAGGATGAAGTCTTAGGCATATCGGACAGCTCAGAAATAACTCTGTAATTCTGAAAATTTTTATTTGTTTTCTTTTTATGAAAGGAATAATATATAATTCTTTTACATTTTTATGGTAGGAGGATAACTGGACAGTTAAAAAAGTAAGGCCTTTAAGAGACCATCAGCACAGTATCTAAGCACGCAGTCAGGTACTCCATCAACTCTCGCTGAATAAACGGGGTTAAAAACCTTTAGAGATTTTTCCAAAAATGTTATTAGATTAATAGCTAGGATAAAGCAAAGTCATCTGATGATTGTGGAAACTTTAGGAAGACTGAAAAAAACAGCAAAGATATCGGCGACGCCCTCCTCCGAATCTGTCGTGTTTTTTGTTTTTTTTATAAAACTGAAGCGAGCAAAAGCAGAACTCAGCATTTCCATTTATTTGAGCGTTTTGAAGAATATTAAAATATTAAAATAAGCAGCGTATAATCCTAACCGATGGTCACTTTAAGCACAATGCGAATAATGTGTTGGGCTCTGAAATCGTGGTGGAAATTTATAATTTATAATTAACTTTTTAAAATTTATATTTGCTTGCCCATCACATTATGCGCATCCAAATGATGCAATTTTGTTTTATTTCTTAATTGGCCATATTATAAAAGGAGAGACGTAATTTGATGTATCGATGTATTAGCGCCTTGCTGATTTCATCACACTTATATTTATCTTATACAAGTAACAAACTAATCAAATTATGTATTTCAGCAATCTTTTACTTCGAATTGGCCAAGGATGTTATGGCTGGCAGTTGACCAAAGTGGTATTCACTTGTTGGAACACCGCTCACGAAATATTTTGTGTTCACATGAGTATGAATCATTGATATCATTCTCGCCGAATATGAGCTCGCTAATGATATTTACTGGCTCGGAAAAGAAACAATCTAAAGTGGTCTTAAGCACTTCCCAGGTAATTATTGAGAATAAAATAATATTATATTTTCTATATAACCACACGTTCAAGTGTTTCTGTCTAAAAACTTATTTTAGATCTGTTATTTATTATCTTCATTAAATTAATGGTATAACCGTTAAAAATATAAAAATGACAGATTTTTGGTAGTCTTATTTGTAAATAATAGCATGCGAAAATGATACAGCTGTTAGAGAGCTAGCTAAGATCAGTTAGAGACCTTCTAATGTTCAAATTCAAAATAAGTATAAGTAAATAAATTGAATTGATTTATGCTGCTAATAAGATACTGTCCCATTGGAAAATTCGCCTCAAACTTCTGCCTCAGCCGGCAGCACTCTAAGGAGTGGCAATATTTTAATGACTTATAATGAAAACAATTGTAATTGTAACATTAAATATATACAGAGCAAATAACATATTAGTTGTGGCCTTCATAGTATACAATATAAGAAATTTGTAAATAATTATTATTAATTATTAAATTTTTTTCTTTCAGGCTTTTCAAATAGCAACGCTTATTAAGGAGTACTCCGAAATAGTTAGTAAGAAGATGATGCCATAATTAAACATAGCTACAATTCAAATATGAACCGTATTTCCATCTTAAAGACATACGTTTATTATTATAAATCATTATTAAATAATAAAAAATCTGACATTGTTTGGCCGCCTTGGTAAAATTGAATAATAAAAATTGTTTTGTTTATATTAATCAATATAATTGGAATTCTTGATAGCAATCATTTAAAAGGCGTATAAAACTAGCATTATTACAAAAAAAGTAAAGGATTAAAGGATCACATATTAATCTTGTCGTTCTTTGAATACAAGCAACTACGTTGCAGCCGGTCGTATCCGATGCAAATGTAATTCCAGGAGCAACTAGAGAGTTATAAAAAAAAATGGCAATGCTCATCAGTGAATCGAAAGGTGCCATGCAAGCTATGACTTTGTTTTGAGCAATATCTTCATAGGTTTGAACAAGTAACTTTTATCAAGATATGTAAGTGCTTCAGAAGAATCACATTGATTTTGTACAGCATATTTCAAATATGTGTCCTCTATGTAGCCTTTCCAGGCTTATGCATTGTTAAAAAAAAATATCTTGGCATATCTTGGTCATCCCTCACGGGAACCATGTTTGCTACCTGGGTATGTACCTGGACAGGAAACTTGCATGGCGCCAAGTTTATCCAAAAGGGCAAAACTCAACTGGTTGCTGAAGTCATCTAGCAAACTCAGCATGAACAACAAGCTGCTGGTGTACAGGAGCATCATCGTGCCCACATCGACATACGGTATTCCATTTTGGGGCACTGCTGCAAAATATTTGGTTAACCAAATTCAAGTTTTGCAGAACAAGGTGCTCAGAGACATCACTGGTGCTCCGCCTTATGTCAGCAACAGGACGTTGCACAATGACCTCGGCCCTCTAACAATTATGCAACAAATAATCGACATTCGAGTCGTTATAATGACCGGTTGCGTAACCATGTCAACCCTTCGGCTTGCACACACCACACGCCGTAGATAAAAGCGTCTCTATACCAGCGGCCGCTGTACTCTTAGACGTTTAAATTAATATTAATTATATTATATTAATTATATTAATTAATATTTAATGTTAAAACCATCTCTATGATTATTCTATAGACTTTATTCTCTAATTACTTCCCATTCCTTTTTTAAATTAATGTTTTATAACCAATCAGTAGGTTGATTAATGTTTAAAATATAATGTTATATAAAAATAAAAAAATAAAGAATTCTTGTCCACGCCCACCCTATACCAAAAAAATCCAATAGCCTATATCTCTCACCATTTCAGCCATTAGTTAAGTTTTTAAGTTAGCAAACCGTTCAGCGTGCCGCTAACGTAAAGTGCTTGGTGCTTGGGTGCTGGGAGGCAAGAGAATCACAGCTTGAGCTCGGCGGGAACTCAGCGGTACAGAACCAAGCAAAACAAAAACGAAAGGAAAACTCACTGAGCGGGAGCGTGTGGAAGTTGTGTTTGTTATTTGTTATTGCTTTGAATCCGCCTACAATTAGTGTTAGGCATTAATTCTCAGTTTTATATTTGCGCGAATTCAACACAAATTTCATAATCTGAACACAATAATATTGTTATAATTATTACTATATAAATATAATAATTAATGTTGGCGCTAATTGCAGTGGTCTTGTCCATTAGAAATGCTTATTGAGCATAAATTGTCGCAGTCACGAAAATATGTATTCGCGCTCGGGGAAGCCACAATGAAACTGTTAAATTAATTTAAAATAAAATCAAAATAAAGCAAACGCTAAGCGAACAAATAAAACCATTTCAACACCACCAACTGTCAAAATTAAAATTTTCAATTTAATTCAATCATAATCAATTTATTTTCAAGCAGATGCCACAAATTCCTAAAAAAGATATTTTGGATGTGGATAATATAGAAGTAAATGCATCTGATCAACAATTTTTGTTTATATTGAATTTTAATTGTTGATAAGCAGCAAGAATGCTTCGATTTTAAAGTGTGCTAATATGCAATGAAACTGTAAAGTTCTCTTAGTTTAGTATGAGAGAGAAGAAAAAACTCACTCAACTTTAATCGCACATATAATGAGCGGAAGCTTGTTGCTCTCTGAGAGGCCCCTAACAGGACCAGATCCGTTTTGAGGCATAGGAAGACACACAATACGCAACCTGCAACCTTGAAACGAAGAAAGACAGAGGCGACAACGGAGCTGGTCAGAGACACCAGGATTCCGAAAAGCCAGATGTCTCTTGGGTGGCTATAATCATAATCGATTTAAACAAGTAATAACCATGGGCAAGAGTACGATTAGGATACTCATCGGTATACTGACAGAACATTGTCGACTAAGAAGTCACCTAACTAAACTAGGTATTTATAGTAATAAACTCTGCAGGTTTTGTGAAAGCGAGGAGGAATCCTCAATGCATCACCTAGCAGAGTGTGTCGCCATAACCAGGAAAAGATGCACCATCCAAGGGATGCATGTCATAAGCATCAAAGACATAAAAGCCCTCAACCCAGCAAGGATTCTAGCAATTGTACAGGAACTGAGGTTGATGGAGAAGCTATAGAAGGGGCTTAGAAGGGGGCGCAATAGATCTAATAGGTCGGAATGAAGGTACCCCAATTATAATAATAAAAAACCAGTAAATGAAAATTATACACTTGAATATATAAAAATGATTAAATAAATAATAAATATATTATTATTAAAATAACAGAAAAATTAATAATAATTAAATAATATATATGTAAATAAATAAAAATACAATAAATTAAATAAGTAAATACATAATTATAATATAATATAATTTTTTTGCACTAATAGTCCTTACGTTATATTCGAAGATATTTTTATTTTTTAATTTTATGATCTTCCTTTGATTTAAATTACAAAAAGTAAATACACGAAATTAACAATTTAAAAATTGGTTAAAAATAAAAAGTAATAAAATAAAATTTAATAAGTGAATACAATATATAAAATTTAAAATAGCTAACCAAAAATGAATTTTTTGTATTAGAAAGCATAAGTTATCGAAATTGTTCACCAAAAACTTTCTTTCGAAAATTAATTGGTAATTTGCGCAAATTAAATTTTTAAAAAATTTCAAAATACTTATTAATTATTCTTATTAAATTATAATCAATAATTTTAATTAAATACTACTTCACTTATGCTACCTATTGTATTATATTACATTGTCTATATTTTTTCTTAATTTTATTATATTTTTCTTTCGGTTAGTTACAACAAACCTACTTGAAATTCATATTCAAACAATTTTGTATAATGCACATTTTAAAAATATTATACATACACAAAAAGTAAATAAATAAATACATTTTTAATATGTTGTTGCTTAAATTCAAATTTTAATTTTTTCTAATTGTAAATGTTAATTTCTTTGTGTCGCGTGTGCGTTCAATGTTTATTTAAATTGGTTTATTTTATGTATAGTAATGTATGTGTGTATGTATGTATTGCAAGGACTTGGATAGGATATGTGTAATAAAAAAGAATGCAATAGTTTTCTTATTATTTTAATTTCAAATTGCAGCCCTTGCAGCAGGCAAATTTGTGCGGAGGCTTATGTATGCAATACACTGTAAGTGTAAGCAGAAAATTATTTTACACTTGTTGCCGAAAATGTACTAATACTTGTTTAATTGTACTTTTCACAGATTACACACTGTGCTTCTGGAGTTAAATTATCCACCGGTTCGAGCTTGGCGAGCGGATTTGTTGCAAATATATATCCGGCTCGAATGACGAATGTTTGTAGTGGGGTAAACTTCTTTCTCCAGACAGTGTGTTTCTCAGGTTTTGGTTTGCGTTAAATAATTACTTCTCTCACAGAAAAGCACGTTATCACTTAATAATTTCAATTGATAGCTACATGATGCTTAAAAATAATTGTATTCAAATATCTCTTATGTTGCTAGAGTGCGATGGATATCACCCAGAGAGATGCGGATGATGAGAGCGGCAGTTCGCTATTCATGGCCTACTTTCAGCCAGTTAAGTTATTTTTTGGAAAAATTAAAATCCAAACTGTTTTATCTTCGCCAAAAATTATACAATTTCGAAATTTATTATTATAAATCCCTTTTTGTTATTATTAATATTAATTCTGCATCAAAAGTTGAAAATACGTCATTTTGAAAGAAACCCGAGAGATTCACATTTAAAGGTTTTTTTTTTTAAATTTTAGTTTGAGCTGTTTTATCTTCGTATGATGACGTATTTTAAACTTTTAATGCAGAATTAATATGTATTAAAAGGGCTTTATAATGTTGAAGAACTAGAAAATATATCAGATTGTATTAGAATTTTTCTCAAAATAAGCTTAAATCGTCAATTACACGAATTTTATTATTTTTATTTTTTTGTGCATAATTAATATACAGTTACGGTCAAAATAATAGTGCTGCTTCTTACAAGGCAAATGCTCAGCTTTCTCTGATGATAAGATACAGTCTATTCAATTGCGGAGCGATGTCGAAAAATGAACGTCCAATCTATGATTTTGGAGTAATGGGATAAATGCCAATGACATACAGAAGTGTATATTTGCTAGTCTTCCGTATATACCTTATTTGTATGCTTATACATTATATATATGTGGGAGTGGGAATAGAACCAGAGAAACGAGAGCAGACAGAAATGCGAAGTGGTCACCGTTATTAAACGACGAGTAGACATTAAGAACGCAACAACTGTTGAGTTCAGCGAGCATTCGGTGCCAAGATCTTGCTAGCAATGCACAAATTTAACTCACTACGCAACCAACTCATTAGAGTTGTAAAATCTCATGATCTATAGTAAAGTGAATGTTATTATTCAAGAAACCCGATAATAATATTAAATCAACAATTATAATTATAATAAACGTCGTTCCTGGGTTATTTACTACTAGGGAAATATTTGTGACCCACATATATATATATATATATATATATATATATATATCATATCTCATTCCTATTATTATGAACAAGTGACCCTGAAAATTCTTTGAAATTCTGGTCTATACTATAATGGGTTAGTAGGTATCTATATGATCGTTCATAAATACACATTGCAGTATGATTTTGCAAAAAATTTTCAATTTGTCACTGATTTTTTTATTTTTTTTTTCTGCCTTAATTTCAATTTCTGTTAACGCCTTTCGTTATATATTTATTTAAGGATTTATATTAATTTTCATGCTCAGAAAACAGACCGCATTTTTGGTATGTATTTCAATAATATTTTTATTATTAAAATATTTTATATATTTTATTTCTGCAACAAACATCCACCCAATTTCGCTCTGAATTTCAATCCGCAGCCCAAAAGTACACTACAAGAAACACAGAATCTTATGAATCTATAAAAGAAAAACGTTTGAACCCTGGGATTAATTTGTTGGAGAGCGAAGTCTACATATTTACTGATTATATATTTAAACAGCTCGCAGACATTACTGTTGACGTTTCATGCATATACAAATTCTCTGGCTATATGTTCTTCAGCTTGAAAACAGGGCAAAAGGCATTCCATACGTCTCTTAATAAACACACAAAAGCTTAATTTCGATAAAAAAAAAAAAACATATACAAAAATTAGGGAAAGAAAGTAAGAACAATATATAAATAAAAAAATTAATGTCTTAAATGTATTTGTTCAATTGAAATAAAATGTAAATAAACAACTGACGGCAAGTGTATATGGGATTTGGGCATTCTATTCTTTTCTTCTGAGCAATGTAGGCCAGCCCGAAACCGTTCATTCGCTCAGTATTTACTCACTCGTCGTGGAGGAAGCAAGTCAGCGCGTGACGCGTATAGTTATAAGTAGACACCGACCAATACACGAAAATTAAACCCACAAACACGCACTTCGTCTTCAGCCGAGAGTGTTTAATCAGTGATGTAGTTGTGCGATCTTTGACACTATATGTTCGTTGAGTACGTCGGTGGAACAGTATTATTCCTGCTGGCAAACTGTAAAGAGTTTTACGGCCCGCTCGTTACCATTGACAACAAGGCAACAAGGCAACAAAGCAAGCAACATTTTGTTTACATTTAGTTGCAAAAATATTTTACAATTTACTGTAATTTTTGTGTCGACTTAATTGTTTAAACGTGTCCGCCAACCCATTGCAGTTGCAATTCTCCAGCTAAATAACAAAATCAACAATAAAATGGCTAATGTGAGATTTTTGTTTGTGCTACCAACAAATCCCGACGAGTCGGACAGGATGAATAAATTTGCAATAGTAGGAACTATGCGTCAGCAGCCAAATCAGTAAGTCGGCCAACCTACACCCACTACAAATGTAAAACCATTTAAGATTATCGATTGGGCGTCCCTTAACATTTAAGGTTAACATTTTCCAGGAACTAGAAATACACATTTGAGCGTGCAGCAATTTTAGTTTGGGGTGATTTATGGTTCACAGATGGGTGGACTATTTTAAGAATTTTTGGTCAGACAATTGGAATTTAAACTGCTAAAAACAGTTGGCGATTTTATGAGGACCTAATTGAAATGCCATCGCTTGCATCGTTAAGATGTATTTTTTGTGTATTTATATATGTATATCAGTTCCCATCAATGACATCATCAACACAAACAAAATTAAAGCAGTAGACACGCGCTGAAGATGCCGCTAAATTGCCGGCAGAAAGCTAAACAACAAAAGCAAATGAAAAAAACAGAAACACATAAAGCGCAAAGAATGTGAAAATATATTGTGGCAAATCAACAGGTCGTTATTCTGTGGGTGAGCAAGCATTAATTTCGAAAGTTCTTTTTCAAGACGATGGTCAATGATCAAATGATGTCAATAAATCACAATTCAACTGATTTCATCATAGCCATAGGAACTTATATATTTTCACAAGCGGATCCGGCTTCGTGCTGTGAGGCATGCCAAGGCAATTTGATTACAAGACTTTACGGCAAGTCATGGGAATTTATTGGCAAGACCTAGCCAACGATATTGTTATCTTGTCGCGTTGATAACACGACATTAACTATTGCTGCTTATTTGTCGACAAGGCTTTGATGCATTTACTACACATACTACAACAAAATGACTAATTTTGACAAACAAGTTAATAAGTAATAATTGTTTAGCACCTATGATTTTATAGTAAGATATAACTGCATAGGCTTTGCTATTTAGAGTTTCTCATTATTAATAAAGAAAACACTATTTTTCTTATATAAATATATTTTAATTCAATATTAGATTATATTTGATTAGATTAGATTAGATTGGAGAGGGAAAATACTTATAAATTTACTTTTGTCTTGTGCAACATAAAAATACATTTAAAATATTCAATTTGGAAAATTGTTGACTTGGTTTATATATTATGATCCTGAAATATGACAAGTTAAGCACAGACATTTAAAGATTCTTTCTGGATAAATAAATGTTGCGTATCTTATCAAATGATAATCGGAAAAAAGTCTGTTATCGGTTTAAAAAATATCAGTATCAATAATAATCATATTGGAGTGTCTTACAAACAACCAAGTAAGAATGCTGTAGTCGAGTGAACTCGACTGCGATATACCCTAAACCCAGTTATTAAATGTATTCAATTATTATTGGCAAATTCCCCTTTAAAAAAATGTGCACTAAAATGCGAGCAGCTCTGCAAGCGCCCTCTGCCGACAAATACGTGAAACACGCAATACAAAAAAAAACATATTGACGCTCGCGTCGATTATCATGCCATCTCATTCTCACACATACACTCGCATAATTATGCATAGAGAATTTGCTGGCGGCTGCTGATAGAAATGAGATCAATATGAGAATATATTTTCGACTATAACTTGGATGTTTCTTATCCGATCTTGACAAAATTTGGGCAGTTGATCAATAGTATGCATATGCATATTATGTATTAATTATTAAAATAACGCAAACTTGATCTGCGCCTGGTATACGAGAACCTATATTCAAAATTTTAAGTCTCTAGCTCTTACAGTTTCTGAGATCTGCGTGTTCATACAGACGGACGGACGGACGGACGGACGAACGGACGGACAGACGGACAGGGCTACATCGACTCGACTATTGATCCTGATCAAGAATATATATACTTTGTGGGGTCGGAGATGCTGTCTTCTGCCTGTTACATACATTTGCACAAAACCATTATACCCTTTTTACCCATTTTTAATTGGTAATCATAATATTTCCAGCGAATACCATTACGTACACTTATAACTGGAAGTACCTTAGATTGTATATTGTTAACACAAGAAAAAACAAATTTGTAAAGCATTTGCGTAGAGCACTCTCTAAACGATTCTCAATAAAGATAATAATTAATGGTTGGGCAACAAATTCCCAAGACCTAACGCCGAATACAAATTGGCGCAAACATTTGGACAATGAATCATTCATGAGTATTTTGAATACCGGTTAGAAATCATATTCATAGCCGGAGATTCCTAATCGTTAGCACGTTTTTTGACGCCCACGCTAAATAACATGTGCCTGCTTCGGCTTTTTATAACGTTTCCAAAATAGATTATGCACACATCTTTGTTGGATTTTATGACGATACCAAAATAGATAAATCACAGCTACATGAAATATTTGTCGTTAATTAATAAATCAATCATTTGCCAATAATTTGAATTAATGTTTCCCTTTCTTTCTTTTACAGATTTTCCATAAACTTCGTAAACAGTCCCAACTGCACAGACAACATAACGTATCATTTTAAAGTTAGTCTACCGACACAGACAATCATCGAGAATTACAAGAATAATGGCGAGTGGAGTTCATCGCATAAGGAAAAGATTTTGAATATATTCGATGGTAAAAGCGATATGAAAGTGCCTAGCATATCCAGTATTATAGATGACATCGATGCTGATCTTGACTATTCACTATCCACAGAGTCGGCATTTTCACTAGAATTTCGATTTGACTATGACGAGTCCACCATATACGTCTACCAGGGACAGGGTCATAACTTTGTCACGAAATTCGAGACACTATTCTCCCTGTCGGAGATCCAGTCGATTCAAGTGTGGGGCGATGTTCAAAAAATAAACCAGTTCTCATTAAGTTACGATTGAACCGCAAACAAAACGATCTTAAAGGTTAGCCCTGCACACAAATAACTATTTTGCACTACTCTGGTGCTATTTATTTTAATGTCCACCTGCTTGATTTTGGTTTTGGTTGGGTTTGTTTTGTTCCATTTGTTGTTTGGTCTGGTTTGGTTTGGTTATGTTTGCTTTGGTTTGGTTTTGTTTGTTCTGCTCTTCATGTAACCAAATAACAAGCACGTAGTTATTCACAGTTAGTAAATTATATGTAACTCGTATTCACAATCATTCAGTTTACAGCTACCAATCGTGAATTGTCTTGCGGCCTGTTCGAATGCTACGCTTTTTTCTTACCTCAGAGGAGCTGCTCCTTTGAACCGTTCTAGAACCTTATCTTAGTGTTTATTTAGTATGTAGTTGTCAGTCTTAATTATATTAGTTTGTCTATGTTTAGTTAAGCCAAAGAATTTGCTATTATTATTTATCACACTGCTTAAGTAGTGACCCCATCCATTCACATGCAATTTAAAGTATTAATAAAACTCATATCAAAGTATTCGCTTCGTTTTATGTTAAAATTAAATCTTATTTATTTTGTTTGATATATTCTCAAAATTGGTTTCATTGCAAATTTTCAGAGAATTGTTTTGCGTAATATTTAGTTCGAAGCGTGCTTAAATTTGCATCTGCGCCTGCATTCGATTCAATTCGTGGGAGCCAAAATGATTTAAGGGTGGAAGAAAAATGTTTTTCTTCTTTTTTGTTTCTTCCAATTTATAGTTGCAGTCGGCCCCGCATGGAAAATCGAAAAACTCACCCAAATCAATTTGGATAAAGAATGTGGGAATGCCATATGTTATATATCGCACCGATTTGAGCGCTTCAAAACCATAATAAATGAGCTTTACCATAAAACAAACAATACCATTTATTTTTTCATTTTCGATTTGGTTTCATTTGCGCATTTCTACCCCACAGGTGTGGATATTACAATGATATTTAGATTTTAGATTAGTATACGACTACAATGTATGTGACCTTCATAAATATTTACAGTTAAATCCTAATAAAATCGATGTACACTCATGTGTACTACTAAAATTGGAAAGTCACTGAATATACACATATATATTATTCAATAAAAATAAAATATAAAAACAAGACTAAAAATGACTGGGAATGATTGGCTTTGAATATAAATAAAATTTGAAAATAATTTATGTATAACCATGTACAAACGTTATAAATCAGAAAAAACGAAAAGTTATTGCACAAATAGGGAAAAAGAGCATGGGATAAAAAGATAAACTTAATATATGACTTATATTCGAAACTGGCGACAAGGAGAATCATGATGAAACCCAGGCAAGGACTAGAAAATGAATAGGACTCAAGTTCAGCCAAAATAGTTTGGGTGTTCACTTTTCAAGTTTACAAACTATTTGGCTTGTGGGCCCACTAGAGTTCTGGAACTGAGAATAGCCCAGCTGCACAAAGTTGGCCAAAGATGTTGGCATGCTGGCATCGGACGCCTGTGTGATGGTAATGGTACTCCCATCCAGATCCACATGCATGATCTGCGGCTGCTGTGGTGCCGGTTGCGTCTGTCGTTGTACCTGCATTTGCGTTTGCTGCGTCGTCTGCGTTTGCGGTGCTGTGGACGCTGCTTGTTTGACCTCAAAGATATCCTAAAACAAAAAGGATGTGAGTAAATGTGAAACTGTTAAGAACTAACAGACTCTTACCTTGGCAGACTGACGGGCGGCGCCGGCGGGTTGTGTGGATGACACTGCATTATCGACGGGCGTTTTCTTGTGCATTTCCCGATGCTTTTCATACTGCTGCTTGGATGAAAAGTTTTTGTTGCATATATCACAGCTGTGCAGACGCGTCTCGTCAGGCGGTGCATTGTGAGTCCTGAGGATGAATCAAGTAATAATGAATAATTAGTTTTCCAATTGTTAAGAAAATTAACAAAAATAATTAACTGAAACCGCTTATTCTTCTTCGGGTTCTGGCATTAACACAACTCAGTGCATCTACCTATTTTTAAAAGAGCTACAGAAGAACTAATGCAAGGATTACTTTTTAAATTATTCACAAAGTTGAAAAAAAAAAACATTAAAATAAATTTATGTTTATTGTTTCGTTTCGGACTGTGTATAACTTTGTTTCCCTACTTTTGTTTACGTTTTGCGGTAGCTCCAAGTCAAATGTTTTACTTTTATTTGGAAGAGATGCACAGCATCCGTCCCGTCAGCTAATTCTACTTTTTAGAAAATATAGCTACTCATATCCCACTCAGAGATTCAGGTTCACTTTCATATTTCTTGAGCTGGGTATTCATATTTCATGCTTAGATATCTCGGAATGCCTGACTAGTCATATTCCTTTAAAAGATTTCTTCAACTGACTTAACGTACCGCTTATGCTTGTTGAGATTGTCCTTGCGCGAGAAGGGCTTCTTGCATTCATTGCAGGTAAACATCTTGTGGCCCGAGTGGGAGACTAGATGGCGCGACAAGTGCTCCTTGCGACTAAACGCCTTGTCGCAGCCTTCCTCGGTGCACTTGAAGGGACGCAGACCGGCATGCAGCTTGATGTGCTGCGTCAGATGCTCTTTCTTCTTGAACTCGCGACTACACGTGGGACAGGTGAGGGCCACCGTTGGCGTCGCCGTCGGCGTTATGGGCAGCACTGCGACTGCAGTGCTGCTGACCTGCTGCTGATGGTGCTGCTGCTGCTGCTGAGTCAGTGGCGCCGGCTGCTGCTGGGCAGGCACGGGCAGAATCTGTTGCGGTGGACGTGCTATTTTTGCCTTTGGATGCACTTCGGTCGGCTTCCGTATGACTTTCCGCTGGTTAAGAATATTTGGAAATGGTGGCTCACAGGCTGCCAGCGACGCTGGAGTTGCTGCCGGCTGCGGCTGCGACTGTGATTTAGTTGGTTGCTGTTGTGGTTGCGGTTGTGATTGCATCTGTGCTGTAGCTGTCGCTTTGGGCTCCGACTTGGTCGGCGCTTGATTTGAGATGCGACTGATGGTTATATTCTGCTTATTAAGCAGCGGCATTTTATTGCCTGCCACGGGCGGCGACTGCTGCTTGGGCAGCTTGGTGATGGTTGTGTTGGAAGAGAGTCGCTGCAATGCAGCCACATTGCTGGGCGGCAAGTTTGATGGCTGTTTGACCTGTGCCACACGCTTGTTTGTATCTGCACTGGGTGCAGCAGCAGCAGCTACTGCCGAAACAGCTGCCCCAAATGTTGAATTTGCTGTTGATGTTTTAGGTTTCGCCTGCTGCTGCTGGCGCTGCTGCTGTCGTGGCGAGGGCATCTTGAAAGTAATCGAACCCTCGGCATTGCCAATGCTTATCGGTGTGCCAGGCTCGGAGCTGATGTTTCGTATAACCACTTGTGGATTAATTGCGCTTCCATGCGGAGATCGAATGATTTGTTGGGATGTCACTTGCGCTGTGGCAGGCGGTATGTGCTGTTGTTGAACATTTTGTGGCTGTTGCTGTTGCAGATGTTGTGGTTGTTGTTGGTGCTGCTGCTGCTGCTGCTGTTGCGCTACAAGGAACGGATTTTGATGGGCTGTCGTCGCTGCAGTGAACGCTGTTGCACTGGCAATAGTTTGCGGCGTCAACTGCAATGTGGCTGGAATGGAAGTCGGCGTCAACTGCATTATTGGCTGACCATCTGCGGTGGCCAATTGTGGCTGCAGCTGCAAATTGAAAGCAATTCAAATATGTTAATTCAACTGGTAAATAATAATATTGTAATAAAAGAATGCAATAAATATATAAAATACAAGAAAACCACAAAATAATAACCTAAATTAAAGTAACTTTCAACCCAACAAACTCGAAACACTTTTGAAATTAACATTTATGAAAAGCCTTTGAGGTTTGTCGATTTTTAAACAAGTTAGAATATTCTACTCATCATTGAAATATTTAGCAGACTTGCTGGTTAAAAGAATTTGTGTTTCGTTGCCGATCTTAGTTAAATTTAAAACTGATCAATAATATGTTGGGGTATATTATTGATCAGTGCGCACGCTATATCTTTACAAATGTAAATCGATTCGAATCAATATTCGAGAAACTAGTGCAGTTATCGATCAAATTAAATAAACCCAAGTCTGCTTATGATATACTAGAGATTGTATTCCAAATCTGATGTCTCTGATATCGTTCACGTCTAAATGGACTCGCTTGTTGATGCTGTTCAAGAATATTTAACCCTTATGGGGACATGCTTCGTTCAGCCTATTTGCAACTTTGGCACAATTTCTTCCTACCTTTTCTAATGGTTTCAGAGTTTGTTTCTTATAGAGTATGCTTTTAGTTTTAAATGTTGAGATTTGCTTGGTATTTTAGTTAAACTATTTACACCTATAAGGATCAGTTTAAAGTATCACCTTCATTTGCACTTGGTATGTGGTGGGCAGTACCAGATTTTTAGTGTCAATGTGCGCGACAATCTGCTGATCGGAGTTCTCGTCCCGGATGGTGATGGGCAAGAAGCATTTGTTGGGCGAGAGCATATTGGAGGCACCGTTGCAGCCCACCAGCTGAGTACCCGCCAACGAAAGGAGCGCAGCGGCATTTAATTGCTGCGTCGGATGCGTGGCAGACAAGCTGCCACTTGTGGCACCTGTACCCGAACTAGGCATAAGTTGCAGCTGAATTTGGGGCTGGCCGCCAGCGACACTGCCAAACGATGTCAGACTGCTAGTAAATTGTGGAGCTGCTGCAGCCGGTGACGAGATCACAAAATTCAATTTGGGTTTCTTGCTGTCTGTGGAGTTCAGTCCATCATCGCCGCAACTCGTAAAATGGGTCTGTGTCTGTGACTGCTGCAGCTGCTGCAGTTGCTGCCACAGCGCCTGTTGCTGCAGCAGCACATTCAGCTCGTTTATCTGTTGCGGTTGCAGCTGCAGCTGTGCTGCAGGTGCTGGCAGCGCTGTCAACGTTTGTTGCGGCTGCGTCTGCAAATGCGTCACTTGCGTCGACTGATGTTGCTGCTGCTGCTGCTTAAGATTGGATATGCTGCTGTTGCCGGTTGAGCTAGGCACGTTGTCCTTCTTGCCCAATGGCGTGATTTTTATATCCGGCTTCAGACGTATAAATTCCTCTAGAGTGCTAAAGGACAAAATACATATTAACAAATGAGAATATTGTAGTGTGAGTAGTATTTGCAACAACTTTGATTAACTTTAACTAACTTTTGCTTATCTGACTTGATATCAGGCTGGGCAGGGAGTGAATGTGTCTGCACATGGCTATCCACAGTAATTGTGTATTGTTGTGGTTGTTGCTGATTTTGTTGAGGCTGTTGTTGTTGCTGTTGCACCTGCATGCCCACAGCCTGCATGATGCTGCTGAGCAGATCATTTGGTTGACTATTGCTGCTGCTGCTGCTGCTGTTATTGTTATTGTTGCTGCTGCTGTTGTTGTTGTTGTTGTTGTTGGATGCAGTGCCCAGCACGCTGAGGCTCTTCCCGGTGTTATTGATGGCATCCTTTATGAAGACCTTATCATCGGACTGCAGCGTGCGATGATTGAGCCAATTGTTGAGTATCGTCTGCGAGTTTTGCGATATGTTGCGCATCTCGTAGACCTGATCCAATTGCTGGGCGCACTGGGCACAGACCACCTTGGGCAGACGATCCTTCTCATCTATCTGTGTGAAATGAAAAATATTAGTTACATTGATATAAGCCCTGTAAATTAAGACTCCGTAAGAGAAACCATCCGAAAATTAAGTTCTTGTCTGAAAAACTCTAATGTGTTTCAAGAAACGGAAATTTTAGATTAGACTAAGAGAATTCATTCGAAAGCTAAGTTCTTGATTGAACATTATTTTTTTTTTTTAAGAAATCTATTTTTAATATAAGATAATCTGCAGACTATATAAGAGGAACCATTAGAAAGTTAAATTATTATCCGAAAAACTGCATTGTAATTTTAGAAATTAAAGCTGATTATAAGATAATTTACAGATTATATCATATATATAAATATATATATATATAAAGAATCTTTCTAAAACTTAAGTTCGTTTCTGAAAAGATTTTTTGTTTCTTCAATTAATCGAAATTAAAGATAATATATATTGCAGACTATATAAAAGGAATCATTTAGAAGATAAGTAATTGTCTTCAATATAGTTTCGTCTCTTAAAATATTTTTACAAAACTGAGGACAACTATTTAATCTAAAAATAATAATTTTAAACAGTCATCGTCAAAATTCGAAAATTAATAAATAAGAATCGAAACGATTTCTGCACTCTTATTGCATACTCGAAGAAGAAGCAACCACAACAGTTGTTTTTTTCGTATGGGGCAACTAACTTGAACTGGCAGACATTCGGTGATTTTTTGACAGAGATTTTTGGCGCGTCCGTCGGCTGAGTAAATGTTGATTTTGTGCTCGCTGCTCGCCGTGCAGATGCGGCACAAATCCCAGAAATTGATGCAGCGGACTGGGGACATTTTTTTCTATTTGGCAGGCAGCACAAATTTTCACCGTGGCGATTCCCGCGTTCGCACTTTGTTTATATACACAAAATACACACACACACACTCATTCACACACACACACATGTGTATTCAAGGTTGTTGTCTGCAAGTTGCAGAGCAAAAATAGCTTTACAAGCGCCCGCCTTAATAACTATTGCACATTTTCTAATAACGTCTATCGCGTCAAGTATTTTGCTTTAAGTTTTTCGTTTTGCTCCAGCTATAATTATGTTGATTTTCATTTTCTTATTTTTGCAACCAAAAGTTGTTTTCTAAAGACAAACGCCGGAATACTCCTAGAGTCGTATCGTACTAAATAAGACCAAACCAAAACCCATTCATCAAGCTGCCAACCTGTGTGTGGAAAGTATTAATTTATCGATTTGTCCTATTCGATAATTATCACGGACAGGCATGCAACGCTGTGTACATTTATGTGTGTATATGTAAATGTATTTTTTACTTGTGTGCGTAATTGCGTGACAGCAGAAGTTCTGAGGAAAAAATTGGTTTTAATTTATATTTGGAAATTGGCTACTGCATCTATTTAACAAAATGGGATCCCGTAACGAGTGTCGCATTTATGTTGGCAACTTGCCACCCGACATTCGCACCAAGGACATACAGGACCTCTTCCACAAGTTCGGAAAAGTCACATTTGTCGATCTGAAGAATCGGCGTGGTCCGCCATTTGCATTTGTTGAGTTCGAAGACGCGCGGTGAGTAATGCACATACACACACACACATGCATACGCATACGCTTGTGTGTGTAAATATAAAGTGAGGAATAGATATATTAACTGGTTCACATTTGGCGGCAAAATCAGGGATGCGGATGATGCAGTCAAGGCCCGCGACGGCTACGACTACGATGGTTATCGTCTGCGCGTCGAGTTTCCACGCGGCGGCGGCCCCGGCAGCTATCGCGGAAACAATCGCAACGACCGCAGCCGGGACGGAGGCGGTCGCATGGGCGGACGGGGACCACCAGCCAAGCGTTCACAGTACCGTGTCATGGTGACCGGTCTGCCCGGCTCTGGGTCGTGGCAGGACTTGAAGGATCACATGCGGGAGGCTGGCGATGTCTGCTTTGCGGACACCTACAAGGATGGCTCCGGAGTCGTCGAATTTCTGCGTCACGAGGACATGAAGTATGCCATCAAGAAATTGGACGACTCGCGCTTCCGTTCCCATGAGGTGAGTGCCAAAATCGAACAGGATTATTATTGCATAAAAACAAAACAACTAAAAAGAGTGGGCAAGATCAACCCTTAATGAACTCTTCTCTCCGTAATGTGGCTTATTGCCTGGCAACGACAACCACAAAAACAATTTAATTATTATTTATTTTGATCGTCTTATCCATCTAAAAGATTCATTATATTCATTGGAGAATGGTTTGATTATTTTGATCGTCTGATCTATCTGAAATATTCATATAACAATTGTTTGATTATGTTGATCATCTATTTGAAAGATTAATTGTATTAATGGTTGTAATTTGATTATATTCATTGTTTTTGTGTAATTTTCAGGGTGAGGTTGCCTACATTCGGGTGCGCGAGGACAGTGGCGAAAATGAGCGCAGTGGCGGCGGTGGGGGAGGCGGCGGCGGCGGCGGTGGTGGTGGTGGTGGTGGCAGTCGTGACTATGGTCGTGATAGGTAAGTTTACTCCAAATGAACAAATTAATTGTTGTAAATCGGTTGGTAATTAATATTCGCTTATTTTTTAAATTGCAGATCGCGATCGCGTTCATTTTCGTCGCGACCACGTCGCAGGGGCACACCCACATATTCACCAGTGCGTCGTCAATCCTATTCCAGGTCTCGCTCACGCTCTAATTACTAAAAAAAAAAATATATCTACAATCATTATCCATTAATCTTAATGTTTCTTACAAGCAGGAAAATTTAGGAAAAGCAAGTTAACTATCAAAAATACCCCAACCCCCCAAAGCACTCCGTCTTACTATCCACATAATTAACTTATAAATCAATTCATTCTAACGGCTGTCAAGCGATTAATCGGTTGATCGATTAATCAATTATCGAAGAAGAAACTTTTCAATCAATACCGGTGGAAATCCAATCGAAAGAAAATCAGATCACACAAAATAACACTTGCTTTTCCACCAATGCGAAAAATTCGTGTAAATTATGAAATGCATTCACAAAAAAAAAAAAAAAAAAATGACAAATTAAGCTTAACTGACTATTATAATTATGATGATTCAAGGAAGGTCCTTTACACTTTCCCGTGTATTTACGAATTGGTTGCATTCGTAATTTATTGGAATTTATCGATTGGATTTTAACAAGAACAACAGCAAACACAACAACAATAAGAATACCAACCCCCACATCTATTCAAAATAAATATATATGTATATGTAAACAAAACAAAAGAAATATCAGAACACAACAATTTATATGGAGACATTTAACAAATTATTAATATTTCATTTTATTTTCTTCTCTTCCCCATTTTGCGCGTTTATGTTTGGAGTATAATGAGGATTATTGGAGAAGGAGGAAGGATAAGGATGAGGAGGAAGGATAATTTTGATGTTGATGTTGGAGTGAAGTGGAAATGAGAAAAGGATAAAGATGAAATTGGATTAAATTAGTGGAGGCAGGCAATTTGGAAAGCGTAATTGTTTATGAAAAATGGTATCAGGAATTCTTCATAAATGCATTTGGATATTAGGCATTCTGTTCGAAAAAAAGAACGCTAGGACTACGTGGGATACAGTTTTCCCACGGCACTCAATTGGAGGACATGAATGAATTTGATTCTAATCTGTGTTTGCTCTTGGCTTGTGGCTATGTGGAATCTATCCGGTTGAGAGCTTCGTTACATCTTTTGGGTGCATTTGTCGTGTATTTTCGATTGATGGATTAATGTAATTAATTTGTGGGTGTCAGATGTGTGGAGGATGATGCACGTGTGCACAAAAAATGGACAGGATACGCGAGGATTTTTTGGAAAACGCATCCCACATCGTTCTTCACTCGTTCACTTCGGCACATCGTTCGTTTCACATCTCGGATTAGGAATTAAATTCGCATTTTGCTACTCTTTTGGATAACAATTCAGTCAACTCACAGCTCGCCACATTTTGTGGCCAAAAAACCTTTCGCCCATATCAATGGAATTTCTGCATCATCCAACGTTGTCTTGCGCCCAACGCTGGATAGTGCCCGGTCCTTGTGATCTTCCTCTATCTCTCTACCTCTCTCGGTATGTTCGATTTAGCAACTGTTTTTTGAGATTAATTTTTTCCATTTATGTTTTACATAAACCAATATATTTTTTTTTTTTTCAATTTAACACTTGTCATTATATTGGTGTTGTCTATGGCGACTACTTTGGGCATGTATAATTACTTATAGACGATAATGCCAAAGATCGCTTGCCATAAGATGTGTATTTGTTTGATTTTGTCCAAGTTTTGACTACAACACTCAAACCCAAAATATAGCGTTAAACTTTTGCATGAGGTTTGTTTGTCTATATATATATCCAAACATATATAATATTATATAGGGCAGAGAACCAAGATAACAAAACGAAAACAATCGAATTAAAGTGCCACTAAATGAAATTCGAACGAAATACTGCGTTCTCTTTGCCCACATTCTAAACCCTAACTGTTACTATAGATCACAAAACACCTTTATAGTCTTAAAATCGTTTAATTAAATGGCATATCTTTTAAAATTGAATAAACCAAAAAAACAACAGAAAATCTATTATTGTTTCAAGTGCTCTGCGATTGGGATTGCTTTTCAGGATGGTTCAATCTATATCAATTTGCGCTTTTATTTACTGTTCAATTATGTGTTCATATATTTGTTATTTTATTTTAAAACTATTCTAGATGATCAAGGTAATTTCACTTTAGGCGGGGATGTTTAATAATTCCCTACTTAACATAGTTGCACTTCGCTTAACAGTCTGTCCATTCGATATGCAGCACTCGAAAAAAAACAGCATTTATCGATATCAGACGCGCAAAAATTAAATACATCGACTGTGGCGCGTTGAACGCGCTCAGTCGAAAGTAAAACATCGAACGTTGCGGTTGTGGCGCGGACGCCAGAAACTCAATGTGCTCTAAATGATGACATACGTTTTATTGTCGCGCGGCTATAAAAACAACAAAAAGTACGTGTGTTATGAGGTAGCAGAAAGTGCGCCAAAAAAAAAATACAAGTGATTAGTTAGCAAAACGTTTAGCCGAGTATCAGTTGGCAATGCATGTTTTGTGTCATCAAAATAAATGCATTCACAATTGCCGCGGACTTTTCAAATTACGCACACATATGAACTTGTTATTAATAACGTGGAGTGCATTGGCGCTTGCCCAAGCAGCTAAGCGGCGACTAATCAAAATCGAGAGCGAGAACAAGAAGCGTGGCGTGTGGGCGTCCGGGGAACGCAGAACGGATGAGCGGGGGCGGCATTGTGAGGAGAGTGAGGAACGGAGAGTGAAGAATGGCGGAGGTGAATTGGGCATCTCATTTGTTTGGCCTTCGTTCTCCATCAACCTCTTGGCCTCAGCCTCTTAGCCTGCCTGCTTATCATAGTCGGCATTTTTATGGACTACCATTGATTAAATGATTTACGACCATCGTTGTTTGTTATTGTTTTTGTTTATGTTTTGTTTTTTATTGCTCTCTATTCATTGGGTTAATTAAGTATATTATTTCCATTGAAATTTCAGGCTAACAAAACCAAACTAAAATATATTTGAAAAAATAATAATAATAAATAAATAAAGTGAATTTTAAGCAGTGAAAATTAAAAGTAGACAACTACAAATAATCAAGGCAAACAAATACAGCAGCAGCAGCAAGACCAACCAAAAAATAGACTACAAGGTGCGTACACACACACACACTCACATACATATCACTGTTACAATTAAGTGTATTTGAGATCTGTTAACGGCTACCGATTAATAACACTCCTTTTCTTTTTTTGGAGTGACACCTGGGTGTCTGAAGTGTTGTTGAGTTTGTAACACGAGATGCTGGAACACTACTTGCGGTTGCCGCTGCTGCTGCTGCTACATCCTTGTGGCAACATCAACAACAACAGAAAAATCCGCCGGCATTTCTACCTGCTGCCTACCAAGTTCAATTACTTACCTGGTGTCGCTCCCTCTCCAGCTATCTCCCTCTCTCATTTGTTTGTTTCTGTGTGTGGCCGTTTTTCGTCTCTTTCGTAGGACTGCTGTCCCTAATCGGAGCTGTCCATCTGTGCACGCTTCTTGCTTTTCTGGCGTGTTAATCTTTTGTTGTTATGAGGATGCTGAGATGCTTATCGCGCTCTTGCCCCATGCTGTAGGTCGACGCAGCTGCGGCTAAAATGTTTGCTATTGCGACAGGTGCGTCGCATTGACAAATAGCGCAACTATTTTTTTTTTTTAAATACACTATGTTTTATTTTTTTGTTTTGGTATTTTGTATTTACCTATGCGGCAGTGACTCAACTCCACCTCCTCGTCTTGCGCCGAAATGTCAGAGTTCATTTGTGCGAATGATTGACGGGCAGCTGTCCCAGATGCGAACCCGAACCCCTTTAAGAGTCAATGAGCCGCAACGCGTACGCAATTTATGTTAATTGCTGTTGTTGTTTCTTGTGCGCCGCCCAGGCCCATTTTTTCTTTAGCTTTGTTGGGCACACTGGCATCACTACCATGTTGGCAACGCTATGATGAACACTCACACACTCATATATTGTAGCTCACAGCGCAATTTTATAAATTTGATTTATTTGGTTTTAAACAGTTACAAAGTTATAGTTATTAGATTAATTTTTTTCGCCAGTGATCACTTAGTTATTTTAAGTCACTGCTTTTTACAACAGTTACAAGAAAACTTATAATTTACACATGTTAGATTGCATTCGAAAACATTGTATTTGGAAATAATACAGTTACATTCAATTAGTACAGGATACAAAGTAGTTTAACTAAATGATCAAGTTAGCAAGAGTTACATTTAAATAATCCTTATGCAACCACTCAATAATTATACTTTTTCTAAAAATTAAAATATTTATAATATTAAATTTTCTTAGAAAAATTAATTTAATTGACATATATTTTTTAAACAAAAAAATAAACGATTTTGGAAAATTAAAATTTGTGTAAACAAAACGTTCTATTTAAAAAAATAAATCAGTTGTAATTACGATTTCACAATAAAATATATTCCCAATTTATGTAACAAATTTTGACCCATTTTTTGTCCAAAAATGTACAAACAAATTTTGATATGCATTTTTATTTTTAATCAATTTGTTGTAAAATAAAAAATAAAATATGATTTTTATTTTTGAATTGCGAATTTTCACATTACTATAAGAAGCTTAGTAATTAATGAAATTAAAAATAAGTTATGCCTCTAGTTATATACCCTATGGAAGACATCTTCAATGCGTTGCAAATCTGAGAACGAAATTAATATACCCTTCTATAAGGATATTTAAATGATATCCAATTCCCATCGATAATATTAATGGCTTACAACAAATACTAAAGAGCATGAAAACTCGGCTAGCGCTTTAGTGCTATTTGTAATATTTTGTTTACCTTGTCGCATTTTCCCGTGGGGCAAATTGCAACGTATTTAATTACACACCTTTTTAATTTTCACGCCGCAAGTAACACAGCCACAGCCGGGAAGTAGGAGACGAAGCCAAACTAGACCTGGCCATTCTCGACCCGGAGAGTGTGACAAGAGTTTTCCTGTCGCAGCGGCAACGGCAACAAGTTGTAAGTTGTATGGTGTAAGTGGCCAGTTGTGAGCGGCCCGCCGCCAGGCTGTCTAATTGTTTTGACTGCAAAAATTTCTCCAAGCCATTTTTGGATGGAGCTTATCACACAGACTAGCGAAGCCCGAAGCTCGAAACTGGTTTTGAAAATTTGGTGATCGGGCAAACTTCTGTACCCAAAAAAAACTTTTACCGTAATTAGCCGTTCGACAAACGAATAAATAGATAAGCGATTGAATGAGTAAATAATTAAATGAGTAAAAGTCTGCTGACAATGGATTCTTTGTGCTAAGTAATCCATCAAACTGTCCTCACAACTGATAGATACATACAGGCACACAAACAGCTAATTGGCCACAAGCCTGGTCAGTTCTGACCATTGTCTCTGCAGCTGTCTCTTTCTCTCATTTGCATTTCCTCTTAACCAGCTCGACTTGTCCAGTCATTAGCCATAATAATAGCCAATGCTGTGTGTGGTTATTATTATGCAGATTGGCCCATATTTGAATACAGGCATAAATGGACGCTAGCGTTTTGGGCGCCGTTTAATTGCGACGCGCCCGCGATTGCAGTTCGACTTTAACCGGTTGCATATTGAGCGACACTTTGTGAATGAATATTTAATGGCAGCAGCAGCATCAGCAGCTTGTTATGCATTTTTATACCAAGTGTTAATTTACATTTGTTATTTACACATATTAAATGCATAAAGTGACAGCCACTAATTAGTTTGAAATCAATTTCAATTCAAATTTTTGCTTTTTGCCTTTGTTTTTTTTAATTTTGTTGATAAGGCTTTGGCGTTGTTTTTTTTTTATTGATATGCTGAATGCTATGAATTCTATTTTGGGGCACTAACGAGTCAACACACTGGGGTCAAAGGCGGCACGTTTATTATTTATGCTCTCAAAACTTGTTTTCCTTTGTTGGCAGTTTGCCATATTTGAGATATTTGAAAAGTATTTCAAACTATAGCATTGGGAATCAATTAAGTTATTTACAACTCTATTAAATAGATAATTTTCTAATTCATATGCATATTTTTATTGTTGTAAATATTTTCTCTTTTGTAAAACATGTATTAAAATGATAAAAATTGTATAATGAAGCTGTGCAAAAGTATGTAACAGGAAGAAACAAGCTTCTCCGATCCCATAATGCATATATATTCGTGATCAGCATCAATAGCCGAATCAATTTAGCTTTTTCTGTCTGTATTCTTCATAAATATATAAGTTTTCGTATACCGTAAGCAGATTAGCTCAATTTCATTTTATCGATTTCAACAGTTTTTACAACCGAACAAACGATATATTTTGAAACTTTGCGAATTAAATTTAAGAGCAATGCTAGTTTCTGTGCGTTTTCATATGTGTATGGAAGATTCCGATTAGATATGCGAATTCTTTTATTATTAAATAATTTAAGTGCATATCCTACCAAGTCTGGAACTTTCATTTGCTTTAATCAGCTTCCATGAAAATCTGAATAATTAATTTTTATAAATTTTTTGTTTATACACTCAATTCTACAATAATTAAAGAATTCAAATGTCATTCATTAGGCAGACATTTTTTCTAGCGATTAAAAACGCTGCCGAAAGTCGCGCAATATATTAACGAAGATTAAGAGAGGAGCACAATCTGCGACGAAAGGGCTGCACGGGTGTGTGTTAGATGGAGTGTTGTGGTGGGTATCAGTGTATATTTATATTTGTAGTGGCTATTAAAATAATTTAACTGGTTCCCTGGTAATGAAGCGCATCACAATGGGCCTGCGCCGGCGCGCCATTTAGGGGGAAGAGGCGGAATTTACTTGTTTAATGTGCGGATTAACAGAATTTGGTTTATATTTTGAGCAAAACATGCCGCATAATGCGCTTAGAAAACTATGCATTAAGCCAGCATTAGCCCGAATGCGAACAAAGCCAGCCAACAAATATAATACAGGCAGACTCCGGCTGATGCTGAAGGTGCACAGGCCATGGATTCAGATACGGATTCCAGCTTGCAGCATGATGAGCAGCAAAAAAAAAACAAAAAAATAATAAAAACGCGCTAAAGCAGCGGCTGCAACAGGGATGACGCCGACTGTATTAAAGTGGAAAATCCTGTCTGACAGCATTTAAACTAAGCAAAAAAAAAGAAGCTAAATAAAAAAAAGAAAAAATCAACAAAACATATAATAGGCGTGGAAAAAAGCAAAATGAGAGCAAACCAAAGCCAGCCAGACCAACTTGGTCTGGCCAGGATGAAAAGCGAATGCGGCTAGAAAACAACAAATACATCTAAACAACTGCACATACATGTACTGTTAGGTATATAAAAAACCGACTGTAACAGACTGCTTGAGGCAATCAGATTATCCGAATATAAATTACAACAATATTCTTTAAGATTATAGCCATTAAAACAATTGTAGGCCTAGCAGCGAGGCTCATTGAGACGATCAAGACGTTAACAATCTGTTACTATAATTAACAAATGATGAGACTATAAGAGACCTGATTACAAATAGATTGAACTACACCATAATTTGCACCTGATTATGTCTACAGCAATACAAGTAATAAAGTATTATTAATGCTTTTTCTCAACATTATTTAAATCGAAGAAAGTAAGCTAAAGTGAACTCGTCTGGAAGGTACCCTGAACTCAGCTGTAAAATTTAATTTTAATTTTATTTAATTTGCCTTTTTTTTAAATGGTGACTGCTTTAGTCGAAAAAAAAATTACAGAGCATTTGTTACTATATGTTTATTGGATTACCATTGTGTCCTTTTTTATCGATAAAGTGAAATAAATTTAGTCTGTATGATATACGAAATGTTCAAAATTTGAAGTCTCTAGCTCTTACAGTCTCTGATATCAAGACAGCTTCAAACAGGCCGACATGGCTAAATGGACTTCATTAGACATTTACAATTTTTAATGGGCTTAAGGTATAAAAACAGTCAAATATTTTAAACAATTTGAAGCACACTACAAATCTCAAGTCCGAGTAATTTCAAAAACAAGTACCAGATGTACCGGAGTATTTTTCTGATGCCTAAAGATGCTTTATAAAATTCGTAGAAATATAATATTTATTTTACATTTTAAAGTAAGCTTTTTTTTTAAATCATTCATCAAGATCATTTAAAATCAGCAAACTGGCTAATGGGCATACACATCTACATATACATATAATATACATCAGATAGTTGCCTTTTCTGCTTTTCATCGCATGCATTTCGCGCTGATTTCGCACATTTTTACACAAAATATTTAATAAGTATAAAAGTGTGTTTTTCTCGCATGAGTTTTCAATTATTAATGTGTTGCCCGAATTTTATTAATGGTCTTTGGGAATTGATAATGTTCAAATGTTTTCTTTCGTTTTTAGTTTATTTTTAGAAGGTAGGCCATAAAACAGCGTGTTTGTTAATAAACTTTCGAAGTGATACCAAGCAATACAAATTGTAGAATATTAAATTGATGTGCCTAACACTTAATAATTAAGTAAATGAATGGATAGTCATGGAGTAATCAAAGCAATTAGCATTATTCGCTCAAAAATATGTACATTAACAATATTTTTTTTCCAGCTCAGCAAAATACATTGTTCATCTGAGTAAAATGCAATGCAGCACATTATATAATGAATTATTAAAAGCCATTTATTGCTGATGCTGTTGTCTGTCAATAACAAATCGATTCGCCTCAGCTCGTCTTGTCACATTTAGTAATAGAATGTGCCCTCCGAGCATTTTCAGCCTGTTCCCATGTCTTCAGAACTACTGTGATAAATCGAATTAAATATATCATTTCCAGACCTTGCTAGAACTGTTAAGTCTTTTTGTGCATGTTACATAATAATATGTATGCCAGCATTTTGTCAAAGTCAACAGCAGAGAAGGTAAAACGACAACCGAAAACCGAAAACCGAACCAAAAACACATTTACTTATGTCATGCTCCATTCAACTACCAAATACTATGTATGAATGTGTGTGTGTGTGTGTGTGTGTGTGTGTGGGTGTGTGTGACGAGCCTGTCATAAGCAACAAATGACAGGCCGTTAACAAAAGACCGACAACTGCTTACAAACATGGCAATTACATTGGCCGACGTGGTATAAATAATTTCTCTGCCTTGGCCAATGTTCGATGAATTATCATTATTTAATAATTAATGTAACTTTCTGGCTTATGGTTGTGGCCCAATCGTGAAATCAATTAATTACCAGTTGCAGTTGTAATTGCAAATCCACACGGTTATTGCAATTGCTTTTAATTGTAATTTATGCGCAGATCCGACATTAAATATATATATTTAATAATATACATTTTCCCTTGCTTGTTATCGCTATTAAAACGGATAAGTTATTTATGATGCCATAAAATGTACTTGCTTATACAAATTATATATTCATATTGGCAAATGCAGATCGACACAGAATATACATATTACGTGTAATTAAGCAAGATAAAGTCTACTTGAGTTAAAAAATCGGACTTTCATAATTCCAGGATCGAATTTTGTAAACTGTAGAAAAGATATTTATATTTTTTCATGGTTTATTTTTACCCTGACCCCTTTAAAAATGGGTAAAGAGGGTATAATGGTTTTGTGCAAATATATGTAACAGGCAGAAGGAAACTTCTCCGACCCATAAAGTATATATATTCCTGATCAGGGTCAACAGTCAAGTCGATATAGCTATGTCCGTCTGTCCGTCTGTCTGTATGAACACAAACTTGGAATATAGCTTCTCGTATATCCGGCGCAGATCAAGTATGCTTTATTTTATCGAGAACTGCCTACGTTTCTCGAATATCGTTACGTTTAAATTTCCGAACGCAATTAATGCTACCACATAATATCCAAGATCGGCTAAGAAACATCCAAGTTAAAGTCGAAAATGTATTCTCATAATGATCTTATTTCTATCAGCAGCCGCAAGCATTTTCTGTATGCATAAATATGCAAGCGCATGTGTGAGAAAGAGATGGCATGATAATCGACGCAAGCGTCTATATGTTTTTATGTGTAGTCTGCAGAGCCTCTATATCTACAATTGCATGTTTCAGGTATTTCTCGGCAGAGGGCGCTTGCGGAGCTGCTCGCATTTTAGTGCAAACCTTTTTAAAGGGGAATTTGCCAATAATAATTGAATATATTTAAAAACTGGGTTCAGCGTATATCGTAATCGAGTTCACTCGACTACAGCACTCTTACTTGTTTTGTTTGTTGGTTCTATTCTGTGCCTGTGATTACTATAAGAAATGAGTGCACTTGCAGGCCTGCTTGCATTTTGGTTCAAATCTTTTTAAAGTGGAATTTGCCAATAATTTTAGATTTATAATATATTTAACAGCTGGGTTCAGGAAATAACGAAGTCGAGCTCACTCGACTATAGCTTTCTTACTTGCTTTTTATATACGCTTTTTTAAATTTCAGTGCAATTTACATTCAGGTTTTCAAATGTTATGCAGACTTTTAAAACTCAACCTGCTCCATCTTCACCAAAATTGGTCAGATATCCGTAATTATCTGTATCTGATGATCTTATATATTTTCCATCATTTATTTCGACCTCTGTTCAGAATTATCTGCATTTGAAGTACACTAAAATTGAAATGCAGTCAGCTCTCTGGCAGCCATCGTAAATAGTTTCGCTCTAGTGGGACGTAACTTTAGCATTTTGATTCCCATGCTCAGGCATTCTATCTATTTATACATGTGTATACATATATAGTTGTTCCCCCTTGTCCAGTGAAGCGTTAACTATAGCATTTTTGTCATTACGTTTGTTCATTTGATATTTGTTTGCATTGCTCATTTGTGTTTATGAAATCATAGAACTACCTGTTCGACAGTCATCCCATTCTATTTATAGTGCAGTGCGCAATTAGGCAGCTGATTTTATGGATAGTGATAGTGATATTGGATACGTATACCAATATGATACCAAGCCCCAACTCAAGATCGTTGACTTTTGGAGCGCTTATCAGATGGGGGGTGGGATGGGTTGGGGGGAAATATAGATAAAACAGTCGGCATGATAAATGAACAGCTATCAATAATGAGAAGCTGCAGGCTGAACAAGTCTCAATGCTGCTGTCGCCTGCCTTCACTCTGAGTACTCGACTATTTACCTGCAATCACAACAGTTTATAATATTTTTTATTCTCCTTCTCTGTTAGCACTTGAAATGTTTGTGTTTACATGGCTGTCGGTGTGTTTGTCGAGTTGGCGAGAAACAAACAAGCCGACGGACGAGCCACTCACTTTTCTATAGCTCACTTTAACTTATTTACAATCATTTATTTGTTTGTTCGCATAGGCAAACGCTGCGTATACGCAATACGTGCATCTTATCAGTAGGCTAGACAGGCACAGACATTTCTTACATTTTCATAACGATTCGATTCGAATGATTCGCAAGAAGGACAAGCTTGCCAAGTCACCTGCAACCCTCCCAAAGTGTTTTCATATACGAATTTTCCTATGACCTGCTTCACCAATTTACACCCAGGCAAAGCAGCCCAACGGCAACAACAAGAGGTGTTAATGATAACCGAAACAAATAGTGGGTTAAACAAACTGGGTTAAAGGCGAGCCGGAGCAGGCATTGCGCATACGCAGCGTTGCAGCAAAGTCATAAAAACCAATTCAACACGGCATCTACTGTTTCCAACTGTTTGTTCAATAAAAGTTAAACCAGCTAGCAGCGAAACTATGAAAACTTTTTGCTTCTTACAATATCGAATACTGCTTACTCTTTCGCTCAATTTTATGTTAAGAGTCTAGGAAAGTAAAAAACCCAAAATTTTTAATTGTGGCAACAAAAGAAAGCAACCTACACAAATGAGATACATTTAAATTTGTTCAGTTTTTACTGAAATAAACAAATACATATTTCACTACATATTGGGTAACTACTCTTTCTTTTAGTTGTTCTTTTTCCCAAAGGTATGGCTTTTCCATTTATGCAAATTGAAATAAGCCTGTAAAGCCTTTTAGTTGTCACAACTCACAACAAACTCTGTGTTTCTATCTTTACCTTTACTTTGGGCTCAAACCATATTTTGAATAATTTATTTATGTAAGTTACTTTATGTTAGAATCTGTGCGATGTTCTTCACTTTTATTTTATTTAATTTATTTTTTTGGTAAGAGCATATTATAATGCGCATACCCTATGTAAAAGTTTAAAATTGTTTAGCTGCTCAAATGCCTAAGTAGCGTTTTATGACCTGGTTGAACGCCTGGCAAGTGGCCTAAGTAAATCGTATAAATCTTCGCTTGCAGTTACAGTCGGTACACGAGTTTTGTGAACTCGAAACTCAATTAAAATACCAAGTTCAGAGAGCCTGCCAGCGTGCGAAACTGACAGCTGACAGATGGAGACGTTGTAGGCAAATGGAAAGCGCCTGTGCTGGGTCATGGGCTCTGTCAACATTTTAACAAACTTCCACATTCACTCACTCACTCATTCATTCACTCAGTTAGTCTCTTACAGTCACTCAGACCAACTATCAATCATTCAAGGCTCATGTCGCTTGTATTTCCACGACTCGCTTGAAACAGGTGCGAAACGTGTCAGTCTCAAATAAGCCAAAGTTCAAAAGTATTTTACCTGTTCTATTTAAGTGTTTTGTAACTCGCACTCCAGTTGTGCTAACAAAACTTGAACAGGGCATAGGATTCTGTTAATTGCTATATTTATAGATTGCTCGATGTTAGTACAAAGTTCTACACAAAGCAATCTGCTCTGTTCAACATAGAAATCAGACACACTAGGAATTTGTGACAGCTGCCAAACTGACTACTGTAAATATGCAGTTTACATTTTGCTAAGTATATTCTATATTGCTGAAATTTATTTGCTGCTTACATTGTTGCCATTGAAGTAGGCATTTCTAAAAAAATACATTTGTTCATTGAAGTTTAGATTATTCCTCGTACATCTCAATGACAATTTTATACACAGTACTGTTTACTCCAAAACTAGAACACAAAAGTCTTCTTAAAAACATTTTGCACATCTAATTAGCAACAATTTCGAAATTAGATATCGTTTGATCCCATCTGTATAAAATTATATTTAATTATAAAATACTTAAAAAATATTTATTTTAACATATTTCAGAATGAATAAAATAGACTTACCATTAGTTTATACATATAATTCATATTTTTCCCTTTCATTTCGTTTTCAGATTTATTTACGGGGCTAAATATCACCAAATTGTGTTAAATCAAGTAAGTTTTTAGTAGTTTAATTTAATTTTTGTATGCTGATTGTCAGTGAAAAGAATAAGCCTGCCATAGACCCATTTCTTGCATGAGAAGTTTCATTTTATGAATAATACAATTAGACTTCAGATGACTTAAGCTACGAGGTAAATCCTCAGGAAACCAAAACATGCTCGGATGATTTTCTAATGTCAATTCCGGGCCAGAATGTATTTGCTCAGTTAATTTACCGTGCTATTCCGAGTGGACGCACATTCGCTCAATTAAATGCAGTTTGCTTGGCAGAACCCAGTTCAAACCTAATATATTTCTTCCATTTCGCTGGACTTTATTACACCCAGCTGCAGGCGCTGGGGATTACGGCTGATCTGTCACCTTGCGCAGGAGACATGCATTGTGCCAGTGGCATTGGCATTTTCTATTAATTGAAGTGCAAAATCACGAACTTGCATTTAATTCACTATCTGCCTCGCCTGGGAAATGGCGTTAAAGCTACTAAAGGAAAATCATATCGTGGCACAACACATTTTTGTACGCATTTTGCAGCTTGTCGATTGAATTCAATTGGCCAACACAATGTGCTCCCCCATCTCTGTCAACATCTAAGTATTTACGAGTGTGTGGACCATTTAAGGGCACTGGAAACTTATTCCAGCCATGGTTGGGGTGTTCTTTGAATGGTAGTGCTGCAATTGTCCTTTATTGCCATTCCTTCATTAGGTTTGTATTTTCAAGATATTTTAATGCAATTTTTATGCGCATTTTTTCGCAATGTAATGGCCTGGTTTCTTGGTAGCCCAGTCATCTGTCTTACAACCAATTCACAATTATTTCAATTGTGATTCATGTAATGCGTCTTATTGTCGTTGGTTTTTGTTGCTCGATGTCTCCTTTGTATAATGAGAAAATCTCTTGAAATGTTTGCTCTTAATTCAACTCGTAATGCTTTGTTATCTAACTTTACTTGCAATTGCCATTTCCCTTTATTTATTATGCCCATAACTATCTCTGCCAAAGAATAGCAGATTAAATCTGTAAGTCATTAATTTGGTATGGTGCCAAAAATTACAAGATTTTCAGTTTATTGACCTTCAATTTTATTCATTTTTATTTGTAATTATTTTATTCATATTTGTTTATCTCTCTTAATTAATACACATTGTGCCTTTCCAAAATAACTTCTGCACTTCATACTTGAATTAAAAAATTTTTATGTATATTAAAAAGTCTGTGTCGAAGACTGAACATAAAATGTGGAGAATATTTTATATTACATTTTAAATAAAAAATTCGAAACAATTATGTATCTTGATCAAAATGGGAATATTCATGTTTGTTTCAATTTTGAGTGATGTCATCATATGCTTGCTCGTGTTACGAGAGAAATCCCGACTCGCTTCAAAATAAAAAAAAAACCATATTAAACTATGCGTAAAAACAATATAATCCACAAAAGTGGAACAAAGTCAGATGAACTGTTGGGCCGCAGATTAAAAAACAGCATTTTCGACTTGTACACAAAGTTCACGGAACAGCGACAACAATTTGTCAAAATTCGTAAAGCCGCGAGCCGATATTTGGTGCTAAACAAACTATAATGCTCTATAACGCCACATAATTCACGAGATCAAGGAAGTTTATCCAGCAGATACATAAATTAGATCGTAATAAAGTTACCAAAAAAGAAAAAAAAAACACACTCACAAATGATAAATAATTAAATAAAACCGCGTCGACCGCAAGCTTATAAAAATAGTCTTCGTTGGCGGCGTTGTGTGAAAATTAACAGCATTAAACATTTGAGAAGGCATACATTTTCATATAAGTCAAAAAATGAAACAGCTGCGAGTAAATGCTCGATTCTGATATAGTTTATTTGCTGTTGTAAATAGGCAGAAATCCGCTGCAAACTAGTCTATGACACGGAGACACTTAATCCTATTTGGATGCAGAGTAATTTACATTTATTTTCAGCCTGCTGCTGCATCTGATGCGGCGTATAAGGAAACGCGCCTTTGCACAAACTTGTTAGTTGTAGGACTTGCTATTATTTACACGTTGGAAACGTTCACTCGCCTGCCGCAGCGTTAGTTTCTTTGTCTCTGGCATCAGTACCGCCAAGATGAGCAAACTCACCACCAGAATTATTCCTACAGCTAGAAAATACTGGTAGAAGGTGGCAGTACTCGTATTGAAAGTGACAATCACAATGATGTGGATCAGTTGCTCAATGCACACAATCAGACCAATAAGGAAGCCCTTAACACGCATGGGAAATGCCTCGCCCAAATAGGCCGATGTGCAGGGGGCGTAGATGCCAGCAAAGAACTGAAAGGCGATCGAGATGCGGCATATGTCATACATGTAATACCAACTGGCCACCTTGTCCGACAAGAAGCCCGCCATGGTCAGCATTAGAATCGCCATGCACAGCAGTCCTAGCGCCGAAGTTACTTTGCGTCCCACCGTATCCACCATGCCTACGGCAAAATAGGTGGCAATCCAGCGCAGAAGGCCAAACACAACAACGGTCCAGTTTAGGTATATTTCGGAATAAAGTGTGCTTACTATCATTACCTGGCTCAGTGGCAGTGAGAAGGTGAATGCGACCAGGCACCGACATAAGAGCATCTTAATGAAGGGCATTACGGATTTGGAGAGTTGGACGCCGATACTCTGGCTATTGCCTTCCTCCACATATTGCTTGGCCTCGGCAAAGGCCACATCGAAGGCCGTTATGTTCGCTAACGGAGGCAGAATCTGCCACTGGCATAATTTAGCTTTGTCCTCTTTATTCTTACGTAGATAGAAAATGGGTGACTCGACGGCAAAGCCCAAGAGGGCCGTGGATAAAATGGTGAATACAATGCCAAAGATGCCATGTGCCTGAGTGACATTTAGGTCACCATAATTTGTATATTGTGAGTCCAGGATCACCTGGATGGCAATGCCCAACGCCAAACCGGACTGCTCCACGGCACACCATATACCACGGTCCTTGTTAGCCGATGTCTCCGTGATGTGTATGATGAAGACCACAGTGAGCAACCCAAGACCCGCTCCGCCAACGTAGCGAACCGCCACCATTGAGGCATATTCGGCGGGAGCGGCCACACAGATAATGGCATCAATCAGCATCATAACTCCGGCCAGATTCTATAGATTTGAGACAGAATTGATAATTTCATGTGAACTTTTATGAGAAAATCTGATACTTACGTAGAAAATCCACTTCTGCAGATGGCTAACAGAAAGACCTGCTACAACAGCTCCAATGATGATTCCAATAAAAAAGCTGTAATCTAATTCACGATTGAACAGTTGATCTGCATTTAAATTCCAGCCTAGACACATGGCCATGTCCATACCACCATAGGCAAACAGCAAAGTGCCTGTCAACCGAATGTAGTTTTCAATTAATAAATTCTATCAAAACAATAAAAGATATCTACCTGTATCTACACTTTTGTTGCTTATATTATTATGAAACATATAACTTACATTATTATAATTATTTCTAAAAATAGAAAAAATGTTCTAGTTTTCTGAGCTGCAAGTTCAAGGAATAATTCCACTTACAATTGTCAATATTAACATTCTTCTACACTTGCGTTATTTTATCCTCCGTTTATGGAATATCGATAAATTAAGTTTACGATAGCAATAAATACCACAATTTTAAAGGCAGAATCTTCTAATTAATACATGATATGCATACGCATACTATTGATCAAATGCCAATTTCGTCAAGATCGGCTAAGAAACATCCAAGTTATAGTCTAAAATATATTCTCATATTGATCTTATTTCTATCAGCAGCCGCAAGCATTTTTTGTATGCAAAAATATGCGAGCGCATGTGTGAGAATGAGATGGCATGATAATCGACGCGAGCATCAATATGTTTTTTATATGTATTGCGTGTTTCACGTATTTGTCGGCAGAGGGCGCTTGCAGCGCTGCTCGCATTTTAGTGCAAACCTTTTTAAAGGGGAATTTGCCAATAATAATAGAATATATTTAATAACTGCGTTCAGGGTATATCGTAGTCGAGTTCACTCGACTACAGCACTCTTACTTGTTTTTTTTTTTGCCTTTCTTATTATTTCTTATTATTCGTAGAAGAGGATTATTTTCATATTTTCCATTTCGGTTTAACTTTTTTGATAATATAAATCAATCATTCTCTATTCACGATAAGAACTATTCTGATATTAACAAGTGTACATACGTATATACAAATACCTAAATAAATAATCGATATATAATTAATTTAAGATCTTAAGCAGAAATTTGCACTTTTTGTTGAAAATACTTCTTAAGTTGTGTATATGGATGTAGTGCGTTCAACTTGATTTCATTTGTTATAATTTAAAATGGTACAGGAACAACTGTGCGTCGTTTGACTTATAAAATAAATATTCCTTTAAATGTGAACCATTCGATTTACGTAGATATTTTTTTCCGATACATATGATGTAGAGTTTCTTTACTTTGCTGATTGTCTTATTATTATTAACAATATTTTGCTTACCTGCTGTTCCTGAGAAAGCTTTCTGCTTGTGGGCATATCGCTTCGGTCTCTGGTTGACCTGAACACTGGTGACTTGAGGCGGAGGTATATAGTTTGTTTGTGGTGGCACTTGTCCTTTCTCTGTGGTTACAAATATTGTATTTGACGGTGCTGCCGTCGTGGCAATGACTATGGTCATTTTGCTCACTATTTTTTATTAACTCGCGGAGGATTGATCGCTTAATGTTTGTTAGATATGAGGGCTACGCCGTAACTGATTTCAAATTGACAAGGTTTCTCTTTTATAGGCTTAAAAATACTGAAGATACCAGTATCTAATTATAGATAATGTGTACATATCTATCGTAATCAGCATGTGATACACGGGCACTCTGTACTTGCCCCTGGCCAGTCAAAACTTAATACGAAACAGTTGAGCTTTCATTTTGATTCATTTTTCCAGGTAGCGACGCTTTCCATACAAAATTGAATGCAAAACCTTTGGACTTAGCCAGTTATGGGACTTTTTGTGCAAAGGAACTGTTGATTCATTAAAATAAATTGAACATTTTTGATTGTTTTTGTAATTAGTTTATACTAAGGTGGAAGTCGTTGAATGTGAACAATTCGTAATTTACCCTGAACCCGTTAAAAATGGGTAAAAGGGTAAATTGGGTTTGGGCAAATATATGTAACAGGCAGAAGGAAGCTTCTACGACCACATAAAGTATATATATTCTTGATCATGGTCAACAGTCAAGTCGATATAGCTGTGTCCGTCTGTCCGTCTGTCTGTATGAACACGTGGATCTCAGAGACTATAAGAGCCAGAGACTTCAAATTTGGAATATAGCTTCTCGTATATCCGGCGCAGATCAAGTATGCTTTATTTTATCGAGAACTGCCTAAGTTTCTCGAATATCGATACATTTAAATTTCCGAACGCAATTAATGTTAAACGCCAAGATCGGATAAGAAGCACCCAAGTTATAGTCGAAAATATATTCTCATATTGATCTCATTTCTATCAGCAGCCGCCAGCAAATTCTCTATGCATAATTATGCGAGTGTATGTGTGAGAATGAGATGGCACGATAGTAAGGATCAGTTCGGGCTTCAGAATGAAAACATGCGCTGCATTTTTTTTTTTTTTCCCCCTTCTGTGCCTGTGCTTGCTTTAAGAAACGAGTGCACTTGCAGACCTGCTCGCATTTTGGTGCAAATCTTTTTAAAAGGGGAATTTGCCAATAATTTCAGATTTATATGTATTCAACAGACGGGTTCAGGATATATGATAGACGAGCTCACTCGACTACAGCACTCTTACTTGTTTTTATTTTATTTTTATTATATTGTAATTTGTTAGTGGTGAATGAACAAATGTTATAACCAAAACAGAATTGATTCTGTTACAATTTATTAAAATCGATGTGAAAGTTCCATAGCTTGATATCCTTTCAGGCGATTATTTATTGCCAGTAGTTTTTATGTGTAGATAGTCAATTTTGTTTTTATGTGTAGATAGCCCACATACTATCTTAGAGACTCTGACTATTGGAGCTACAGCTCATACGTAAAAAGCGCTGCCTTAACATTTTTGTTAAACCTGAAGACTTTAATCGATTTAATAAATTTAATAGCTCTGCTCAAGGTTAATTCTAAAGCATTCTTACTTGTTTCAACTGCTTGAATTTTAGTGATATGTGACTCTTTCGTGGTATTCAACAGGCGCTCGTGGGGTCTTGCAGGACCACTTAGAGGGAGAAAGGAAGACGTTTACCAGATATCAAATCAAACGTTATCTGAACGGTCTTTTGTGAGCTTACCTCTGCCATCCATTTTTCTGTTGTGACTTGTGGCAATGAATGCATTATGCTGCAGCATCGATGACTCAATATAGAAGTAGACAGTTAAGTTATTTTAATCTCCCAGCCTTAAGAAAAAACCAAAAAAAAAGAAAGTCAAGACTATTTTTTTTAACAATAAATTATGTTGCCTTAGAATTTCTTTATTTGTATGCAGATCAACATTTTTTTCATTGATTGATCCGCAAGATTTTCTATAAATTGTGAAAATAATTTTCTTAATTTTTTAAAAACAAAGCACTCAGCGCTATATACAAATTTGTTTCCATAATTTAATATATTTTTATAATTGGTGCACAAAAAATGAACTGTAAATTATATCTCTATTTTATAAAATTATATAAATTATTATAAAATAATGTTGAAATCAGCTTCAAAAGCTTTAATTAAAAACGAACAGAACACATGGGCATTTTTGGGTGTAAGCTTGTTCCTAGTAAGCGATGATATCATGTACTCGACGAAAACGATCGCCGGCCTGTCGGAGCGATAATCCGCGTGTTTCCGGCATAAGTGCTCCGAAGATGACCAGACCTACAACCAGGATAATGCCCACACCAACAAAGTATTGAAAGAAACAATAGGCGTCCTGCAAGAATGTGACAATCACAATGATGTGTATCAGCTGCTCGATGCACACAACTAGGCCAATGAGGAAGGGCTTAACCCGCATGGGAAAGGCTTCACCCAAATAGGTCGGGGTGCTGATGACAAACAGGCCAGCAAAGAACTGGAAGGCCATCGAGATGCGGCACACCTGCGACATAAAGTACGTGTTTGTGTAGTAAGTATCATGGGCAGTGATCCCGGCCAGAGCCAGCATTAGAGCCGACATGCACAGCAGTCCCACGAGCGAGACGAACTTCCGTCCAATTAAATCCACCGAGCAGATTGCGAGAAGTGCGCCAATGAAACGTAAAATGCTCCACAAAATCATTGGCCAACTGAAGATAGATGCCTTCCAGATTAGCGTGCTGCCCAACATGATTAAACTGAGTGGCACTGAGAAGGAGAAAGCCACAAGGCAGCGACTGAAGATCATCTTAATGAAGGGCACTACTGAACTGGATAGTTGCTTGCCAAAGCTTTGACTTGTGCCCTCCATAACATAACGCTTGTACTCGTCAAAGAGGTTATTGTACACGTCTGGTGGCGTTGCGGTTCCCAAGAGATGGGTCGTGCTGGTACGCGCTTCATTCTCATCACCCTGGCGCAGATAAAAGATGGGTGACTCAACTGACATGGCAACGGAGCCCGTCGCAAATACGGCAAACACAATACCAATGATGCCATGCGCCTGATTAATAGTAAAACTCGAGGATGAGGACGAGTTCCACTGCGAGTCCATCAGCACCTGGATGAGTATGCCCAGTGTCATGCCAAACTGCTCCAAACCGCACCATTTGCCACGCGAAAAGCCCAAATTAACCTCTGAGCTGTGTATGATGAAGGCGACAGTGAGGAGTCCTATGCCCACTCCGCCAATATAGCGAGCTGCCAAGATTGGAGCGTAGTCAATGGGTGCACTCACAAAGATGACTGCATCGATCAGCTGCAACATTCCGCCCAGGAGCTAGAGGAATAACAAATATTTGAAATTAAATTCCTTAGACCTTTCTCTGCTGCTCACATAAAAATATTTTTTTGGCATGTGGGTCACCGTAAAAGCTGCCACCACAGCTCCAATGATGACGCCAATGAACCAACTGAACTCCAACTGATAGGTTGTCGTTATTTCCGTGTTCAGATTCCATTGTAGGCCCTGAGCCATATCCATGCCGCCATAAGCAAATAACAATAGTCCTGAGGGGCAGTAAATCTCATTTGTATTTCAATTATAAACTAATCTTTTAGGATAGCAACAAACTCGACACCTTTGTTTCAATATTATTAATAATAAAAGTTACTCTGCATTTACATCTACAAGCACACATAATTGTACACATTTTTATGAAGGTACATATTATAAAAAATGGAACACAATAAAAAAAGTAAATAAATTATCTTATCGGGATATATGTGTATATATTTTTTTGTTTAACTTCAGCACTCACCCAGGGTTGCAGCGTGAGCATTGTGAGTATTTGTAAAGCGATTGAAAATACGCTGGGATTGTGGTTCTTCGATCACCTCAACGTAGGTGATCGGTTCTGGTTGTCCAGTTGTAGTTGTGGTTGTGGTTGTGGTTGTAGCTAATATCACCGGCGGTGCTTGTCCCGTTGTTATGCTAGTTGTCATTTTGTACAATGCTAAAGTACAACTCGCATGCAAAGCAAACTGAAACTGCTTAACGTTGGTTCAACACTAATAGATACCTTTTAGTTGTACTCATTAGTATAGCAGAGAGTGCGTTATCTAAATATACGATATATGCTTCTTGATAAAATATAGATATTTAAATCAATTTTTCGATATCTAAACAATAAATTTCATTGCTTTGTGGCCACTTACCAGTTACCAGTTGACATTTTAGATATGGTCATGATTCATCCAATCTTTCTTCTGCGGAGTCCCCACATAAGAAATTAGCACTGATAACGGACTGAAAACGCAGCACGCGTTTGTTATCAATGTTGGAGAGGACAACTGACATTTGTGACTCATGGGACATGATATATTGATGTTAGTTTAACGGTGAGAAGAGTTTATACCCCACCACCACGAGCCAATCAGGTCCAAAAATCGCCATATCCTATATATCCCATTTGTGATCAAAAGTTTCCAAACTTGGAAGGTAGATTACGAGTAATCACATTAGTGATTATTCAATAATCGAGACACATAAAAGATTATTGAAAAATATAATTTTGATTGTCATGATAAATTTAATATCTGCGCTGTTTTTTCTAGACTTGCCTGCCTTATTCATTTGCACAACTTTATCAATGATTTGGACAAGTAGAGATAACACTAATTCCACTTCGTTACTGATTGGCGTGTGCCATAAATTAATTCTAGCGCTACTTGTACAAACTAGTTAACAATAAAACTCGTTTACGATTATTTTATAAGTATATATACCTTTGATTTGCCGAACAAATATCTGCGGCTGAAATATATATATATATATACTTAGCTATAATTGAATTTAATGTAGCATCTTTTATTTGCAGGAATGTGGTCGCAGGCTTAGTAATATATTCAATTAAACTATATTGAAACAAAAATATTAATTTTAATTAGAAAAACAATAAACATTTTTTATGGAAAACAATCATACTTTATAATACATATGATGATGTATATAAATTAAACAAAAGATTATTTTTTTTTTAATTTAAATTTTAATGTATAAATATAACATTTCTTTTGAATTAATTTATTTTTATTTGTTGTATTTTAAATTAAATTATATAAATATATAGATATACATTTATATACAATTACTCATTAATTACTCATTTTCATTTATCGAGTTCTACGAAAAAACCGATGACACAACTTCTTTGGGTGTTTAGAATACCTGATACAAAATTACAAATACCATTTAATTCTGTTGACAAATGGATTGTGTTGCATTGGTTGCTTTAACATTTTGGTTTTCAACTAGTTTCATTTTATTATTTTATTTATTGAGTTATAATTTAAAAAGTTTGCTCACAGCATTCTATTTTCATGCAGCTTAAAGCTAAGTTGATTCCCAAATTGCTCTTAAATAAAACTTAAGACTGGAACTCTCAGGTGGAAAATCATTGCTATATAATATATTATATGCTTGATGTTAATTTGGACAAATATCATTGCTACAAATTGTATACATTGCCTACTAAGGTGTTTTCCGAGATTCCTCCTTAATGGGCGAACAAGTCATGCAGGCGACGGAATCGATGGCCCGCCTCTCGCAGCGACGTCTTCTTCGTCTCCGGCAGCGTTATCAAAAGGAAGACCATGCATATGATCAAGATGATGCCCACTGCCAAATAGTACTGATGGAAGGTATGGAGATTACCTTTGAATGTGCAAATCACAATGATGTGAATCAACTGCTCAATGATTACAATCACGGCAATGAGGAATGGCTTAATGCGCATGGGGAACGCCTCGCCCAAGTAGGCGGGCGTACAGGCAACAAAGAGTCCAGCAAACATTTGGAATACCATGGATATGCGACATAGCTCACCCATGTAATACGTACTGATGGTATACAGCACGTTCGAATAGATGGCAGACATGCCCAGCATTAGGCCACCCATGCAGACGAGTCCGACAATTGTGAGCAACTTGCGGCCGATGAAGTCCATGACCACAATGCCGATGATTGTTCCGAGAAAACGCAATACTCTCCAAACGATGATGGGCCAGGCGTACATGGTTCCCTGCCAGACGATGGTGCTTGCTATGATTGTTTGGGTGAGCGGAACTGAGAAACTGAATGCCACCAAGCAGCGACAAATCAACATTTTAATAAATGGGTAGATGGCGACGGCTAGATCATGGCCTATGCTCTCATGTACACCCTCCGACACATAGGTCTTTCTTTCTTCGAAGGCATCAGCGTAGTCCTGTGAGGTCGCCTTCTTTTCCAACACTTCCCACTGGCACTTGCTTGCCTTAGTGTAATTATTGCGGCGCAAGTGAAAGATGGGCGACTCCACGGATAATATCAGTGTGCCTATGGCAACACAGGAAAATACAATTCCGATGATGCCATGCACCTGGTTGGCGGCAATTTTATTGGCCGGATTCCAGTCAGAGTCCATGATCACCTGTACGGCAATACCCAGACCCATGCCGGACTGCTCAACGGCACACCATTTGCCACGAGCTTTGTCTGGTGCCGCCTCTGAATTGTGTATGAGAAAGGCGATGGTTACAAAGCCAATGCCAATACCGCCAATATATCGAGCAGCCACCATAGCATCATAGTTATATGGTGCACTCACACAGATGATCGCATCCACCAGATTCGTCACTATTGCGAAACACTAAATGGATATTCGAAGCATTAGAATCGAACAATCTTAAATGTTGATATATGTTTTATAACTCACATAGAAATAAAACTTTGGCACGTGGGTCACAGCGAGGGAACCCAAAACGGCTCCAATAATGAAGCCAATGAACCAACTGAATGAAAACTGTTGCGTGTCCGCGTTCCCAGTGTACATATTCCAGCCCAGGCCCTGAGCCATATCCATGCCGCCATACGAAAACATTACCATGCCTGCGAATGGACACGAAAATTTCAAATAAGTTTTCGTATTCTAGATAAATGTATTTGATTGTTTTTTTTTTGTGTAATAATTTACTTTAAGTAAATTATTATAATTATTATTTTGCACAACACCAGCACTTTTGTTTTAAATCATTGTCGACCAAGCCTTTGCTCCAGCTTGCACACATACAGGAACAAAGCATTTATGATGTTAGCGATATGTGGTTGGTCGCTACTGTTATAGATACATAAATCTCCAACATTCACCTGTGATCAAGGAATGCAATCTCTGACGATTGATACAGCAGCCGGCAAACTTGTAATCCGGCCGCGACTCATTCTGCTCCTCCACTCTGAGGGCGTCTCCAACTGTCATTTTGCTCAATTGGTTTAGTTAGTTAACTGTTAACTGTTCGTTCGATTCAAAGGCTATGCCCAAACTAATTTCGAATGGACATGTTCTTGTGTTTTTATAGCAACCTGATAAAAACTATGTTGATATCTGTCGATTCGAATTACACTGATTTAATAGATACGCGGCGATAGATACACGGTGTCGGCACTTTTCTACATATATGTGATTCATGGGAACGTGTGCTCGACCATTTCTATGTACCGAGCTACATTGCCACATTGACTTAATCCCTGATAAGGGGGACTGGTGATTATATTTCATAAGGTGCATAATTCTTGTGACTCATTAGACCTCATTCACCTTAGGAAACACCTTCACTGATTCAGCAGGCTTTAGATATCTTATTAATTAACCGGTATTAGTGATAAATCGAAGAAAGTATGACTTATGAACACCATATATATTTGAATATATGTTCTCTCTGTTATATTAGGGCACTTACATGTAATTGCGCCAATATTTAACTGTTATCTGCAATTGCTCGTTGCACCTATCCACTGGCTACAATTTATTCTGTCTTGTCAACAGTTGAAAACGATTGTTCAAAAATATACCTTTTGTATTAAAAGTTACTTAGTACTTTTTGTTGGTGTCAATTATATTGTCTATTATATTTTTTTTTTTATTATTGAGCAATACTTTATGTCGTATAATTAAGAAAACGCTGCGGAAGACCCGCCTATATTATGGTTTATCTACTATATAAATCTCTATACGAATATTTAATTTCCTGAGTAGCTTGAGTCTCGTAGCAACTGTAAGAGATAGAGGCTAAAAGGTTGGGCATCTTTGTTTTTCGTACTTCCCCTCAAACCCGTAGAATATGAAGATTATAATAGTTACACCTCTATAGAGCAAAAGACCACAGATCAAGATTAATATTAAAGATATTAATAATTAATAATGACACTTTTGGCTTCAACGATTCGGTGTACAGGCCACTTAAGATGTGGCAGCTACTAATGTGAATGACGCTGTGCAACATCTTCAATAGCCGGCAGCGTTAATAACAAACGTCATTAATGTCGACACTCTGACAACAAGAAAAGGCAGCAGCAGCTATCCCAACCAACATATCCCTAAGGCAACAATCCGAAGTGTTTGCTTGAGTTGTCTCAAATTGCGTAATGTCTCCACTCTAGCACCAGCTTCAGCTCCAGCTCCAACTCCAGCTCCAGCTCCAGCTCCAGCTCCGGCAACAGCTTCATCTCCGGCGCATGCAATTCCATCTCCATCATCGCTGTAAGGCAATCTATCTTGTTGCGCATCAAACTGTCACATTGTATACATGTCTCTATGGGCAGATGTTAAGGAAGGGGGCAGGGACAGCATACGACTGGGAATGGGTGACTGTTGGCTGGCTGCTCCTTGTCATTTGTCACTGCTCGACAAATTAAGCAAATGCGACGCCAAATGGCCATGGCATCCAGCATTGCAGTGCGACGCCTCGCCTCATATTTTGAGGCATTCAAGTACATTTTAATGAGTTTATGCATCAGGCTGTCTAATGGCTCAAAAATTATGAGCGCCGCATCAAGTGCCACCATCACACACACACACACTCACACACACACACACACACACACATATACAGATATGCATAATACATTTCAAAATTTAGCACATGGTGCGCATAACTCATATGCAGATACACAAACAGATACTGATACATAGATATAGATACACAGATACAAGCGCAGCTATTGCTGAAGATGGCTGAGCACTTTGCATCAATTTATGTATGCTTCAAGGAAGTGTCTGCCACTGCCACTGCCATTAATGGAGTCTAATTACCCCGACCGGCGACAGGCGACGACCGATGCTGATCCCTCCCATTGCCTGCCTTGACTAATGAAAGCATATTAAAGCGTTTGTCGTTCTTAATATATGTATGTATGCTTGACAGACAGACTGTCAGACAGATGGAAAACATTGGCGCTTGCCGCTTGACGCTTGACTATTGCTCATTATTTATTTTCGTACTACTCAAATTAAGACCAGACCGCAGATCGTTAGACCGTCAGATTGCTGCGGCAGCTATTGCTATTTTGGTTTGCTATTTTTGCTAAAACATCGAACAGCTCCAGACATCTTCGCCCGTCCAGGAAAACCTATGACAATCAGATAGTGAGAAAAAGAGAGAGATAGAGAGAGAGAGAGAGAGGGTCTCATGCATGATATGCTGTTGACCTGTGTGGACTGTGGGGGTGTTGAGAAGTGTCCCTAAGTTTACAAACTTTCCTTGATAACCTTATCCAAAGCTGAATTTCCTCATGAACGTCATTAACGTTAATTGCTATATGCTCTAATATTGTTTATAACATTATATATAATCTCATAAAACATGTTTGAGATTAAAAAAATGAAAAAAAACAACTTCCAAACGATGATTTGGCCGAATGTTTCCGCCCGGGATTGAACCGGGGGCCTTCCGCGTGTTAGGCGGATGTGATAACCACTACACCACGGAAACACATAAAGTTCTTCGAAATCCAAAGAAAATTTTTAGGCTGCGCAAATAAATAAATATAATAATAATATATATAATATAAATAAAATAATAACTAATCCGATAAAAAAAAAGTAATATGCCGAAACCCGGGATTGAACCGGGGACATTTAGATCTTCAGTCTAACGCTCTCCCAACTGAGCTATTTCGGCTGTTGTTAGGGCTTTAACAAATCACGTAGCAAAAAAAGCGGCGGATATAGAATAGAATTCACAAGTGAAACTGATAAACTATCAACCTATGAGATACACACACATACAAATGTATTAATAATCAACACTGCACAGCAAAATGAATGTCCAACAAACGCACATTTCGCATTGCTCTATAAATAGTAAGACAATTTCTCACACACACACACACACACACACACACTGTGCATATTACTTATATTCCCCATACATCATATAAATTACTAAAATACTAAAATGCACATTCGCTCGCTTTATTTATGCGCGCAAGTTTTGGCAACTTTTTATTTGTTTGACAGACAGCCATGAAAATTGCGATGACAGTTGCACGTCTTTATAAATTTAGTGCAGTTGGAAAACTTTTCGCAGCTGCAAAATGCAAACCAAAATGTTCCCCTTTGCTGTTTAACATAGCTTTCATTTTATGCACATCAAACAAACTTTTAAAAATGAATATTTCCGACTGTATCCGAATACAACAAATAATTTGTATATAAAATTGTACCGTGCACAGAATAACTATGAGAGAAGAACCAAAGTCGGAATCATGATGCACATTACGTTAAGTGTATTACATTATATAATAAGTTTATTGATGCTTGCACAAACAAATAAAAATTATATGGCATTTTTAATGATTTTTGGCGTTTGCCACGATACGTGTCCGATATTATAGTGAAATGGGCGCCACCTTTTTGGCAATGTTTCAAAATCTGCCACGGTAGATCAAATGTGAATATTGCCAAAATAAACTTTCATCAGGCGAAAAACTATTTTTAATTTGAAAATTATAAGTCTAATTTTCGTATAATCAAGTGAATCTTGGCTTATTTATAAGAAAGAGTTAAGTCTCGTGAATAGAAATTACTTTTCTATTTTTAAAATCATTGATAATAATTTGTATCTATTAGAAATACATATATATATATTTTTCTAAATATTTAAAGGCGAAACTACTAAAACAAAATAATTTATCATGTGTTATAATTTCTGAGTAACCAAAATTTTCAGTGGCTATAAATTCCGAGCAACAATATTTCAACAGTGAAACCTGTTTACAAATTATTAAGTTTGTGGAATTTAAGTAAAAACTACTCAGAATATAGAACTTTTCTCAGAATGTGAAAAACTTTAAAAAATAATTGAAATACAAACAAAACATAAGTTTGTAAGTAATTATTATATTTGCTTTCGTCATGTGGCATGCTATGCTCTGCCTTTAGTTTTTTGATAATTGCGGCTTGTGTCCCTGCAACATGTCCTTTCGCTTGGGGCAGAGTGTCGACAAGTAATTGAATAACCTGATTTATACATATATAGTTTGTATGATAATTTTTTACTCGGTCATCTCTCCTGATTTACATATACATATATATATATATATATATATGTATGTATATATTGTTTTTTTTTTTGTGACTAATGCGGCTTCCGTTTGACGCCCCGTGTTTATAGCTGTACCCCGACGCTTTGTTGTTGTTGTCGTCGTCATCATCATCAGGGCAGCTTCACCTTCTGCCAATGATTCACATTCTTGAAAGCTGATCGCAGTAGCAGTCGAAATTCTTTAGAAAACCCGACACCACGCCCTGCCAGCCAGCCAGCCAGCCAGCTAATATGATTTATAGCCTGCCCACAGCAGAGGCACAATGTTGCTGACCACAGCATTTAGTCCAAGGCAAGCCACTTTTCAATAGTCGTCGAATTTGTACGTTTTGCTTTCGGTGCCATCACCAGAACATTCTAGTATGTTTTTGGCCAATTCTGGTCTGGAAGCGTTTTTGTCTGCGACTATTTGCAACGGCAAGAAACGCAGTGGAGACAGCCAGACAACATTCCTGTGATATGTCACGAGAATTTTTTAACATTTGCACTAGAATTTCTATTTTAGTTGCGTCTCCTTGCTGCCTCCCTGCGAACCGCATATTTCAATTTGGATTTGTTTCGCAATCGTTTCCTTTGGATTTTTTTTTTTTTTTGACCTGCCAGACCTTGAGGCGTTCCCAACAAGTGCAAATTGCTTGCTCGCTTTGTTTTGCTTGAAATTATGTGCAATTAAATTTTATGTGTTTAGAGTTGAAGTGTTTTTGTTGTTGTTGTTTTGTTGATTTTGTTCAAATTGATGGTGTCCTGATTGCGGTGTCGTTTTGCAATACTGCTGTATCCATTAGAACGTTAACAAAGCGTCAAAAATACACTGTATCAAGTTGCAATTTTAAAATTGCATAAAAGTGATCCCCAATCGATAGTCTATACACCCCACACATTTGTCCCATGTCTTAACTGTGTAAACCTCAGCTCGGCCATATGCAAATGTCAGGTAACTTTTCGAAAGTTCTTTGGCAGGCAAACTTCGCTTTGAATGTAAACTGACAAACTGAGCAGCAAAAACCGCAGTTCAGCACAGTTGCCTTTTGGGATTTTGTTGCTGTTGCAAATTTTTGCCAAATGTTTTTCGGCAGTTTCTCTTTTTTCTTTGGCTATTTTCAATTTTTGCACTGGATAAATGTAACACGACTCTTGCCTGTTACTGTTTGTGTGTTTTTTTTTGTTTGGTTGATTCGCTGCTGCAGAAAATTGTCAAAGCTTCAAGTGGGTCATAATTTGATTTGATTTGTTTATATCACCACAATAACAGCAACTGAAATAGGGCTTGTCCTACTCTGTGCTGGGTATTATTTATGTCTAAATGTTTGTCTGTAATTTGCCAATTGTGTTGGGGCAAATGGACATGGAAAAATATTGTCCGTCTGTTTGTGGTTTATATTATCTGTAACTTGGCTTACACAGTATTAACAAATAGTTGCAGTTGTTGACCTTTTGAACAATCTTAGTAAGCATATTATTGCGAAACCTACTGACATATTGGTAAATTGGTCAATACCAGTCCAGTGGTAATTATGTCTGTATACTTATACACAAATTTTTATAATTTTTTAATAAGTTTTTCAAAATGTCAGCTGTAAGCAATGCCGAAAAACTTTATATGCAAAACCGGCAAAACGTGAGCGTAAAACTGCCAACGAGTAATTTATTCAAAGCTGATTTGTTTTTCTCTCCAACAATTTAACAACTCATAAATCTAAATTTGTGAAAAGATTTTGCTTACAGCTTAAACGTGTGAATTATTTTTACTCATCATTGCTGTAGTCTCAATATCAATAAAGTAAGACTTACGAAATAAATAGTTCACAGCCATTAGTCCCTATAAGGAAACTGGCTTTTATTAATTAACTATTTGCCCAACTATTTTAATATTATCCAAAAATGTGATTTTTTTTAAATATCAGAAAACAATCTGATTAATGAATTTGATAAGCTAATTAATTACGTCATAATTACAGTGTCTTATTTATCTATAATTACAATTATTATTGAATTTCGATTTTGGCCTAGGGTGTCTCACAATCCACCATGACTATGCAAATTTTTGTTGTGCTTTTTCTGCAACGAAAGATTTATTTGTGCGCATTCCAAAACAATTTGTATCCATTAAAATTTATTGTTAAGTCCCTAGCTGCGACGTTGTTTGAATCTATTCATATATTCAATTTGTATTTATATTTTATTTTTGTTCACAAATTAATTTCGCTGCCGAGTTGCCCCCACACATACACACACACAAGCGCATTTGACATTTGTTTTGTGTTCACTTCGCCTTCTGACACTTGTCTGACAATCCGAACGTGCGCCAAAGTCATTCACATCGAGCAGGTTTTGAGTGTCTCTTTCTGTGTTTGCACTCATTCGAATTACCAAGAAAATTGAATACATTTTATTCATATTTTTGGCTTTGTCCACTGTGCATTTGCATACCATCCAATTATACAAAATTGGGTAAAAGTTGCGTTACTATTCCAGAGCAGCAGAGTGGATAGGCAGATTATTTTTGTAATTGTCCAATATTCATTTAAACACATGGTATCTCTGAGACGAACACTCTCTATGCCGACGTGTTCCATTTGCTCTTTTATTTGCATCGACATCATTATGTTGAAAGAATTTAAATGACCAAGTGTTGATATATTTAGTGTTACTGAAATATCGTCTTAAAAAATGCATACATTTTAGTTATACTCTGTTGGAATATGGAACAGGGTAGATTGTTGTTTTAGCAAAAGACTTCTCTGTTTCCTGTGTTTTATTAGATTTTTTCTGACTAGTTTATGAAAAGTTAGACAACATTTGGTTAGCCTTTTGGAATCATACATAATTCAGAGAAATTAATTAGGCATTCAATTATTTTGATAGTTAAACTGAGTTTAAAATCGATTATAAAATATTTAAGCTGTTTGACTACTTCATTTTGGCCACCAGTTGAATATGAAATGAATCTTTCAAAACGACTAACTCAACGTAAGTATTCATGGCTACGTGCTAGTAACTGTCTCATGAAGTGCACCTTTTTAGCTCCTATGCGTGTCCAACGATTTCTGAAAAGCTCCTCCCCTCCCCTCCACTCCGCACCACTCCACTCCACTCCACACTTTGGCAACCCATGAGCTAAGCTACACCCAAGTGACATTTACCACATGTAGCCAAGTAGTTTACGTCTTGTTCTCATGAATGTTGTGGGCTGGCATAAGTCGATGTTAGAAGTGGAAGATGTTGTGACTGTGTATAGTGTGTGGGTGTGTGTGTGTGTGTGTGTGTGTGTATGTGGGCATGTCTAAAAGCCCACTCCTCCCGCGTAAGTACGTAATGTTTGTTGCTTTTGTTTTTGCTTTTGCAGCGCATGATTTAGTTTTTAAATAGTTAGTTAAGCGTTAAATTGACTTGGCACCGAGATTCTGAGGCAGTTGTTAAGCCAGTCCTTAACTGACTTAATTGCCTAATTAAGCGCTGAGTCGATTGGACCTGAAGTAACCACATCCCACACAGCTTGCTCCAAATTTGCAGAGTTGCGCGTCTGTCAGTCTGTCAGTCTGTGCCAGCAAAGATTGTCCAAGTCGATCCCTCAGCGACGGATGCACGTTGCCCACTCTTGGACAAACACACATGCGAGCGCGCTAATGAGCCATGTCCAAGTCGAGCGCAGACTCAACAGCCAGCCTGATAAGCGAAATTTATCATTGGATTGGAACTGTCGCCTTGCTGTCGGATTAGCGGCGTCAAGAAGTCAACTGCCATTTATTTGCATCCATAAATCAGCACTAAGTCCTGAGCAGAAGAGCTGCAACTGCAACTGCAACAGCAACTGCAACTACAGCAACTGACAGGTCAGCGTTGCGTGTCCAGAATGCATCTAGACTCAATTGGCTTGGACTGCGAGCTAATTGAAATATGCATTTATTTGCTTCTAATTGAATGTTCATCTGTCTGCCTTTGCTGTCTGTCTTTTCTGTCTCTGGCTGCTGTTCCATTAGCAGTTGTCTGCTGCCTGTTTTGACTTGACTACTGGAAAATGTCCAGCTCCAATCCCTTCATTTCCACTTTAAGTACTTGCCGCTGTGCTTTTATTCAATCGTATAATCTGATATGCATTTCTTATACACAACTTGTCCAAAGTTCTAGACACAATAAAACACGAATGAACCAAGTGCCGGGATTAAATTGCCTAGCAAGCATCTATTCGATATACATATGTAGTTGTTTAGCATTTATACCTCATTTGTTAGGACATATACAATTAAAAAGAATAACTCAAGTCGGAAAGTAATCATATTTTACGGGATACATTTTGTGGCAAACCTCAAACAACCACAAAATGTGTATAATGATCACTAAAGTCGCTCCTATTTCGATGAAGCAGCATGCATTACAATTATTGAATTATAATTGACTCACTTTGTATCCTCATTAAAATAACTAAAATAAATTGTATCTTGCAAGTTAATGAAATAACCCAAATTTTAATCATTTCCAATCTTCTTGAATATGATGGGGACTATAAATTAAAATTGAAAAAGGATAAAGTTCCTGAAAACGAATCTTAAAAACTAATTTAATTGACTTTTCATATAACCTCTGTTTATTTATTTGTTAGTTGGTTATTGGCAGGTTGACCTTGACTGTTTAATTCCTTATACATCGCAACTGGAGACGATGTGATTCGATTTGTATTTCAATGTGTATAAATTAATGTATAATTCAAATATGGTGTGTCATCATTGAAAATACATTTTCATACACACAACTAAATGTGTTTTACTCAATATCGATATTATTCCATAAATACATTTGTTAATAAGCTTAAATTATACGCTTTATCTTCATAGGTATAATATTAATTAAGTAAAATACCCATATAGAACATGGAATTGAATATTGTGTAGAATCTTAAAGCCAAAGCAATGTGAATCATTCAAATAGCCAGTTATATAAAATACGAGAAAAGTGCAAAAACTATAAAAAGCTATAAAATAGTTTTAACAGCCGATGTCGAGATACAATGGCTATATTTAATATGTATAAATGGTTGTGAACGAAAGCCATTAATTGGATTCGTCTCTGAATAGGGAACGATAGTAAATCTTAATCATAAAATCTTTTCTTGTTACATTTGTATTTGATGTCACATTGGAAATCATTTACCCCTTCCACCGTTCAGTGCAGTCCACCATACAATGGCAAAAACCCTTCTGAAATGTACAAAGCCTACTACACTTAAAATGTTGTAATAAAATTTTACGAGTGCCTCGCAACAGAGACACGGCTTTTAAGAATCGCCCTTATGGGCAGTTCCACAAAAAAAGGCGAACACGAAATGAACAAAAAAACGATAATAACCAGACGGACTAAGAAACTAACAATGCTGAGGCAAAGCTGGAGGAGACTGTAAGAACCGAGTAGAGAGCCAAACGAGCAAAGGACACAAAACAAATAAATATCGTGAAATTCATGAATGAATCAGAAAATCGTGTTGCCTTTTTTTCGTCGATGTTTTCTTTTTTTTTTTTATTTATTTTTCGAACGAGTCTGTTGCTGTTGCTAGGGAACATGTTCGCTCTGGTCCGAGTGCAAACTGAAGAAGTCCAGGTCCAGGTTGCTGGTTGCTGGTTACAAGATATTGGTCTGCTGCAGGTCGCCGACTAAAGCTTTTGCGCATGCGAGACGCCTGTCAAAGCCTGCGGATGGTTGGAAGGTGCCGCAACCAGAAAAAAAAGAAGCAGATCTTGCAACGTTTTGTATTTGCAGCTTCTTTTTTCCTTTTTTTTTTTTTTGGTGTGGCCAGAAACATGTTTCCTTTTTAGGGCCATGGACTTGGGTCATGCTGGGCAGCAGCTAATCGAAACTCGTTCTCTGGTTCTCGTCGTCGTCGCTGTTGCATTTTAAACAACCTTGGGGAATAAGGAAGTCGATGTTGGACTCAAAGATGCTGTCGCCGATGCCGATGCCGATGCCGATGACGATGCCAATGCCGATGACGATGCCGATGCCGATGCTGATTCCGACTGTTTCCAGCTGCTTTCCAAAAACGCCACTTCAACTGTTTTTGGCTTTCCTTTCAGCTACTACAATTGCTTGCAATTTCCTACCACTCGATCGACAAATGCAGCATAAACGGGCATAAATAAATTGAGACCAGGCAAAAAAGATTGCATTTGCTGCTGAGGCGCAGACACTCGAACTAGAAGTACTTACATACATTCACATACAAAAAGGTGCATGCATCCACTCATCTGAATATATTCATACATTCATGAATTTTGTACTGTGGCCACGTCAAGTGGCCCATTGAGGCGCCTTCGATACACACACACTCATTTTGTGCTATCTATTTATGTGGCAACCTGTGTCTGCCCCATCTGCTATTTGTTTTCGCATTTTCACACAAATGAGCGCATATTTCAAAGCGAAATAACGACATCAACTTGCTCTTTCCCCCTAGTGTGCAGTTCCAATGAAAGCCGGACAATCGACATTGCATGATTTGAAGACTCAATGTAATATGAACATAACTTGATTATAGTTGAGATGCGTTTGGATGAATGGTGGCTCTGATTAGCACATTTTTTCTGCTTTTGCTTATTAAGAAATATATCTTATTCTAACTGATAAAACAAATTAGAAGAGTGTAACTCATTGTCTCCAGTTAGCTTAGCTTATAATAGGTCTATAACAAGATGAGAAGAACTAAGTACATAAGTGAACAAGGGGGACTCAAAGTAAAATAGACCCAGGATATCCTGATGCACAGTCTCCAATTTAAATATTTTGGAAATCGCTTAGAAGAGTTAATGAACTGAAGCAGCAAACTACTAAGAGAGAAGAGATAAGGCAAAAGAGTATCAAAAACAAAAGAGTTTGATTGAAGACACTACGAAACCTGAGAGAAGGCCATAATAAAAGAGCTATGTTAAGAGCTTGGCCTTTAAGAGTCCACTTTGAAGAGAGATCATGTTAAGAGCGTTGCGCAGTTTTCTTGTCAAGTGAAGGGCACAGCTTTTCGACATTTAATTGTTGGCCAAGAATGGGAACAAACAGTCAGTTCTTACCAAGGCCAAAAATCTATTTAATAGGTATGCAAAGTACAACAAAATTCAATTCGTTTGCTTGGCTAGTCAGAGCTAAGCTTGACTTGCAAAAACTACATTGTAAAAACGCTTTAAAATTTGTTCGCTACTTTAAAACTTGCTTGGTTTTAAATTGGCTTGGCTTGGCCAATAAACTTGTAGCGTCTTTCCCTTTCTACAGTTAATAAAAGTGCACATTTTTGAAAGCCAACTTCCTTGGTTGCAATTACAATGGCAAAAAGCTCTTTGCAGCAGCTTGTGGCGCATAAATCACACTTAAGCGACCCCAGCCCTAAGCCCAACCCAACCCAACCCAACCCAGCCTAACCCAAGCCAATGCCGAACACCAGAAGCAGCCCCTACTTAAATGCAGGTTGCGCCTTTTACTTGCTCTTGCTGCTGCCGCCATGCGAAAATAAACTGCATCAAGAACTTTAGTGAGGGGCAAACAGAGAAACGGCGATGGGCAGAAGTAAAAGCAGTTTTCACTTAACTGGCAAGTGGCACATAAATTTCAGCAAGGACACCGGCACACTTAGCGAACTGCTCACAAATATACAAAAAATACCACCAGCAGAATAACAACAACAACAACAACAACAATGACAGCGTTGACAACGGCAGCAACGGCATTTCCTGATAAGTGAGCAAAATTGTTCAACGCTCTGTTTCGGCTGGGCTCTACCTTTCGCTCGACCAAAATCAGAAATCCTTGCAAATATTTGGCGACAAGAGCTCTCGAGTCCTTTTCCTCGACGTGGTCGTCGTCGTCGTCGTCATCTTCATCGTCTTCTGTGCGGAATGTCAATCGGTGCATAACACTTGCAACAGCAGCTGCATAAAGCAGCAGCAGCTGCCCCCCCGTGCAGCAGCAGCCTCTTGATTAACCAGCAAAATGATTTAGGGCGCAGCGATCTTAACCCACATTTTAGCTGAGAAACTCAGTGAAACATTGAGTTCGTGTAGTAGTTTCAATATTTAAATTCAGAAATTAATTGAAATGCATTTATTCAAGTCTTAAATCATTTATTTGCAATCTACTCAATGGGAAAAAAATAATATCGTTGATTATATAAAAACACTACCTTTTGCAATTAATCGTACGAACTATTCTTTATCGCAGATAGAATCTAAAAAACCAGCCAATAAACACACTTTGATATTTATTTGAAATATTGCTCAAAATATATCAACAAATTAAATGATATTAAAATATCCCAATTTATTCACCTTATATTATTTTTGTAATTTAAAACAAGTTACTTAAATAATTCTGTTGTTCCAGATATGTAACATTGTTCGGGACATTATGTTTTCTATCATTAGCACAATTATAATTATAATATAATATATATATATTTAATTTACACTTAACGTTGAACTATTTTCATTGAAATAATAATTTGTTCATCTACTTGCAGGATAAATATATGTATATAACTCGTATTTCATAATGTGGCAAATGACTTGAAGCGAATCCTGTTAGCGAACTTTACCAAAGGCGAAGCAGCAACAGTATCCTCTATAGGAGAGGATGCCACAATTTAGGCTACAACTGGCCATTGGCTGCCTGGCGCTGCTTATATTCGGATTCAATTTACTGCTGAGCACAGCTGAGGGCAAGGAGCAGCAACAGTCGGCAGATGTGTTGCACCCCAAGCAACAGCAACAGCAACACCAACAGCAGCAGCAGCAGCAGCAGCAGCAGCAGCATCGAAGCCACTCGAACAGTGGATCGTCGTCAACGTCCAGGCGCTTCTCTCGGGACTCAAATGCGGTTCGCGAGCGTCGACCGAATATAATCCTCATCCTGACCGACGATCAGGACGTGGAGCTGGGCTCCCTTAACTTTATGCCGCGCACCCTGCGGCTGTTGCGGGACGGCGGTGCGGAGTTTCGACATGCGTATACCACAACGCCGATGTGCTGTCCGGCGAGATCGTCGCTGTTGACAGGCATGTATGTGCACAACCATATGGTGTTCACCAACAACGACAACTGCTCCAGCCCGCAGTGGCAGGCGACGCACGAGACGCGCTCCTATGCCACATATTTGTCGAATGCAGGCTATCGCACCGGATACTTTGGCAAGTATCTGAACAAGTACAATGGATCGTATATACCGCCCGGGTGGCGTGAATGGGGTGGTCTGATCATGAACTCCAAGTACTACAACTACAGCATCAATCTGAATGGGCAGAAGATAAAGCATGGATTCGACTATGCCAAGGACTACTATCCCGATTTGATTGCGAACGATTCGATTGCATTTCTTCGCTCGTCCAAGCAGCAAAACCAAAGAAAACCCGTCCTGCTCACAATGAGTTTTCCAGCGCCACACGGACCCGAAGACTCTGCCCCGCAGTACAGTCATCTCTTCTACAATGTGACCACACATCAGTGAGTGCCACACAGCATCGTATCTGAACAATCATTCTTAAAATTCCCATTATGCTCTAGCACTCCCAGCTATGATCACGCTCCCAATCCCGACAAGCAGTGGATCTTGAGAGTCACCGATCCCATGCTGCCGGTGCACAAGCGTTTCACAAACATACTGATGACCAAGCGGCTGCAGACACTCCAGAGCGTCGATGTGGCCGTGGAGCGTGTCTACAACGAGCTGAAGGCCCTGGGTGAACTGGACAACACATACATTGTGTACACCTCGGATCATGGATATCATCTGGGACAATTTGGTTTGATCAAAGGCAAGAGTTTTCCCTTCGAGTTCGATGTGCGTGTGCCCTTCCTCATCCGTGGTCCCGGTATCCAAGCATCTAAGGTGTAAGTTGTCTAATTACAATTACTCGAATTACTTTTGTAATTACATAAGTTACTGGTGTACAAATAACGAAATTAATCATAATTATTTTGTTAATCAGAAACAAATCTGGCAGCGAAGTATTTTATAATATTTGAGGACACACTGTACATTTTGGAGTATTATTTTATAGGGTCAACGAGATCGTATTGAATGTGGATCTGGCCCCTACATTTTTGGACATGGGCGGAGTGCCGACGCCTCCCCAAATGGATGGACGCAGTATTCTGCCGTTGCTGCTCAGCCGCAATCGTATTGTGCGCGACACTTGGCCGGACAGCTTCCTTATCGAGAGTTCAGGGCGTCGGGAGACGGCGGACCAGATTGCCGAGTCTCGAGCACGCCTGCTGGCGGAACGGCGTAGCATGAAACTAGTCAATAGCACATTACTTGAGGATCTGCTGGGCAGCGACAACAGCACCACAACCAGCAGCAGCAGCAGCAACATCACCAGTAGCACTGCAGCTACGATGCTGAGCTCGATGGCAACCACAATAGAGCAGGATGACTTTGAAGATGACGCTGACACCGACACAGAAGATGAGGATGGTGATGGAGACGGTGCCATGGACAGTTCAGCGCCTGCACTGGATGATGACGAACTGGAAGACGGTGCAGCCGAAGAGGATGAAGATGATGAGTTGGAGGAGCAAGAACTGCTGCAGCAGCATGACAACAATCTACCATTAGCACCCTACATCACCAAAATGATGCGACTTAACTCGGAATGCTCGGATCCAGCGCTGCTAAAGAACTGTCTACCCGGCCAGAAGTGGAAGTGCGTCAATGAGGATGGACGCTGGCGCAAGCACAAGTGCAAGTTCCATGTGAGTATGCCATGATTATATTAAATACTGAGCTGTGATCCAACTGATTGCCAAATTTATTCAAAAAAAGCAAGCAACAACGACCAATTTTTAAAATAGCAAACATTTATAAGATTATTATATTAAATACTACAATCAAAGAAAGATAGGTAAAAGTACATATTATAACTGAAAAGTATAGAGCCATCAAATATTTAGTTAGACAGAGCGGAACCAAGAAGTTAACAATAAAATTAAGGAGACAAATAGAGTCACTCTCAAATGATGAGAGCTTGTGGCGAAATGTAATCCTTGGCAGCTCTGTGGTTCTAATGCGTAGGCTATAAATTAAAGCGAATCGCACAAGTTATTAAATAAATAAATAAAACTGCAAACTGACTATGCGCTTGAGAAATTTAAACTAGATCAAAAGAATAATATATTAATTGAATAGCTATAAAATAAAAACGTACATTTAAATATAAACCTTTTATATGCGATCAAAAACATCAACCGTCAACCATCCTAATTTAAACGACATATAAAATGAAAATACTTTTATAACTTACTGTAAATAAATGATTTTTTCCAGTTGCAACTAGAACATCAGCTGGCGATGATGCCACGAAAGCAATATCAGCGCAACTGCGCCTGCTTCACCTCTGATGGATTGGTCTACACCAAGATAAGGGCGCCTTCATCAATGCTACACTCGCATCGCCTCCACAAGCGAACACATCTGCATCAACAGCAGCACCAGCACCAACATCAGCACCATCTCCATCAGCAGCTTGGCAAGCGGCGCCACAAGCGACACGCTGCAGAGCTGGAGGAGGTATATCACACAGAGCTGCCATACGAGATGGAGGAATTGCTCGATCTCGACCAATCAGTTGATCTGCTTGTAAAGCATGGAAGGCGCAGCAAACGGGAAGCGACTGTTAAACCGAATGTAGCCAACTCAAACTCAAACTCTAACTCCAACTCCAACAATACCTCCAATGATGCAATTGCGACGGTCATACAGCAAATTCAGAGCACGCTGGATACACTGGAGCAGAAGATGCACAGCAATATTCCTGTGGGGCGCGGAGGCAAGTTTCAGAAGGGCGGCTCTCGCTGCTATGTGGAGGAGAGCACCGATAAGGTCAACTGCTCGGATGTCATCTATGAGGATGAGAAGACCTGGCGCACATCGCGGAATCAAATCGACATGCTCATCAAGCTGCTCAAGGACAAGATCAGCACACTGAAGGACATGAAAAAACATATGCGAGAGAGCAAGCAACAAGCGGCAGCAGCAGCTGCTGCAGCAGGTGGCCGACGTGGCGACAATCGGCGACGCATTGAGGCAGTGGCTGCCCAGGAGGGTGCCGGTCCCGAGTTTAATATGAGTTACTTCAGTACGGCGAATAGCACGCCGCGTCCTTCCATCCTGCTGCCGAATGTGTATAGCGCTGGGCAGAAGGAAATCCTTCGTGGTGTTGGCAGCGCTGCTGTCTACGAATCCCTGGAGCACTCCCATCCCATGTCACAATTTGCATCGCGTGCCGAGTGCTACTGCGAGCCGGACGCGGGTGAGAGGTAAGCACATAAATGAATACACCGAAAACTGCAATCGCTGCTGATTCAACTGATTCATTCTCCAACCTTAGCCATGCGGACTCCAAGGAGATGGCACGCGAGGCGCGTCGCAAGTTGAAAGAGGAGCGTCAGCGAAAGAAGGAGCGTAAACGCATCAAAAAGGCACGCCTGGAAAAGGAGTGCCTGTCGGAGAAGATGAACTGCTTCTCGCATGACAATCAGCACTGGCGCACGGCACCCTTCTGGAACGACAGCCCCTTCTGCTTCTGCATGAATGCCAACAACAACACCTACTCCTGTCTCCGAACCATCAACGCCACCCATGATTATCTCTACTGTGAATTTACGACGGGCTTGATTACCTTCTACAATCTAACCATAGGTAAGGCCTTATTTTTGTATTTGTAATGCACTTTAATTCACGCTTAACTTAATGTTAAATACTAAGCATAAGAATAGATTTAGTTCAAAATAATTTAATTTTAGGACATTTGGTTTTCTATGAAGTTAAGTTGATCAGATGTAACGAAATATATAGAAAAATCACAATGGTATCATAATGTTACCCACCATAATAAAATAATGTTTTGGCTAAGATTTTTTACAGAGTAAAATTAATACTTTTATATGCCACTTAATTGCGGAGTTTTACATCTATCTAGGAGTCTTGTGAGAAATAAAATGTTAAAACACATAAGAATGTGAAATATGAAAAGTTAGAAGAACTGCTGGATTTAACTTTTATATAAATAGTTAATCTAAATAAATATTTCTAAGCATATACCTTATAAATTTAATAACAATAGTATAGATAGGAGTTATGCGTTCTCTCACAAACCTGATCACATTAAGAATTGCTTTACTCTCTCTGTACTCATATATACATATGTATATATATATAGATCGCTTTGAGACGCAGAATCGTGCATCGAGTCTGACGCCAACTGAGAGATCGTACATGCACGATAGGCTGGAGCGCCTGAAGGGCTGTCGTGGTCGCAACTGCAGCGTACGCAGACAGCTGCCACAAGTGGGCATGGCAACAGCCGTCCTGCAGCCCACCGCTGTCAATCACGTGCAGCGCAACAACAAACGCAAGCATGGTAAGCAATAAGCAATAAGCAATAAGCAACAAGTTGCAAACTCACTGCGTATATAATTTGCTCATTTGTTATATCTTGCAGCGCTCTTGTCGGCCAGCGTGGGCAACTTTGGGTTTGTGAGCAGCCGATCGGATATGGATGTGGTGCCACCTGCCAAGCGACGCAAGCTCTCCAAATATCACAGGTGAGCTACCAGGTGCCAACTGCCTGAAAACTGAAAACGGTCGTGATTCATTTTACTCGAATATTGCCACAGGTGGACTAACTCGCAGAACACGCATCTGAAGCGTCGCCCCTGGAAGCAGCAATCCCACAGATACTTGCCCCAGTCACAGCCGCCCCAGCAGCCAGTGCCCCCTATTGCCGCCTAAGCAACTCCAATGTTGCAATTCACTCCCAGTACCCAGTGAGCACATATCCTATGCATATCTAGCTTACCACACCATTCAGCGCACTGCTCTGGTCTACATACATATAATGGATGTGATGTATGTGTGATCCATTCTGGTATATTTTCTGCGTAAATAAGACTGTGTTTTTAATCCAACTTATGTTTAGTTTCATTTTCTATCTCCCACTCTGTTTGCTTCTTTGGCCTAATTCGAAATATAAATAAAGTTTAATTAGGCATTAAGTGATTTAATTTGTATATAAATTTTGAAAGAGAATGATAAAGAATATTTACACACTACATAAATTATTTAGCGCAATTGGATTACAATTTAATTATATAGTAGATGAGTACACTTAGCCAAGAAATCAAGTTAAAATAGAGATCATATTTACATACATAATTGTAGTAATTGTATTTATTGGAAATTGCTAAAAACGCTAAGCAAATAACAATTTAATCTGTTATTGTTTTTAATGCAAATATAAAAACAAAAACTAAAACAATAGTTATTTATTGCCAGTGTGCTGTACTATTTATGTAAGTCAACTCGTTTATTAGCAGGCATTACACATTGATGAACAAATATTATTGTATCTGCTGACGCAGAGTTAATATCGTACGTTTAACAAAAATATACTCGTAACAAAATAAATAAATATGTAAAAAATAACTAGTTTTATTTATTGATTGTCGATTTGAACACAATATTCTAACCTTATTCAAACAAAACTTGTCAGTAACCAATAAACCAAAAACACACATTGTGAAAAATCTACCTTATAATTAATCATTTTTGCTGACACATATCATTTTGTGTCAGAACTCCAGGACACAGTAGATGTAGTGGGTCGCAGTGCAGGTATCCCAATAAAAATATCTGCACTCCTAGAAGTATGCAACCAAAATTACAACTTGTCCGAATAGGTTGAAGGATTCTGTAGCATACTTTTTCAGAAATACAAAGCAAAACAAAGAGAAATGAGGAATGAGGAATGGAGCAGGTAAATATTCTGCATTGAAGTGTACCGTAAATCAATATTTGCGCACAAAATTATTGCTTTTGTTCTGACAACAATCAAAAGATAACAATGTGAAATACCCAAACTTTGAAAGAGACTTGATTTACGTAAAAGCTGAAATGATCTCGTACATTTCTGACTACTGACAGTCTCCCAGATACTTGGGTAAAATTTGTAAGGGAAATTTATATAATTAAATGGCTTATAATACGTTTTTCATATATTTTAAAATTGTACATAATAAGCTCAGATATGTTGTAAACAAAAGCTCTAAAACAAAGATCTAGTATTCTTTTGTTTCTGTTTTTCGGTTGTATAAATATAAGTAATCTTAATGAACTATTTAATCTTTATGCCAAAATATAAAAAATAATGAAGTCAATTGGTTGTTCCGACTGCGTTAAACAAGTAACCCATAAATGAGAGTAAACTGAAAAGATTGCACTGCTTGAGCGTTGCTATCTGGTCGTATTCTAAAGATTAAATATTGACCGATATTGGCAAATAGGTAGATGCTTAGCTTGTTCGATCATCAAATATGCGATCATTAAATTAAATGTATGCGATTGTAGTTTGTATGCATGAGAAATTAAAACATAACACAAGCTGTTAAGTGATAACAAACAAATTCACACAATGGTAAATACATTCTTGGTTGTGCGTGTATGTGAGCAACAGAGCATCTGGAAATTTAGTTGAATTTGAATTTAAATCGTGACCAGCTCCCGTTTCGCTCACGTTGCTACTTGCCCAAAGTAGAAAAGCTAAGGCTATGAGGAAGAGTGCGGTGCGGAAGGTATCTACAAATTCAGATGTAAATAAGCTCGGGCAACATGCGCTAATTAACTTGCCGAGATGTTTTCATGTGCTGTCAAATATTGTTACTCACTTGGCAATTCACACTTGACACATGGACTCGCTAATTTTCTCTGCAGCTTCGGTCCAATCTTATCATGATCAAAACAAAGTCGCACACAGGGAGAGAGATAGAGAGCTCAAATCTCGAGAGAGAGAGAGAGAGAGAGAGAGAGAGAGAGAGAGAGAGAGAGATAGGGAGAGAGATATACATCAGCTCCGAGCGTACATGGGGAGATATCGTGCTAAAATTTTGTGCAACCAGCAGAGTTATCAGTTTGAAATTTTTTTATTGTTTGCTAGACTCTGACATATACATAAGTATGTATTTATACCTCCAATAACAGTATCTTGGGTGCGTATACGAGGCCTTTGCTCCACCACACTTGTACTTGTCACTCCGTCCCCCCGTCCATCCCCCTATCACCTTGTGTCTGTCGTTGCTCGATCTTGGAATAGCAACGAGCATTTATTGTTAGTATGAGGCCACTTTACGATTTGCGCACTTCAATCGAGATATCGTGCTGAAATTTCACAATTTCAGATTTGCCTCACCTGGGCCGGGGCCTCTTTATGCCCGGTGGATACAATTCTCGAGGCACGTACAAAGACTTAACTGGTCAGCTGTTGAAACTCATAAAAGACTGAACTCAATCTTAGCGCCGAAATAAAACTTCTCCCACAACTACTAACTAACTAGTACTATTTATTCGACGATAAGATGTTCTCGGTGCATAATTGTTATCTACAAATTTGTTGAAGTGTAAGAGACTAGAAGATGATCCGAAAAATCTCAACACAAATATTGCTGAACGTACTTAGTTTAGATATATCATAAATTTGATAGATTTACATGGCTCATTAAGATAAAATAGAAAATATTTACACAGATTAACTGTGACGCTAAACTGTCAATATTTTGATATACTTTGTTCAATAAATTTACAACATCATTTGTGATTTCAGTAATTTCCTCAATTGGTAAATATTTTGTGTTATCTGTGTGTAAATAGAAAAATGCACATCGATTTGTAATCTTTTAGCACCCGCCCATAAGTTAAGCTGGCTTAAATAAAATTTCAGTTAGTAACAACTTTTCATATATTAATCTCAATTGTCAATAATGCCTCTTAAATACATATAAATTATTTTAAAGCTAAATTGCAACGTATATGTGTCTGACGAAAATGACGAAACCGACAACACTTAATCAACGCCATTTTCTGATACCGAAAAATGTAAGCGTTTTGAAATGAAAACCCCCTATCTTTATGGCTTGTGTGCCGTGTGTTTCTTCATTGGGTAAATGGTCGATTAAAACCGTTTTACGAAACAGCCCAAAACACATCAATTGTTCAAACAAACATGAAGAGTTAAGCATTTACTTTACTTTTAATGTTGCCTACAACTGTGTTACTGAAAAAGATCAAAGTATTTGAAAAGTTAGTTTCTGGTATTACATAACAAAGGAAATCTTTCGTTATCTCTACATATCTGTTAAAAAGCAATAGTTCCTAAAGCTATCTTGATGAAACTTGTTATGTATTTCACTTAAAGAATTTTAAGTCAATATTCTTATAAAGATGATATGAAAGGTTAGTTAAACATGTTCCTTTCGTATTCAGATCGGCAGATAGCAAATCGAAATATGATCAAAATACAATATAATATTTCCTTAGAAATTTTCTTCCAACACAAACATTCTTTAGGAATATTATATATTCTAGATTAACAACACATAGATATCTGCTTTTGTTCGGCCTATTCTCTCACATTATAGAATATATGGATGTACGTATATACTTACTTATATAGCAACAATAAAAAGCATTCTAAATAAGTAATTTTATAATTTGTGTATTTCTTATAATTGCTTTCATTTTAAACTTTATTGCTTACATGCTAAATAAATATAATTGATATACAATATAATCTCTGCTTAGCAGTTAGTAAAGTATTTATAGTAGAGTGTCCCCAAGTACACATCCAGATGGTTGCCTTAATTCTATTTGCGATGCGACTCGAGCAGCTTTTGGGTTACTTGGCGCAACACTTTCAACTTCTCCTCATATTTGTGAATCTCCGCTACCTGTTCAGCTTCGCTGGTACCGGATTCTGGCTCCGTATGATGTTCGTGATCGTGATCATCTTCAGCGCCAGAGCAGCTACCGTGACTGTGTCCATGACCACCACTGGCGCCTGCAAAGGTACAACACAATACAAGAAATTAATTTTAATTGGGCTATTAAAAAATGTTTGGCAACTACGCAACCAATTTATTGATAATTAATAGGTGTCATAAATTTGCATTTGCAATATAAACCTAATGTACGCTTGATTGACAGTCATGAGAGATTAAGTGGCGGTTCTTTCCAGTGCTCTTGCTTGGGCATTCCCCAGTTGCAGCAATGATGATCAAACTATCGGTGATTTTCTCAACCTGTTTGCAGTGTACACAGCACAGCAAAAGCACCGGTATCTCCCAACCACAGAGCAACAAGGCCTGTTACAAGGTTAAAAACCGCAAAAAATATGTGATACGAAAAAATAAGCATATGTATATACAAAAAAATAAAAAAATATAACTAAATAATAAGAAAAACAACTACGTCGAACCATTTTAAAAGCAAATGCTGTGGGTAAAGAACCTGTTCCCGCTTCTATCGAAACGATTCCGGTTCAAGAGTCACAGAGTTGACTAAATCTCTTCCTAAAGCTAAAGGCACATAACACACAACACATACACATTCTTGGAAATTTACTCACCTATCTGTTGCAATCCGAACATAATGAGAAATCCAACAAAGAGCGCTAGATAAGCGCGCAGTCCAGATCGATTCTTCGATAATATTTCAAAGAAGACCACATAGAGGAGTGTGCCGCAGGCGAAGCCCTGCAATATCGCCGACACCAGATTGGGTCCGCCACCATTCTGGCCATGGCTAATCAGTATGCCCAGCCCAATGCCTAGGGGGCTAACAACGGCAAAGGTGAGCACATAGAGCACAGCCAGACTGAGACGGGTGCGGGCAACAATTAGCTCGACGCCAACACAAAAGGCTAGAACCAGTTTGTGAGCAGAGACAGCACCAAACATGAACCACACCGAGCTAGCCGAACGCTCCAAGCCAATGGCCATGCCTTCGAAGAGTTCATGCAGCGACAAGGCCAGCACAATGAAGAGTCCTCGCAGCGAGGAGGTGAGCATATCTCCAGAATCGCTTTCGCCGTCTCCAATGGGCAAATGACTGTGGCCATGACTGTGATTGTGATTGTGGCTGTGGCTGTGGCTGTGATTGTGGCTGTGATTGTGATTGTGTTGATGATGATGCACTGCGCCATACTTCTGCTGCTCCAGATCGCTTTGCATGAGATCCTGCACGGAGAGTGTTGTCGCAGTGTTGTTTCCACCAGCTGAGGAAAGTTCCGCACCAGTTGCCGTTTGCCCTGTCTTTAGGAGATGACTGTGACGGATGCTGTGGCCACGCTCAAAGGCGGCACCAGCATCATTTTGATGATGCCGGTGGACATACGAATGCATCGCCTCCTCAATGAAGTACATCAGAAAGAAGCCACAGCACATGAGCAGCTCGGCCAGTGGGAAAGTTAGCTTGCGAATGATCTCGCACTCCTGCAGCTGCTCGACGACCTCCTGCACCTCTGGCAGCAGGTGAAGGAAAGTGGTGGACAGCAGGACACCACCACCAAAGTACAGCAGACACTTCACAACTATCGCTGAACGGGCATTCGTCTGATTTTCTGTCCAGTGATAGAAGCGATTCAGCAGGAACGGAACGGATCCACAAAGTGCGCTCGCACAGCACAGCACCACCATGGCGGTAATCTTGGCCGTCAGCAGACCATCGAAGTCCTCATCCCCATGATCGTGATCGTGATCGTGATCGTGATCGTGATCATGCTCGTGATCGTGATCATGATCGTGATCGTGACGAGCGTGATGAGCCGCTAAGTGGCTAACGGGCTCATCAATTTGCAGGAAGCATTTCAAGAAATTGTTGACTTGAGTTTGATTCATTGTTGTGCGCTGGGAGTTATATTGCGTTCTCTTTCTCTCTCTCTCTCTCTCTCTCTCTTTCTCTCACTCCAACTCTCTGTGTCTCTTTTGTCTTTGGCCTATAATGGCCAAAAATTGCAACAACAAAAAACTGTTATTGTTGTTGGAGCAACAACAGCTGCAACTTCATTTGGTGGGATTCCAAATTGTCTACTTTGAAATTCAACGATTTAATTAGTTGTATTTTCACTTTCAAGTTTTCGGATGCAAAGATTTTCTTTCACAAACATATAACGGGATTCGGTTGTCAAAGTTTTATTTAGCTCTTTTTATAATGCTCAATTTCTTTTTCCTTTCTGTATTTTTTTTTTTTGGATTGATTTGAATGCGCCGCACATGTCTTGAGGGTTTGAAGCGATCGCACAGACTGATTGACGTTGTCTGAAACCGAGTCTGGTTGAAGCTGTTGCTGCCAGCAGTTTTTAGTGCCGATTGTCTATCTTGCAGTTGTTTACTTTTCTCGCTTAGGCTGGCGCTGCTGCTGGCCTGCAACATACGCTAGCCAATTCTCGAACGTCGCCGTCGCTGTCGCTCTGTCGCTACGTGAGCAGCAAGTTAAGTGAGCGTTAACACAGTTGAAATACTCTTAGCGCTCAAGCTTCTTGCTCTCTTCTGCATACTCGAACGTTCACCTGTTGTTGTGCCGTTGAACAAATACAATTTGTTTTGGGCTAAGCATAAAGCGAATAAGCACACGCGACACACATACACAAACACACACACACACACAGTAGATTGTACAATGCATAAAGGCCAACGGAATTAATATTGGCGAATCATTTTTCATTGCATACCTTCACTTTTCGCATCACTGGAGTATGAACGACACAGAGAGAGACAAGGAGAAAGAGAGAGAGATGGTTATTTGACCTTTAGTTAGCTCTAGTTAGGATCAAGCTGCGTTATTTTATTGCGACTGCAGCCGCCGCTCAAATTTACCGACTTGCCAAAAGCTTTTGCATGAAACGAATATAAAAAGCTTGCGGTGCTTGTCTTGGCTAAATTTTAGCAATATACATTTGTTAAAAGCAGTTTAAAATCAAATTAGCAGCCGCTATAAATAGAACTTGAACGGAGCTTATCCATATAATTACAACGTGTTTAATCACGTTTCCGGAAGCATGTGTAAATAAATTTACTCAATCGCTTAATTAGTAAATATTAAATTTAAATACCCGTTTTTCTCGATTACACACAACTACTTAAGACAAACGCTATATATTTATTGTACACAGATAAAAGCTGAGCTCGTCATGAAAATATATTTAATTTACTTCATTAAGAGACCGTTCAGTTATTGGTAGTTTGCAACCATGTTTATTTGATTACATGGAAAAGTTTAGAAATTTATGAATTTCTGTTAAAATGTTAGGTTAGGTAATGGTTAATTAGATCCTGCTTTGTTAATTTTGGTTAATCCGCATATTTGTAAACTTCATATATACAGTGGCTCAAACCTTATTTGGACCAGTGCCTAGCAAAATTTTTAATTGCTTACGATTAACTAAATATACATTATTATCAAAAATTCCAAAAACCGATGGCAGGTACATATATTAACCACCAAAATTTAGTTTAGTTGTATCATGCATCTCGGGTGCAACCAGCCAACAAGGACTATGGGCAAACGGACTACTATTGATCTACGGAATCTCATCCTGGAAAACTTCAAATCGGATATTCACATCGCCAAATAGCTGAAATGCTTAAGCTAAGCAACTCAACTGTGTACTACATCATTCGGCGCTTCGTCGACGAAACTCGGGCAGAGGACAAGGCAGAATGGCACCAAACAAGATTTTCATCGAACAGGAGGAGCGGAGGATCATCAGAAAAATAAAGGAAAATCCTAAGCTATCGGCTCAAACACTGACTCAACAGGTGCATGATGAAGTGGGGAAAAAGTGCAGTGTGGGAACTGTGCGCCAGGTTCTGCGCAACCATGACTTCAATGCCCGAGTACCACGGAAGAAACCCTTTATAAGCGCAAAAAATAGAGGAACTAGGATGACGTTCGCCAAAACCCACTTGGACAAAGATTTGGAGTTCTGGAACACATATTGAAACAACAATGAAAGAAATTCTACCTTAATATATTACTCCGAGTGGCTAGAAATCCGACGTACTTTCCGGTTCTACCATGACAACGACCTTAAGCATTAGTCCGAAATACTACAGTCCTGGTTTATCTGGAACTGTCCCCAAATGATAATTCCACCGGCCCGTCTCCAGATTTAAAAGTTATTGAAAATTGGTGGCCTCTGATGGAAAATAACATCCGGAATCACAACATATCCAGCAAACAGGATCTCAAAAGTGGTCTGCTGGATGAGTGGAGCAAAATCAGCCCAGAAACTACTTGGAAGCTGGTATCTTCCATCAATAATAGGTTAAGGGAAGTTGTTAAGTATTAACATCGTTATTTACTTTTTTATACGCCAAAAATGTTACTTTTTTAAGACTGTTCGAAATAAGCTTTGATATGTATTTTGAAAAAATGTCTTCAGCTTTTGACTAATTTCAATTAATTAATTAACATTTTTATAAAAACTAAAGTTTATTTTTCAAGCATTATATAACATGAAACAAATTGGCATTTAAAAATTTTGCGTTTATTTCTTTGTTTTAACTGGTCCAAATAAGCTCTGAGCCACTGTACAATTACCTACAAATAACAAAAATCCATTACTGGAATACTAATACTCGTTCTGTATCCTTGTATTTTTGCAGATTTCAAATCCAAATATATCAGTATAAACAACGGATAATAAATTAAAATAGCAGCATTATTTTTTTTTTTAATAATTTCCTTTTATTTTGTTTTCATTTTTAGCTTGTTTTTTTCTGTTTTTCTGTTTGTTTCTTAGGGGTTTTCTTTCTTTCGCTTAAATCATTTATGTTTTGTTACTTATAATTAATAATAAATCATTTTTATACAATATTTATCTTTTACATACTTGTATTTCACTTGTCAACTGAAATGGCGCTTAGGCATTTCAGCTGGAAATGACTTAAATAATGTTTGTTTTTTGTTTGTTGGTTTTGTTTTTGTCGCTCGCGTATGCAATAAATTTAAATGTTAAATTTGTTTAAAACTGCTTGCCAGAGTTAACAAAGTTAACTTCTTTACCTGCAATTAGCGAAAGGCTTTGCGTGCACTGCTTGCCAACCGAACACGATTCAACATCCCCCGCACTCCGCACTCCTCCCATCCATCTCTGCTGCTCGATCTCGATTTCTGCATAATATGTTAAGTTCTGTTCTGAATGCCTTTTTTCTGTTATCAATTTGGTATATATATATATATATATATATATATAAATATATATACATATATATACATATATATATATATACATATATACACATATATACATATATATATATATATACATATATACACATATATACATATATATATATATATATACATATATATATGTATAATCAATGCATGCGCTTAATTTCTCGTGTTATATTCTTGTTACTTTTATCAACATTAAAGTACATTATTTTGTATGTATAATTTGATTTACTTGACTGTTTATAGAAATATCGCTTTCTTATTATTGTTGTTTAGCATAATTTTGTTTTCTTTTTTTTTAATTTTTGTGTGTGTTTTACGTTTTAGATTTCATATATAATACAAATGATTTTCATTTAGCTATACAAGAAATTTGGAAAGTTTTATATGATTTTTGTTATGTTATGTAATGTTGTAAATTTGATTTTTATTTTTTACCCATGCATGAAGAAAATCGCAAAAACACAATTAAAGTTAAATTTTTCTTTTCGTATTTTGCTTGTTGTAAAGTTAACACTATTTTTATCGTTCATCTTCTTGCTTGTCATAATATGTATATTTAATAAGTATAAAAAATTTGTTTAAAATATATATCATAGAGTTGCTCTTGTTTTTACGCTTTCTGCATATGCAGGGTGAGGGGGGGAGGAAGGGAGGGGGGGAGAGGGGCACGGAAAACAAATTCGGTCAGATGGGTTTAAAGAAATTTTCATTAGCTTTTCATATTTAAAATTTTGTTGTAATTTTTTAGATGTGTGTTGTTTGTTGTTGTATTTGTAAGTATGTGTTGGGTACAGGAGGCGTAGCTGCAGGCAGCTTTTAGTGTAGTTAGAGTATGTAAGTTTAGTATCACGTAATATCAAAATAAATAGCTCAGTACTTCGTTTTTATTTGCCCTTCATCAAATATTTTATTCCATTTCTTTTGCCCCCTTCATTTATCATTAACTATAAAGTGATTGATCTTGAGTAGTTTCCAGCTTTTCTTTTTAGTTACTTTCTGGTTTTTGTTTCTTTCTTTCTTTCTTCATATATTTGTAGTTTGTTTTGTTTAGCTATTGGAAAACATATAGTGCCTATATAATGCCTAGAAGGAGAGTGTGCTACATTTTTGATTAAGGCTTTACGTGTGGAATTCCAGCTGCACTGCATGCGATTTTTCTTTTAATTTTTCATTTTCTATTTTTACCTTTACTAAATTTCGTTAAATTACGTATGTAAATAAAATTGACCTAAAAAACACACACACACTAATCAAATAAATGCACTAATCTTGTACAAAATAATGAGTTCAACTTCAAAAAACATGAATCGCATTTTAAGTTCGACCTTCGGCGAATAGTTATAAAAATTATGTACAATAGCATATACTCAATCCGTATATACAAACATACAATATATATATATATATAAAAGAAATAAGTGCATCCAAAAACAGAGCTAAACAAAAGCTGCCTACGCTAATAGAGATACGAGTGTGGTTCCGGGATGGGCCAGAGGGGGTTTTACAAACATGGGGGGAGGGGGCATTGTTGGTTAGTGTATATGCGTGTGTATGTTGGTTGTGGTTGTGAGTTCTTTTGAGTCATATACGAAATATGCGTACACATACATATACAATTAAATAATTTCTTTTATATGTTCAATAGTTTTTAGTTGTTTTTTGTTTTGTTTTGTTTTGTTTGTTTAATGAAATACTTGTTATACGCGTATTTTAATGTACAATTTGTTTGTCTATAAATATTTATGTAAGTATGTATATGTAATGTATTGTTGTTGTTTCTGTGTGTCTATGTGTTGTGTGTTGTGTTGTATTATGTTGTGTTGTGTTGTGTTGTGTTGTGTTGTGTGAGTGTAAATGTGTCGTTCTGTTTTTAGTTAAGATCAATTGGATATTTCTCAGCTTTTTAGCACGAGTCTGAGCTGCCTTGGCTTTGAGTTATGAAATTTAATATGACAGATTTGTAATTATTATCTTGCAATAATTGTGTATGTATATTATTTGCATTTTCTTTTGTTTTCCTTTGTTGTTTGTTTTTGTTTTTTTTTTTATTAATAATATAATTAATAATTATAATAATTTATATAATAAACATAAACGCAAAATTGGTAAATAATAAAAATAATAATAAAATTGTGTTTTTCTTATGTTTTATTTTGTATTTTTTTGTTGCAATTTTTCTTTTACTGTTTTTTTTTTTTATTTTTGTTTATGTGGTGTTTAATGTTTAGGTTTTTTTTTTTGTTTTGTTTTGTATAATTTTTGTTGATTTTTTTGTTTTAACTATTTTCTGTTTGCAGTTTTCTGTTTTCTGTTTGCGGTTTCTGTATTTATATATATAAATTACAACGGAAGTGTCGGTGTATTTGTAGTTGGTGTTGGCGTCAACATCGACGCGGATGGAGGATAACGCAACGTGTGCTGCGACGTTGCTTGTTGTATGTAATCCTGACTCGGATTATTCAATACGCTATCCCGTGAGTTTGAATGTGAAGTGGCGCGCAGCAATGTGACTGCCTCGCGTTCTGGACTACATTGTACACCTTCTAGTCATTTTTGGCGCGTTGATTTCTTCTTCTTTCGTTTAAAGAAACAACAACATCTGGAATATAAGGAACCACTAGAAACAGTTACAAGAGAGAAACCAAAAAAAAAAAGAGATGCGCATTAAAACGACAAAGCAAAAACACCAAAAACAAAACAATTTCGTTTCGTTTCATTTCGATTCGATTCGATTGTATGATATCGATTAATCGGCAATCGAATCGATAGCGATCTATTATTTGGATGGCATACTTTGTTTCGTCGACAAGCTCTACTTCGGGCTGCTGTGTGATGGGTGTGTTGGAGTGTCCGGCCGTGGGATCGTCCGCATTCAGTTCACCATTGGTCGAACTCACAACCTGTAACAACGACACATTAAAATAATTTGCATTAGTTATGTTTTTTTCCATTCGCTTAACGCACTTACACTAAACATTGAGTATACATATTGTCTGCATTTTCATTAATTGGTGATAATACATATTAAGACGTTTCATAAAACCTTTTTGTATTTATAGCGCTAGTCAAAAAAATTTGAAATACAATACTAACGGAAAAAATTAACAAAAACAATGGCCCATCTAGAGATCGATGAGTTATTGCTACTTTTGTGCGACTACCATAATTCCAAGTGAAAAGTGGCTAACACTACAAGTGAGCAAATTTTGAAGCTTTCAGATGTCTCGAAATTCCAAATGACCTCATCAATGTGGCATATTAAGCCTGCAAACGAGACTTCACTAATTAGCAATGATGATTAAAAAGAAAAAGCAGTGCAAGCTCCTGATATATACCAATGGCACTATACATATATAGTTCAAATTATCGTGGCATGGTTCTATATTCTTTAGAATAGTTTTAAAAATTAAAACAATTTTGTTACATTTTGTTTTTTTTAGTTGACCTCAAAATTGTTTTTTTTTTCAATTAACTTTTGCATTATTTAAAAAAAAAATTATTTCTTTATTTGAATTTTTTTTTTTAAATATTTCTAAAATTTATTTTGCTATCTAAGCGAAATATAAATGGAAATGGAACATGTATTTTATGTTACAATTTATATTAAACAAATCTATATAAATATGGCAATTTTTTGCAGTAATAGGAACAACTAAAAGTCTGATAAAAGTATTTTGCAAGTATTTAAAGTTGGTTTAACGAACTCAAATTGTAAATGAATTGTATTAGTAATGATAGTAATACTGCTCGGCATTATCAAAGTAGTGCTGATTGTTGGAACACTTGAACGTACTACAGAGATTGCCTTTAATATATCCAGCTAGTTTGCATTTATCTGCTTTTGTGTTATGTGCTACACTATAGATTCTAACTGTATATACTCGCTTATGCAAGAGACACAAGCACACACACTCACATAGTCACACAAACACACACACACACACACACACGCACAAACATACATTCACAGAGAGAGACACACAGACAGCAAACTGGAGGACAGGCCATAGGAATTGCATGAAATACCTCGAGAGCTCATTTTGTTGACACTAGTTACACATTTTGTGAATAGAACCTTATATAGCATATTGTTTGGGGTAGGCAATTTGATTGGGCGGGCTTTGTGGATGTAGTAATAGTAGTAGTAGTAGTTGATAGTGAGTAGTAGTATAAGTGGGTGAATCATTTCTTGGGCCCATCATCGCCATCGCTTGTCTCATAATAAGCATCAAATGGGCTATCATCATCCGAGCTTGAATCTTCGGGCAATCTCTGTAATAAGTTTTTTGTATTTTTTTTTTTTTGGTTTTGTTTTAATTTGAGTCTTTGCCTTTAAAGTGAACATGCCTATGAATGGGATATACGCGAAGAGATAATGATCTTCCAAATGATGCCGAATTCTCGAAAACTGTGCAGTCTATTTGATTGTGAGTGTGTGTGTGTGTGTGTGTGTGTGTGTGTATGGAAGGCTTGTATGTGGTATGTGATACATGCAGAGTGTGTGGGTTTCTATTGCAAGACATGCTTATTTATGATCAGTGTTGGTTAACGCCATGCGGAGTGCGTCAAAAATATTATATTTGAGAGTGACAGAGAGACAGAGAGAGAGAGAGGGAGAATTGAATCGTTCTCAATAATTATCTCGTAGTTTGAATTTATTTGACATGCATTCATTTTAAAAACTATAATCCAAGCTCCACAAACACATTCCACATTTGACAAATCGGAGCTGGATATTTCAAATTGCAAAAGGGAGAAAAAAGACACGGAGCAACGAGAAAACAAACAAACCGAACGATAGATAGATACTTAGGTGGAATAGAAACACTTTGGATATATATATAATTATTGAATTCAGGTACCTTTTTGAGCTAATGTAGAGTAAATCAAGTGAAAACATTAGAATTGAAAAGGCCAAAAATATAACAGTCTGCGAGTAATTCAATGGATATAATATATGCATATATATAGATATTGTATTTGTTGTAATCATCATTATCAGTATCATTATCAGAATTATGTATGTAAATAATGTAGGTATGTATGCGTATGGTATATATATGTTTGGATATGTAACGATCGATATACAGATTAATAGAATTTGGAGGCACATTCAACGAGCGGCAAACGAAAGAGAATATCAATAATTTACTATATGCAATAATGCTATATATATATACTTCTTGGGACCCTAGATAGATTGAGATGCCCATAGATGTTGAGTATTCAGGTATAGAGTAGTACTTGAGTTTGATCATGAATTTATTTACAGAAATAGAAAACTAAACTGAATATTAAAACTGAGCGATAAACAGAGATATAGATAGATAACAGATAACGGAAAAGTTACTAATAGATGTGTGTGGTTACAAATCAATTTATTGGCCTTCCGCTTCCGCCTCGGGCTACTCGTCTAGGACTCTGAACTTACCTGCACGGAACCATGCCGATCGGCTGGTGTCAGATTGCCAAGGGTCGCACCAGGCTTAGGCACGTCCGGCCACGCAGCCACACCTCCTTTGGCATTTGTCTGTGATCGGATTGGGTCGGAGATCGAATCGGAATCGGTATCGATATCGTTTTGAGTCGAGTTTGTTTCGGATCGGTTGCAGTTTGTCGGATGGTATTATGGGGTTGGTATTTTATTTTGGTTTTGTTTTGTTGTGGTTTTTTTTTGGGAGCGAGCAATGCATAAATTGATCAATTATTAATTTGTCAAATATCGTTTATCGTGTTTGCAAAGAGACAGAGAGGCTAGACGCTAATTTTGGTGGCTAACAACAAAAGTAGTATAAACTAAAGCGTTTCAAATCGAGTGTGTATGTGTGTTTGTGTGTGTGCGGCCAAAAACAACTTAAGTTAATACAACGGAAATAATCAAAGTTAAATATAGTAGTATAACACTTAAAGCCAAAATCAAACTTTATCGCGTTCAATTCTGTGTTGTATGTGTATGTATGTATGTGTGTCTGTGTGAGTGTGTGTGTGTGGGGGAGTGTGTATTACGTGTTTATGCAGCAGCTAAAAGTGTAGATCAGTTAGAACCGTTCACCAAAAACATGTCTAAGGCCCAAAAAAAAGCAGTACATTCTCAAATTTGATTAGTTTGCTAAAGAAATTTGGAAACACAGGCTTTACGAACGTTACAAGGATTGCATCTGGAATGCAGCTCTACTAGCATAGTACATACTATTTAGACACACATATACAACATTTCAGATTTTCGAGTTAATGGGTATCTAAAGTATCTAAGAAAAAAGCATCAAATTTGCATTAATTACTTCAATTTCTTCAATTCTTGTATGCTGCACAAATGCGATACGAAGGGAAACTCTACCAAACTAAAAATCAAAGTTCACATTACATTTAAAAAGTATGTTTAGCAATTACATTAATCCTGCTAGCTCACTGAAATTATACGGATATTAGTTTTGGCTAATCAGTAATCAAGAACATACGTTATATAATATTGCAGGACTACAATCTCTAACCTGAAGTATTATATATTCTTCATTATCATTATCAATTTCATCAAAATCAAAATATGAGACGTCCTAAAGCAAATCACGTTTAACAATTGAGTGAAAAAATAGACAAACGTGTTTTTTTTTTTTTAAGTAAAAGAGAAAACCGAAAGCAGAAACTAAAATAAGAGCACTTATATCAAAAAATAGAGTTTGTTGTAGGATGGAGAAGATTTAAGAGAGAGAATTCGAGTATATAAATATATTGAAAGATGTTAACAAAAATAAAACGAAACAAAATTGTAAGCTTAGTAAAGTAGATAATGTGAAAACGTTTTGCCTTTTAACCGGAATATATTAAACAAAAGTTAAGACAGAAAAAAACTAAAAAGAAGTTTCTCGCAAATTGAATGAAAAATTAGAATACTTTACCTTAGCCGTAACATTATGACGATCTTTATTTGGTGAAATGATGACTTCATGGCCAGTTTGCAGAGATCCGACGGGCGTTGACTGTGGGCGTGGTTGGTCAATGATATATATATACATATATATTACATATATATATATATATGGATGCAGTCGATTTAGTTTACGATTAAGATTATATTTAATGCACACAGTAGAGTAGAAATCGATTCGATTCGATTTATATATATATTTTTTTTTAGATTTTTTAGACACATAAAAGACACATGAAACGGTGTTTTTTGTTGTATTGTTTTTAGTTGTTCGTTTTTCGATTGATTGTTTGTTTGTTTATAATTATTGTTCGATGTAGTTGTTGACAACCATAAAAAGATAGGAAAAAATATGTCAAAGAGAGAGAAAGAAGAGAGTGCTGTTAGAATGGCTTCAATTACAGTTAGTTTTTTATGTTTGTTGGGTCATAATGCTAGTGTGCTTAACAAACTAAAAAATAAATATAAAAATAATAAAAAACAAAAAAATAGAAATGCGAGTAGCTTGGGACAAGCGTTTACCAACACTGCAACAAGCAAATCTAACACAAAAGTTGGCAAATTTTCTCTGGCAATACATATATAGAACCGATCATATATTTGTATACCTTATCTGATTTATTCTTTGCCACATACGAAGGCGGCGCATTTTTAATGATCTTCATTTTATCCAGCTGGTCCTTGGTCTAACATACACATACGAGTACAAATACACACACAGATATAAAATTCCATAATCGAATAAAGCAAAACTCGCACCAAAACTCAAGCAATAAATGAAAGCATTAAGTTTTTTTTTTGGGTGGGGGGATGGATTATTATTTTTATCACTGTTGTTTTCAGTTGAAATTTGAGTTGGCAATTTGCGCTTTAAAAATATATATATATATATTTATATATGTATATTCAGAAACGGAATGTATGAAATAAAAACGTGCTTCAACATGAAGTGAACAATTTTTAGGCCCATCATCATCAATATTATCATCATCATCATATCATCATCATCATCTGCATCGTGATTAGACATCTTTGGCTCAGTTGCATGCGGCATGGATAGATCCTCAACTGTTTAACTCTACCATGCGTTGCCCATATTTAAAAATGATTGTTTTCGGTTGTTAGATGAGGAGGCGCATTACTCAAGTTAATTAGTTATACGGGTACGGGGTACGGGGGGATATGTCTTGCTTTTCTTAGGTCTCCTATAAATTAGATATGAATTTAGAATTCGGCACAGATGCATGATTTCGAATGTGATTATCCATTTGACAGATGTATGTATGTATGTATGTTATCGTAATAATTATAATAATAATAATAATAATAATAATAATAATAATAATAATAATAATAATAATAATAATAATAATAATAGCATCGAGAGACGTGGATTTGTTTTGTTCATCACTTTCAACTGGGATACCTACCATTGTCTTCCCTGTCCAGTCGAACTCGCCCTCGTCGGTGTAGCCCTTACGTTCGAATAAGTCTTGAAACAGTCTTCGCAGAAAATCATAGTCGGGTGTTTCGAAAAAATCTAACCGCCGCACATAACGCAAATATGTTGCAAACTCTTCGGGGTGGCTGTCACAAAGTACCTGCAAAATATTTCCCAAAATACATTAGTTGAATAAAACACAAAATTAATGTTTAAGAATTGTAATTATTTCTGAAATATTACGATAAATCGAAAGAGGTCAATGTTTCTATAATGAATCTGATTTTTATCGAATAATCTAGAAAAAATAGCAACGAATTTTTGTTTAAATCCTATTTATTTTTTTTAATATTTAGTAATCGACTAGGAAATACTCCGATCACAGCTGTGAAATATTTTATTACTTCTCAAACACTATTGTAGTTTTATAGACAAATCTACCCTTACATGATTTTACACAGGCCAAATGTAATCGGAGAGTTCTACTCAAATAATCTTCTTGCAGCAAACGCTTGTCTGAATATTAGTTGGTTCTATACGAAAATATGGTTTGCTTAGCAGAATTGTGTTTATTAATCTATCTTAATAAAATTTCTTCAGCTGATCAATAAGAAAGAAAGCTGCATTTTTACAATTGTGTCTTTTATTGCTCTCGGAAATCAATTCGTATCGATATTCGCTATTAATAAAATGAAGTAAATGTTATAAGAGTACTTGAATTCCAAATATGTTCTTGTTCATACAGACGAACATGAGTAAACCGGCTCGGCTATTAATTATGATCAAGAATATGCTTTATGGGGTCGGACATGCTTCTGTCTGTTACAACTATTATATTTTAATGGAGTTAGGTTAAAAATAAATATATATATATATATATTCTCTCTACCGATGTTGCTGGAGCATGCATATGCCTTTAAAATTCGACATAACTCCAAATGTATATTTTGCAGTATGTCCGTCTGCAATCTGAATGACCAGACTGATAATCGTAACTCACCTCAATGGGCGTTGCACGTTTTGTATCACCGATTTTTTGATATCTCTCTTTGAGTGTATCAGCCTTAAGGCCTTGCCAGGGCAGTGAACCTCTTAAGAAGTACATAAACATATGACCCAGTGCCTCCAGATCATCACGTCTCGACTGCTCGCGTCCCATATGTGTATTGATTGACATATAGCGAGCGGTGCCTGTCAGCGATTTATGCTCCCGATATGGTATATGTCTATTTGTATCTAAATCAATGTATTCTTTGGCCAAACCGAAATCTGCAACAAAATAATAATATATACGTTAATTAGTTATTTATAGTTATATGGATGTTTAATTTCATTTTCACTTACCAATTATGTGTATAATTTTTTCACGTTTTGTTGATGTTCTGCCAATGAGAAAGTTCTCTGGTTTCACATCCCTATATATTAAGTGCCGACTATGAACATATTCGATCCGGTGGAGCTGTGTTTACCATTCAAAATGAGGTTTGAGAAACATACAAATTTCAATTAGTTTCTTGTTGTCTTCTGACAACAAATTCAAGCAGAGTCTCCCAAGAAGCAGAATTAAATTTATAATTACACAAAATACATTTCCTTTTCGTTTTCTTGCTCATTGACAGACTCTGTTGAAATGTGGGAATGAATAGTTGAATTATTTAAATTAAATTTTAATTTGTAGTGTCTCAACTAGCTGAAGTTTTTTATTGTTGTTTTTGTTGGTTTGATGGCAACGACTTTTTTTTTTTTTTTTTGTATCTTTTTGATTTGATTCGATTTTGGATTGAAATTAAAAAATTAATGTGAACGCAAACTAAAAAAAAATTATTCCAAGTCAGCTACATAATAAATGTACATGCAAATTATTATTATTAATATTTTGTACGTATTTTTTTTTTTTTTACAATGAACGTTGGCAGTTAACAACTAAATTGCGGATATTGAATAATTTGGCTAAATAAGAATAAGCGTCATTAAAATGAGTATTGCTTCAATGATGTTATGCTAAACTTAAAGTAAAAAATTAAGTATTGAAAAGAAAACCTTAACCAGATGGTATCATCTACATGTGAGGTAGAAAAGAAAGTAGGAGGAAAATAAAACTGCTTCATCCATTTTATTGTTTTTGTTGTTAGTTAGCAAAAATAATATAGAAATAATGAGATAAACAAAAAAAAAATATTTCGATGATAAATTAAAATAGTTAATTAACTAAGCAAATTCACCCAAGCAGCCCCTACACACACGCTCACACACACACTCACACACACACACATAAACAAAAATTGGATTGGAGTCGGGGGTAGATGTGTGAAATTCGAGGCCAGTGTTGGTTAATTGTGGGCATAGGTCTGCTACCAGTGTTGGTGTACGTGAGAGCAGATATGTGAAATGTACTGAGAGAAATTCACGTGCTCGTTTAGCGAAAAAAAAAACAAAATTAAAGATTGCTAATTGCTGTGGTTCTTTTTTTTTTTTTGTAGTAGTATATTTGTGGGTGGTTTGGTGGTTGTGGTGGTGTGGGTGGTTTTTGGTTGTACTTACTAATTGTATAGCTATCAGTAGTACGCTCTTCAAAGTGAAACGTCTGCCGCAAATATCGAACAAATCTTCGAGTGATGGACCAAGCAATTCCATAACAAGAGCATTGTACTTGCCGCATGGGCCGAAGTAATACACTTCTGGTACACCCTCTGCTACAGGCCAACAAAAATTTCGAAAATGTTCAGTTTTTTTTTTTTTTTTTATGTGAAATGAATTTTTTTTTTTTTTATTGGGCAGCGCACAGAAGTAACGTAGTTTTTTTTTGTAGGGAGAGGAAACGTTGTTTGTTCGTTTGTTGTTGTTGTTGTTGTTTTATGCAAAAATCGAGAGGGGAGAGAGATAGGGAGAGAGAAAGAGAGAGAGAAGAGATAGATTGAGGTAAGAGAGACAAATATAAATACATATTTAATATATATTTTTTTGTATAATTCCAGCAAAATTGAATTTTTTGTATGAGAGGGGAGCACCGGTTTCAACAAGACATAGTCGAAGGGATAAAGGGAGAGAGAGAGAGAGAGAGAGAGAGAGAGAGATGAAGAGATAGAGACAGAGAAAATGGAGAGAGAGCGAGCGAACAATAGTGAGATATATGGCTCTTTTGGAGGTTAGTTTAGCGCGTCTTACTTTTATTACCACCTTTTTTTTTTAAATTTTTTCAGGGGAAACTCTGCTAAAAACAACAAGAACAACAAAAATAGAGTTTCTCGAAGCATATAAAACGAGGAAGCCTGTTAAACGACCCTGTGTCAACTAAATGCCTAATATTTTTTACATGGTGTGGAGTAGGGAGTTAACTAGATTATTTTTAAATGTATAACAGTGGCTGTATAACACTTAAGGCTAGTTAAACGCGTTAACTGCTGCGGCAGGCCAGACTTAATCTTAACTTAGGTGTAGAATTGTTGAATTGAGTGTGTATAACAGTTAAGTGTTGGTTAACCACTTTAGCAAAAAATATATTCTCTTGGAGCTGTGTTAGTAAGTTGGTTAAAATAAGTAATACTCAAAGATCAGCACATACAAAAAGAGTTTGTCAATAATTGAAATTAAGAAGAAAAACAAGAGGAAAAAATCGTTAACTTAAGCAACTAACGAGAAACTGTTATTTTAAAATGCTTTTGCTTTTTTTTTTAGGTATACAAATATATATATATGTATATTTATAGAAAGAAAGTTGTTCTTTATTATTTACATAGGAGCATTGTAAGTACTTTTTTTTGCCTATTTACCGCGCTTAGTTTACATGCTTTTAATTTAATTGGTGGTTTTTATCAAAATTTAATTTTTAAATTTGGTATTGGGTTTTAATAATGCTACAACCCAAGAACAAACAGAAAAAAAAGAAGAAATAACGAGATCTTATTTGTAAAACTACGACAAAGGTTTCAGTTTGCTGTTGGCCAACTTTGTTCCACACTACATAAACTAAATTGTTCACACCAGCGTTCATTGTGTTTCTAAAAGACAATTTACAAAAATTAACAAACAAAAAAAAAAATTAATAAAATATGTTGATAACTTGCCGTTGAGACACTTTGCTTCAAAATGTATTTTATAATCAAGAAATAATACAGTGTAGAACAGTTAAAGCTATAAAATTTTACACAGATTTCGTATGGTCAACGACTGTTACACACTGTTATACAGTATACGAAATAATAAAATTTAGTTGCTACACATGAAATCCGTGTAAATTTTGTTCAAACGTGATATTTGAAATGCGCCAAATTTTTTGTTGGGGGTTTAACTTACAAGTTGTTTCGCTATCATCAATACAGTCTTAAGTGAAAATTTACGGGAGCAAATATTGAAGAGATCTTCTAATGATAATCCCAATAACTCTAAAACCATGGCATTGTAACGGCCACCACAAGTGCCCAAGTGATAAATGCGTGGTATGCCTTCTGGGGCGTTTTCGGCTGTGGGATCGAGCATCGGATTGGTTTTCATTTTTTTTTTTTTTATAGGGTATGTGCCATGCCATCACAATGTGTTTTGTATGGAACAGAGAGAGAGAGAGAGAGTGAGAGATCAGTCGATTTGTTTGTTTTTTGGTTGGTGGGTTTTGTTGATCGGTCGTCGCACGATGATTAATTGGTATCGATAATTCGGCATCGGCATCGTTATCGGTTTCAAATTTCACATTTCATAAGATTTGCAGCATCGATATATAGGAATAGTTATCAATATCGTTATCGATTTCAATTTACACATTAATGGTTGTACGAAGGTAGAAACAGAGCGATTAACAGACAACGAAAAATAAGAATGGGGCGAAAGAATAACGTTAAAAAGGTTTTTTTTAAAAGGTTTTGAGTTGAAGAAAACAACATAAACATATTAAAGTTGGTGAGTATAAATCAGATGAATATAATGGTAGCACAGCATATAACATATATAGCTGCCTACAAATATACAATACTTTTTATTTTTTCACGCACCGACCTCCGAAATATGCTTGAGAAAATCTATTCATGTCTTCTTATGTATATATTCTTATAGCACTCACAAAGTGTTATATATAGTATACATATATATATATAAATATAGAGTTGATATTACGAGTTTGTTTGTATCAAACTAATGAAGGTGGTAACGGTGCAAAACATAGTTTTTTTTTTATTTGAGTAGTAGGGTTTTTTTGTTAGCAGTTTGTCAAACGGGCGTGGAAAATATATATATATATTATCATATTTCTGATTTGAATTTTATTATGTTTGATTGTTAGTTATGGCTGTTAGTGTATTAAGAAAGGGGTAATTGGTGGCGGGGTAGGGAGAAATTATGTATCACAAACATTCAATTCAACATACCATGTGATCCTAATAGCTTATAAAACCTATACTCTAAGTGTAGTTGCGGAGCCTTTGACTTCATAGGCTCCATTTTTATTGCTACATGTTCATTGTTGTAAAGATTTTTTCCTGTAAAAGAGAAAAGAAAATGTGGTTAGGTGTAAATCTGAATAGGAGCATACAAAAATAAGATAAACCCGTTGCATGCCTAAAACTGATTGGACTCCCACACACATGTATCAAATGCACATCATGCTAACGAGCGAAACTAGCAGACCAGACCAAAACTGAGTGAGTATCTAGCCAACTAACTTACTAACCAAAACAAGCAACTAGCATGCAGTTGTCGCCTCATACCTGTTATATTCTCAGCGCCACGCCCACCAACTGGTGCGCCTCCATAGCAACACATGCGACGACCTGACCATTAAGAAAACACCATATTTCAAATTAGATTCATCTAAATATAGTCGTGGAAAAACCCACTATGTTGGATGATTAAAACAATCCCCAAGAATTTCTTACGAAAGAACCACCAAAAGTTAAATCTGAATTTATCTCTTTTCAACTCGGTACCTATGCATATATAATTATAAATATTCGTTGTATGAAAAATTATATTTTATGCGTATGTACATTAACTACTTATAATATATATCTAAAAACATTAAACACATATTAAATGTTTAAGATAATAGTAGTGACTGAGCATTTGGCTTATTAGGAATATCTGTATTGTTTATTTTAAATGTATTAAACAATTATTATATGATAATTGCGCTTAAGTCTCATTTCCGATTATTCAAAATCTGATACGCGACTGATTGACTGATTTTGCAGTCTGGCAACTCAAAGCGATCCCTGCTAACGTCGTTCAGCTGCCTGCTAGCGTTGCCATACTTTTAAGTATATGGTGTTGGATGTTGTGTGATGCTGCAGGCGGCAGAGCTTATCGTTCACCACAACATTATCGTCGTTGATAGAGTCATCAAGCAAGCAAGCAAACACACACATACATATATATATATATATATACAAACATACTCACACACATACATACACACAGTTATGTACACTCATGTGCGAGAAAAGGGCGTATGACTTTGATTACAACAAAGCAAATTTGAATGTGGGGCAATTCAGCAAACTGGCCACGCCCCCTCCTATATCCCTCTGCTTGGCTTGTTTGTTTATTTATTTAATAAACGACCTTCCAGCTGAATTCTCATTAAGCGGCGCTTTCTGCCAATTTGTGTTTGCTATAAAAACGAATACACACAGCAAATAAACAAGACAACAAATCTCTCTTGATCTCCCAACTGTGTCTCCGACTTTACGCAGCTGGCCATTAATTTATTGAAGAAAAAAGAAAAATCATTATGAATTCATAATAAATGCCCTTATTTAAAAACTTTGTTATTTTTGGGCAGGTTTCAGATATTATTTTATTGTTTTTCCACAAATGTATTTTTTATTGCATTTTCTGGAAGCGCCTCTCAAACTGTAAATCTGTGTTAATTGTTATAGGCAATAATTGCGAAAAGTAACAGAAGTTATAATTCATATTATTGAGTTTTAGTTAAATATAGATTTAACAGAATTTGTCTATATGCCAAAGATACTTAAATAAGCACATCAAAAATTTAGTTGTGTGTATCTAATTAAAATTTAATAAGAAAATCGATGATGCAATTTTACTAACAGCAGCTCAACCAGAAGGGAGAAAGAGATAGAACACATTACCCTATTTTTCTCATCAAACTTAATAAGCGTGCCATAAACCAAGCGTAACTAAAACTATCATGACCTAACGCAATGTACAGTATGAATATACAAAATATATATATTTATATATACACTCAGCCATACACCCTTCATACTTGTGAATGTGTTAATAAAAGACTGTACAAATACAACAAAAAGAAGCATTGTGCGGTGTCTAATATAGACAATAGACACGAGACTCCGAAAACAAACTAAACAAATAAAAAGAAATTGACCAACAATGGAAATAATAACAAAAACAACAACAACAAACTATTGCAAAATAATCCTAATGTAATAAAATAAAATAAAAGTAAATTTACTTGTCTCAAAGTTATGATTCAATTTCAGTTAATAAATACACATGATTTATTAAATAATATTTTAAATAGAAAATGACAATAAACCACAAACAGTGATTACTTAAAATAATAAAAAGCACACACAGAAAAAATTGCATGTTTGTATGTATGAAGAATTCATAGGAATTCTCTAAAAACCCATGCGTATGAGCAATGTATGTGTGTACGAATGTAATGTGTGTGTGTGTGTGTGCGTGTTTGTATACGTACACAATATCAATTTATAAAAATGATATCACAAGAAAACAAGACAAGACGTCATCAACAACACAAATTTGTGCCAATTTTGCGATCTATGTTAAGAGACAGTGCGTTAACAGCGCGCTGTAAATAACAGCATGTTAGCCGCACAGTGCAATCGAAACTGACAAAACTGAGAGTGCAGCATGAGAATGTGAGTGAAAAAAGTAAACACACATTTTGTGATACTCTTCTTAAATATATTACCACAATTTAGAACAATACATTTAGATTATTACATGGCCCATATTTCATATGACTTGCCATTTTTTTTTTTGCTTTTTATAAATTTTTTTTGTTTGCACAGGATACAAAAGCTCGCTTGCTGAGCTTATAAGTAATTCCATTGAAAAGCTACTTAATCATTTATAATACACAGCAGTGTAATTGTAGCTTTTGATTGTATTCATTATTTGCATTATAAACAGAGGTAGAGGTGTGTGTGTATGTATAGAAATGCATCAGCCAGATAACTCACAGCATGACTCATGCACACATACCACAAAAAGCAAAGCTCAGACATTGAAAGATCGTCTGGCTGAGTTGTAAGAGACACAACAGAAACAGAGACAAAGAAAATATGCAAAACCAAACGAACTTTTAAGAACAAAGCAGGTAAGAAACATCATGAGGGAAAGAGATGGGTAAAATAATGCTTGGGGCGGATGCAATTAGTTGTCATTCATAGAGACGACGCGGCTTTAACTGCAGCTTAACAGTTTAAGCAGTACTGCGACTCTTCTTGACTACCTGTTGGCAACATAACAAGTACAACAACAAGAACAGCAGCTGCAACAGATGTATGCAAATGCACAAAAAGAAGTGGCAAGCAGACAAAAAATATATATATTAAGAAGTAGCAACAAGAAAAACACAATTTTATAAAAGCGCATTTAACAAACAAAAAAAAAGTGAAGAGGCCAAAAACAACGATGACGACAAAACAGATGGCAGAATGGAATGGAATGAAACATTTTACTTTTTGTATTGTAAAGAAAGAAAAAAAGTTCTCATTGTGGTTTCTCGACTTGTTTTTTTTTTGTTGTCGCTGTTTTGTGTTCGTCTTGTTGTTGTTGCTCAGTTGGCAGCCATGAAAAGGAATGCGAATGCGAATGCACATGCAAAGTAAGCAACAACAACAAACGAAAATGCTCACCAAAAATATTCGCGACGCGTCGCTTGCATGCCAAAAAAAAGTGGCGAGAGCGAGAGAGAGATAAGGATAGTGTGTATTTGAAGGGTGGGGGGTGTGTACAATAAGTTGGCTTTAGATTTGAGTCATAAACTGAATTTACCCAACTTTTTACAGTTATAAAGAATAATACAAATCGTCGCTGGCGCAATCCGTTCTCTTTTCACTAATAAAATGCTCTGACTAATGTGACGAAAGATTTTATGTGGAATATGATAAGTGCTGAAGAGCCAGGAAGAAAGAGAGAGCGAGAGAGAGAGAGAGTGACAGTTATGTTGACCTACTGACTGGAAAACAAAACTCTCCTCTTTGTGAATTTGGTTTCGTTGATTTACAGTTGTAAAGGCGCATAAAAGTTCAAATTTCAATTGACTGTTTTTTTATTTCATTCTTGAGCTGAAGTTGATACCTCAAACACTTGAAGAAAGAAAGCGGCTTTTCGATCATTTTTAAAATTCTTGTAATTGACTTTTACCACTAAGCAAAAATCACATAGTTGCTTCGACTAAAAACTGACTTCATGATAAAACTGCTCGTTTGACTACCAGTGGTTTTTTTTTATATATGGTTTGCTTCCGATCAGACTCTATTATGATTATAATTTTCTTTACAATTTGCAGTCCGTTGATATATTTGCATATATTTTTCTAAATAAAGCTTACCTAAGCGCAATTCGCCAAAGTTGCCACAGCCAATTTTTTTGCCAACACGAAAATTTGGTCCGACCATAAGGACACCGGTTGCGGTGCCTACAGATTGGCGGGTGGTATACATGTTATTGCTTGTGCTTTTTCCAATGGTAGCATTTGCCACATTACCAGCGGATGGCCCGGCAGTTGTCGTCTGTGGACCACCACCACTGCAAATAAAAAACACAAAGAGTATTTGATTAAAATATTATATTAATGATGAATATAAAAGAAGGTGTGTGTGTGTGTTTTTATGTATGTGATGCAACAACCAACAACCTTAGATACATCTTCAACTTTTCAATCAACTTGGGCGCCATAATTACAAGTTTCACCAAACCAAATAAAACAACTGACATTCAACGAAACTAATATTCGACTTGAGGCAAACAATGCGATTTATATATATAAATACATATCATTTCACTTAACAATCGCGAATACTAATTAAACGCTCTCTTGGCTGATGATTTGTTTTGTTATTATAGTTGTGTTTCAGTTGTAATTGTACGTACGGTTTGTTTTTAGATTTGCGATACATTCAATTTTGAGAGAGAGACGACTAAGGCAAAGCAACGTGTTTCCAGATATCTCGCTCTCACTGTCTGTCTGCTCTTGCTCTTGCTCTCTCTCTCTCTCTCTCTCTGTTTCTCTGTTGCTCTCTTTCAACTATTATAAGCCCGTCTGATCATTGAATTTGTGTTTGCCACAGTCTGTGCTTTGTAAACAATATACACAGGGGTCACTTAACTCAGCCCAAGGCAAAGTGTGTTGGCTATAATAAGCAGTTGTGCTCGATTCATTGTTGCGACTGAGCTTACTGAATCCTAGATACCCTTTTTCATTTGTAGCATATATCGAAATTAGTTTAAATAAAATAAACTTAGTGATGTGTTGAGAGACGATAAGATGTGCGATCTCATGATTGATGGAATATAACAGAATAATCGATAACCATGAGTACACGGAGTGCAAGTCGTATACACAACAAGCCTTATGATATGGATTCAAATTCAAAGTCAAAGCCGCTATTACGATTAAGAATAACACGCTAAATATTAAATAAACAAATGTTTAAATTTAAGCTAAAATCAAATGTCAATGTATAATTATTGAGGAAGACGTTTATGACTCCAGATATTTCTTCCACCCAAGTCAATATAGTTAGTCTGTCGATTTCTGCATCTACGAACTAGTCCCATTAGGTTTTAGGTCTTCAAACTATGAAACTCTATATAAATTTTGATAAAACTTACTTGGGCATAAGCTCTTCTTAAAAATATATATAATATAAGCTAAATATAAAGCTGCATTTAAAACCAATAATATATATATTATTTGAGTATATTTCTAGTGATTAGCTGCATAAGCCCCCCAACACATGGCAACTTACATACAAATTAAATTTTTCTGAAAATAATGCGATTTTAAGTGTTAAGATTAAGAATTAGTGACCCACTTCGGTGTTAAACTAAGTTTTATACTTGCTGGGGTAAGTTTTACTTATCTTATTTTTATCGAAGAAAAAGAAAACTTTATTTTAATGTATGTTAACATAGCTTATTTAAAATTTAATTCAAAATGATACTCAGCAACATTATTCCACTTCTGTTAGTTGGTTGGCTAAACCCACATTCAAGTCAAGAGCATTTCATTAAATGCTGGTCTATAAATAACCTTAAAACGCGACAAAATTGTTTTCGATATGAGACAAGAAAAGAGTAGATGAGAAACTAACTTGGAGTGGAGTGTTTGTTGCCATGGCGTGGCAAAGGACAATGACACAAAATTTTTCGTTTGCATTTTTAAATATAGCTACAACAACAAAAAACAACATAAACGGAAAAACCAATCATAGAAAATGTCGACTCTTTTGACCAAGAGCTGAATCCATGTGTTGAGTGCTCAACCGTGCATAAAATTTAATGTGTGTGAGTATGTGTGTGTGTGTTTGTGGGTGGGTGACTCATTTTGGTGAACGTCGCTTCAAGCCATATGGGTAGTTGTCGAGAGACAATTTGTAATTATATTTTAGTTTTGTCTTGGGCGTGGCATGAATGAAACCTTTTTTCAAAGATTCTGCTGCAAATCTGGTTCAATGTCAGATCAATCAATCAAATTATTGCAACATCTGCAACACACACACCCCACCCTACGCCCTGACACAGTTACGCCTGAATGCAAGGCAATCGGTTTCTCAAGGGAAATACGTTTGACTAATGCCAAAGTTTTCTTGTTACCCCAAGTCAAGGTGTTTTTGTGATAAAGGTTACGTATCCCGATGATGCCTTGCCATGTGGCTCGCAGAAGCATAAGCATAAAAGTCCTCTGCAGCAAGTTGATCTGTCATTTATATAATCAAATTAATGCAGAAAATTCTACTTTGAAAACTGTATCCAATTATATGCAAATAATATTAAATTTCTTAATCTACATAGGTAAAGGTCAATTAGTTATATATCTAAATTTAAAATATAATTAGTTTTGCTTGTGTAATACAAGTCTCCAAGAAAATATATTTCCGGTTTTTTTTTTTCAAAAAAAAAAAAAATATATATATTTTATATACTCTATATTTTAAAATTGTTTGGATCAATGAATCTGGTATACACATTGTTTTACACAAGTTCTAAGAAAATCGTAGAAAATCATGATGTAAAATACAAAATGTTAAAATGAAATGAAATTAATTCCATTGTTAAAACAGTTTTCTTTTAGAGTTGTCAAATCAGTTTCTGGTTATATCTGCTCACAAGTTCCGCGAAAAACAACACACCCACCACACACACACATACGCACAGGCATGCATAAGTACACTCTGGGATATGAAAAAATCAAATACCGTTAAGCGTTGCTTGTAAAGGAATAAGAGCACGAAACGCGCCGATAACAATTAAACCCAAGGCAATAACAACAACAAGATTTCCGCAAAAGCAGCAGGCAAATTGCCATTTGCTGGATGAGCGAGAAGGCGGAGGAAGGAGGGACGTATAAATCGAATGGATACTCAAAGAAGAAACGAGTTTTCTCCTCTTCTCTCTCGTTGCTGTTAATGTTGTTGATATTATTGCTATCGGCTGTTTTTTTTTTTATGGCTTAATATCCTGCAACCAAAACTGGTTCAATTCCGTTCATCGATCGATCGTCGCAACGATTAACGACGAACAAACCCCACAAAAAAACATCTCCAGCTCCAACTGCAGTTCCACAATTAAGTATTGAGGACTTTTTATATACAGTATGTTAAAAAAGTGTTTGGACACAGGAAAAAATGTATATTTTCTAATTTTTTTTTGCAAAAAAAAAGGATTTTATTATTGTTTTTTATCTTTTTTTTTCTTAATTTTCTACTAATAAGTGGACTTCTTATGACTATTTAACAAATCTTGCACGAAAAGGGAATTGCAAAATCGTAAGCAACCGGAGTCCTAAAACTTAATTGACAATCCAAAATATTTATAATTATGGGTTTTAATATTTGTTAAAATTAATTAATTTTGTTAATTTCATTGTTAAATAGTTTTAAGAAGTTTTAAAAGTCAATAATAAAATACGGTTTTTTGCAAAAGAAATGAGAGAATAAGCATTTTTTCCTTTGTCCAAACACTTTCTTGACATATTGCAGATTTAATTTTGGTTCGTTTGTTTTATTTTTCTTTAGTTTTATTATTTCTTGTTGCTGCTTTTGCTGCTTGACAAACGAGTTCTTAATCTCTTTCTCTCTCTCTCTTTCTCTCTTTTTGTTACCCTCTCTTCCTCAATTTTTCCTGTGGCTGCTGCGCTGCTCTCGCTATGCTTTTGCCTTTGTTCTTTTACTCGAATTGCACGCCGTTCGTTTTATGAATTAAATGTGAGAAAAAAGGCTCACAAAGTCTGCGATCGGGACACAAAGCAAAGCACACAGCTGGCTAACTGAGCCTGTCTACGTCTGTCTGCCTGACGGAGGACTCTCTATCATTGACCGGTTTCTAGGTTGTTGCTTGCGGTTGAGAAAACGGGCCAACTGAAAATAACCGCTCCCTCACACAGACACACACACATGCGCAAGCTCTTTGTTCACAACAATTGTAACTGTAGTTGGGGTTCTCAATAAGTGTAGAGAATCTAATAAATTTTTATAGCTTGGCAAGTTCTTTAATCCTGGTATGATTAATATAATTATATTTATTCAATAAGAGTAGAGGAGTTAATAAATATGTATCGCTTGGTAAGTTCTTTAATCCCGTTTTATTATCTATATAATTGTTTTTTAAACTACAAGTATGAGTAACATAGTTTTATCCCAACATATTGTTATATATAATCTAATTAAATGACCATTTTGACCATGTTTTTTCTGATATTTTTTTATTTTAAATTATTTATATTGAAACAAATTGCAAATAGAAGATTAATTTTATTTTGAAGATAACTACTAAAAGAGTATATTTTTTCCGTAGCCATGAAGAAAATATTTCGCTTTTTAATATAACTTTTTATTTTTAATAAGTAAATCCGAATTTGACTTGGTTTTACAAAACTTCCTGCCAAGAGCAAACCTTTATTCTCAAAAAATAAAATATTTAAAGAAATTGAATTGTTTCGTTAAAAGAAAACCGCTTACAAAACTTATCAAGGCGGATTGCAAAAATAGAAACAAAATCGATATATTATTAAAAATAAGCCGGTAGCTTAAAAATAAAACTCTTTCATGGAAAAGTTAACTTGGCCACAACCCACAAAAACGCAACACAGCACACACACACCCCAAGCGCAAATTGAACGAAAATTCAACGTAAAGCGGAACGTAAAAAGACGGGCGACAAGTGTCACGCAGAGGGGACGTGGTGGAGTGGGACTGGGCTGGGTCGAAAGTGAATTTAAAAACTCGTCATAGGCGTATAGGTTAAATTTCCATTGGAAGTTGACAAGCGGCTGTCAACACATCAAAGCAACAATAACAAATAAATCAAACTGTTTTTCGCCTACCTATTTTTATTTATTTATTTATTTTTATTGTCACAACAAAACAATTTGCATAGTTTGTCAAATTATTGATTTGACAGGTGGGAGCAGTGCTTGTCAAACTATAGTTTGACTCATTTTGCAATTTAATTAAGCAAAAACAACAAAAACAATATGTGCAGTAAGGCCATATAGAAACCTTACAAAAAACTCTAGTCAGCAATTATATAAGAGAAGATGAGTAGCCGGGGAAGGGGGATGAGCAGCACCTCATACTAAAAACAAATGGGGCTAAAAAGTAAACAACAATAAAAATTCCCCAAAAAAAAATGTTAGCAGCACACACAGCCACACACATGCATGCATAGAGCCTGATAAACAGGTAAGCGAGCGAGAGAACGAGAGACAGAAAGATAGAGAAAGAGAGAGAGAGAGAGAGAGAGAGAGAGAGAGAGAGAGAGAGAGAGAAAGAGAGAGAGAGAAAGAGAGAGAGAGAGAGGGAAAGAAAGAGAGAGGATGAGAGAGAGGAGAATCCAATTACCCCTGAACCCAAGTACTTTAGATACGTAAGCCAACACACTAATTGTTTGTATGCATGTGTGTCTATGTAAATATGACTGCACGTATGTATGTGTGTGTGTATTTATACAGAAAATTATTGCGATATGATTTCCTTCTCCTTTTTTTTTTTGTAAAATTTTTGTTAGATGTTTGATATTACCTCAAGGTATGCATATAACAGTTTAAAAAGATATATCGTTATAACTGTAACTTTTATTTCCATCAGCAATCAGGTTTTTAATGATATTCTATGTATTTGATAAACAAGAATTTACATTCCGACTCGATTGTTTGTATTGATCAACAATATATGGATATATATCTTCGGGCATCAGAGGAGATGCTTTCTTCGGTCTGTTACATACTGCAGCACAACTGCATTATACCCTTTCTATGGAGTTTCACGGTATAATAGAAAAATAACAATGATAAGCCGCTTTCTTTGTTTTCGTTATCAACTGAGCTCCTCTCCCGGCGACGACAACATACACTCCCTGACACAATCATCCCAAATGATTTGCCGCCTTTTTATTTTTATTTATTTTATTTTTGCCGGCTGCTTTTGCATTTTCGCATTATAATTGAGATGCTTCTATTTTTAGACACAAATCAATTTTATTAAAATTGTCCGACAAACAGCATTTGAATTTAATCAAGGCAAAAGTGAATACGACAGGACAGGTTTGAAATTTGCAATCGCAAAAATTATTTTAGATGACAAAATTAAAGTTGACGTTTCTCAACATAAAGGCGCTGAGAACAGAATGGAATCGAAAGCCAAAAGTTAAAAACACACTTCTAACGGGATCAAAAACATTTCAATTTTAATTTATTTATTTAAATACTTCTCAAACCCATAAAGAATAGTTGGGAAATATGAAATGAAATCAGAAACATAAAATATTGAACTTTTTAATAAGTAGAAAAAATCCAAAATATGAATTTCTTTGCTCTAAAAACCACAAAGAATTTTAGAAAAATTGTAAAAGAAATGGTTAAATATACATCTTATACTATGACAAAACTAAATACCTAATTGACTTAGAATTGAGCTTATTTATATATGCTTATAGACATATATATTTGTTTTTCCTTGGGAATTACGTAAAGAAATCACTGTCAAATTACTTTAAATATGGGATATTTTTGGTTATCCATATTTCAAAATTGTATCGATCAACGGATCTGGTTAATAATATTTTTTAAATTAGCTCTAAAAACACAGAGCAATGTAGCAAAACATGAAATGAAATTCGAAACGTAAAATATGATTTTTTATTGTCAAAATACTTTTTGGACGTACCGGATATCTAATGAATTGTATTGTTGTGTTAAACTTATTTATAGATCCTTCAAGTTGTTCCTTTTTTTTTGCTTTCTTTGAGAATTGAACAAACAAATCACAGATAAATCGAAAGAAAATAAAAAATAACGTTGGCAGCTGTTGCTAATAGATTAAAGTTCATTATCTGCACTTGGCATTCTAGTTATCAAACATTGATCTAATACCAACTGTTTACATCCTTCCTGTTTGTGACTTTTTTTTATATTTTTTTTAAATCTCAATTAGAAAGGTTTTCTTTTTCGTATCTGCATTGTGGCACTGTTTGCATTTTTTTAGTTAATGGTCGCGGTGTTAATCTCGATGCATAACAATGACAATGTAGAAAGGCGCAGAAGAACTCTCAAAACCAAAAACAAATCAACCAAAAAAAATCTTTTTAAATGCTAATGTTGTCGTGGACCACATTTAAATTAAAAGGGAACAAAAAGTTTAGAAAAAGTAATAAAACGTTTATAATTCAATTCCATTGACAAAATGCCAACAATGCACCTTGTTGTTGCTTACTTATGTATATATATTATTATTGTTTGCAATTATTGTTGCTGTTGTTATTGCTGTTTAAAATCGAATTGCCGCACATAACATGCCAATATCCATTTCCAATAACTTTTGACGTTGAGAACAACAACAAGAACGCAACAACACAAATTCAGAAAGAAACAAGTAAGAGTGCTGTAGTCGAGTGAACTCGACTACGATATACCCTGAACCCAGTTATTATTATATATTCTATTATTATGCAAATTCCCCTTTAAGAAGATTTACACTAACACGTGAAACACGCAATCGTAAGTAGCGGGGCTCATGCCATCCCTTTCTCACACATGCGCTCGCCTATTTATGCATACAGAAAATGCTTGCGGCTGCTGATAGAAATGCGATCAATATGAGAATACATTTTCGGTGTTTCTTATTCGATCTGGACGAAATTTGGACAGTTGATCAACAGTATGCATATGCATGATATCTATTAATTAGAAGATTCTGCCTTTATTGTGGCATTTATTGCTATCGGAAATTTAATTTATCGATAATTGATAAACGAAGGCAGTTATCGAAAAAAAACGAAAACTTGTTCTGCGCCTGGTATACGAGAACCTATATTCCAAATTTGAAGTCTCTAGCTCTTACAGTTCCTGAGATCTGCGTGTTCATACAGACGGACGGACGGACGGACGGACGGACAGACGGACATGGCTATATCGACTCGACTATTGATCCTGATCAAGAATATATATACTTTGTGGGGTCGGAGATGCTTCCTTTTGCCTGTTACATACATTTGCACAAAACCATTATACCCTTTTTACCCATTTTTAATGGGTTCAGGGTATAAAAAACCCAGCAGCAAATAAAATGCGAGCAATAAGAAAAACAGCAACATTTTGATTCACATAACACAAATGAACAGCCGGTTGCCCCTGCGTTACAGCCCCTTCCGCCTCCGCCAACCCTCTTGCTGCCGCATAAATTAACTAGACGCTTAGACACTCACAGAGCAAAATGATAAGCAAAGAACTCACACACACACATACATGAAAAGCACATGCCAAGCATTGACAACGCACTATGGGGCAAAAGTAATACGCCAAAATGTATTGGAAACAAAAGTAACTAGAAATGTATCAAAACTTAATTATATTTGCATGTTATTGCATAGAAGAAAAAAATTTAATCCAAGTATATTTAAAAAATATCACAACATTTGGATAAACCAACCCACTGTGCAATGCTGCAGTAAAATAAAACACACACATATATATACAAAAGCAAATTGACTAGATAAGGGCGCGTTGATTAGGGGCAGCGACAATGTCGTCGTCGTTGACAAAGATAAAACAATAGCGAGTATTAAAAAAAAAAAAATCAACGAGATCGAGTAAAAAGAGCGCCGGTAAAAAAACGAATAATAATAAAAATAGCAACGAGTGCAGCAGTAGCAGAGGCAAAAACAGCGCAGCAGCTGCTCCTGTACCAACTGCAGTTGGGTTAGCTTTAGGGGTTAGGCACTTTGTACGTCACAGAGCCTCAGCTGATGCATGAGTATTTGTCTGTGTGTGTGTGTTGGTGTATGAACAGCGCCTCAATGGCCGATTGACCTTTGCATGTTAGATTAACATTGAATATGCATATGTTCTCCATGTGCTCTGTTACTGTTGTTGTATGGGTGTACATAATATAAGAATATGCATGTGTATGTATATATCCGCATTGGTGGGGGTGGGGGCGCATCGCCAGTCGTCAATGAGCGCGCGCTTTAATTAGTTTATTCCTCAATTTGGCACACGTGCAAAATGCTTAAATACAAGTAAATGAGCTTTAGAGGTCAAACTTTATCAGAAAAACGCAGCTAAAAAAACACCCACCCATTCAATTAGACATACATACATTCGCATACATACATACATTCAAATAAATTGTCGGTAATTTGCTATTTAGTGTTTTCTTCCTGCATAGACAACCTTCTCGTCGCTAACGACATTGCAAACACCCCTCGCCCACTCCTCCCACTCCCTCTTACTACTTTGGCGCTTGATTTCTTCCTTCCTCGCCACGCCCCATATGCTTATGGCGGCATTGAAAAAGCTCACGTGCACAATACTTTTTCAAGTGTGTAAGTAAATGCATACATACATATACAAATATGCATATGTGTGTGCTTGTGTGCATGTCGCATCATGTATAGTGTGAGTGTGTGCGTGTGTGTGGAGGTCAAAGTCGCACATTGCAATTTGAGCATTCAGATTTTATTTTCTTATTCGAATCAGAAACGAGATCTATGCTCTGGTCACACTGTTCGCTTTAAATTTACAAATTTGGCCTCTGCGCAACACATGTTAACCACACACACATACATATGCAAATAATAGTTGCACTAACCCGGCAAACTCCGTCAAACGGCGCTTTTAATATTGCTGCTTTGCTCTCCTCTCTCTTTCGCTCGCTCGTTCACACGCCACGCTGCTGCTGCTCTCTCTCTCTCTCTCTATCGACGCGATGCGGGGGAGCCAAGCCAAGCGCTTGCTTCGCACTGTGAGCAGCACAACAGCTGTTTCTTCTGCTGCTGCTGCGGGCGTTCACTCGAGAGCTCGATGTTGATTGGCCGCGTCGTTGTCGTCTTCTGCTCCTACTGCTACTACTGCTTCTTCTTCTTCTTGTTTTAATTGAATCTTGTTTAATTGTTAATTGCAACTTGTTGTTGCATTTAATGCACACAACATCACATGCACTGGATCATTTGTGTTGGGTCAACTTTATTTTTGGGCAATTCCTTTTTCAAAATTAGAAAAACAACACACATTATATTGATTCGCTTTTTTCACTTCACTTTTTGCCACAATCAAACTTTTTTTGTTTCACATCGATTGAGATTATTTAACGCCAACGCGCTTTCTACTTTACACAAGCCTACAACAACAACAATGATAGCAGCAACAGTAGTTGTTGTAGTCTCCACTTTGGTTTCTGTTTCTTTTGATATTGTTTTGTGTTTGTTGTTCGCTGTCGACAATTAAAGCTCAACTACAGCTACAGAAGAGAGTTTTAAGCTCTCTTTGAATGTAAAAAAACAATGGTTTTTAATTTGTCATATCCGTTGCGCTTTGCCTCTGTCTATCTGTCTGCGTGTGTGTATTGAAGGCAGTGAGTGAGAAAGAGAGGCAGCACTTGTAATACTCGATTATGTTGCAATTTGAGACTAAGCTTTCGCCACATTATGAAATTAAAGAAGCAGCAGAGCAGAAGCGACAAGGCGCCCACAAAACTACGGATTTATTTAATTTCTTTTATACAGTTTATTTTTGCAGGTCAAAAGTCTGAGGACTACACGTATGTGTGTATATGTGTGTGTTTAAAGAGAGAGATACCGAAAAAGCGGGCATAGCCAACAGGCAAAATATAAATTGTAGAAAGAAAAAAAAGTCATAAATAACTCGAAAAACCAGTTTCATGGTGCCGGTGTACAACACCAGAGGCAGAAACAACAACAACAACAACAGCAGCAACATCAACAATAAACAAATGTGCAAGAAGTGCTGCTGCTGCTGCCGTTTGAGTTAGTACGGGTGAGTGAGAAAGAGCAGGCGAGCTAAGAATAACACTTAAAACTCGTTAAAGTTGTGCAGAAGAAATAAAGCACAAAAAAAAAATTAGACAGCTGACTCAAAACAGAAAAAATAGATACATACACACATACACGCATACACACACGCTATTGTGTTTGTGTAAGTGAGACAACTACTCATTAATAGTGGCAGCAGAGGTAGTAAAAGACAGATAAGTTTTTACAGTTTGACAATACACTCAGGTGCATAAGAAGCAAAAACCAAAATTAAAAACAAAAAATAAACAATTCTTTTTTTTTTTCTTTCTACTTTTTTGTGTGCATACAACTACTAATTTAGTTAAACTGTAACAGAAGGGAACAAAACAACAATAGCAGCAACAGCAATAAACTGGAGCAAACATAAATTAACAGAACGTCACAGCGATAAAGTGATTAGCACACACACACATAATATCTATGTACATGTGTGTATGGGTAAACACCCACACACAGACAACACTCACTTCGCCACGCATGCAACGGCATACAGAATTTCCTCCATGCGTTTGCTGCTGCTCTTTATGTGAGTGTTGTTGTTGTTGCTGCTGCTGCTGTTGTTGTTGTACTTGTTATTGTTGTTGTATGTATGCACACCCGCAGCGCTCCGCGCGACCGACCGTTGCAAAAACAACTTGGATTTTGTTTTGTTTTTTTCGTTTTTTTTTTAAGCCAACTGCGACGATAATGGCCGCAAAGAAATGACAACTGCTACGGCGCACGATCGAAAACGAACTGAGAACAAACACACGACGAACGAGCGAATGAACAAAATACACAAAGCCAGCGAATAACTATCTGCGAGAGACAAGAGAGCAGCGAATGAGCGAGAGGAGAGAGCGTGCGAGCAAGAGATGGGATGTGAGTGGGAACACGGTTTCTTTAGCTGCTGCTGCTGCTGCTGTCGCTGCTGTTGCAGATACAAAAAAAGAAAAAAATAACACTTGTGCCTGTGAGCGTGTGAAAATTAAAATGCGGCAAATGAGCATTTTGTATTAGTATGTAATTATTGCTGTTACTGTCGTCGCGCCGTAGGGGAGATATGTATACATATCTGGGCAGAGGGAAAGAGAGAGACAGAGAGAGAGAGAGAGAGAGAAAAAGCGAGAAAAGTATTGATAATGATAAATAGTTGTTTGCGTATATATTTATGTGCACGTGTATCTGTGTGTCTCTCTGGGTGTGTGTGTGTGTAAATGCGTCGGAGCAAAAAACTACAACTCAAACTCGCTACACGCACACACACATAGAGAGAGCACCTGTCAAACACACATGCACATGCACATGTAACAAAAAAAATACAGCAAGCAAAGCCGGCAGCCGAGATCTGTACAGTACAATTGAATGTGACCAGAGTGTTTGCAGCTTTCAACTGAAGTTGAAGTTGAGTGACTCATGCGCAGGTGCCTTGGTCTCGTCGCACAAACAGACAGACATAACTGTGATATGTTACCAGCTGTTTGCTGTTCGTTTTTTATTTTTTAACAGCGACGTCAATAACAGAGATACATGTATGAATGTGTGTATATATAAATGGCATTAACCCTTTCAGAAAAATAAATTATAATTTGTATTAGTTGAATGGTTAAGCTATCATCTGCTATTAATGCAAATAATCATCAAATAAAAATTGGTTCAAGCCACGGGTCAACGACATCTACAACGGGACGACGATAAGAGGTTAAAAAAAAAATACTCGTCGCGCGTGAGATAATTACTGTAAATACATTGGCTGCAGCTGTTGCTGCACATGTGCCTATGAAAATGGAAAATGCAATGCATCAACATTGAAATGCTTCTCAAAATTAAATCATCTAGAAACAAATCGTAATAAAGAGTAATAGCAATAAATAACAATAAATATAAATATTTTGCTGATCTGATGCATCCTTCATATAAATGGATATAGTTTTCATTTTCAAATATATTAATAGACAAATGATTTTATTTCATTTGCAACTCGTACAATACGTGAATTTCATATCATTGATTGCTAATAAGCTCGATGATTGATCGATATCGGTATTCTGCCAATTCTGATAAAATGACAACAATAGCGAACCACTCAGATATGTTAGGGAATGCTAGTCTCAGATTTACCCTGTACATAATATTTGCTTACAAAAATTACTCTTTTTTATATGGTTTAAATAAAGATGCGGTTTGTATTTATTAAATATATTGTTTACCATATTTAAAAACATATACATATATCACAAACTTAGCATAACTATGTGTTGAGCACAAAAATGAAAAGAAACAACTGGGTCGGTGTCGCATTGTTGCCAACCAACCAAAGTACACACATGCAACATACAAAATACAACGATTTGTAGTTTTCTTTATAGCATTTTGAGAAAGTAGTTTTGGGGGGCATAACCTAAATTTTGCGCTATCCCAAGAATAGTAATTGTAACAGCGGCAGGATTGCCACCTGCCCCACACACACACAGAGCGCAGCAAGCAAGTTGCGTGCGGCAGCAGGAAAAGTGGCTTCAATAATAATCAGACGACTCAAATGCTGGTGAAAACTTGACGGAAGCCTCCTCCTCGGCCCGCAGCAAAAAGGGGGTCAAAAACAGACAGACGGACGTACAGACCGACCAACAGTGGGTAGCAGCTGTGGCACATAAAAACAAGGACAAATTGCGGACTTAGCAAAAAAAAGAAAAAAAAATAATGTGAATGTGAATATAAAAGCGTCCACACAAAACAACAACACAAAGAAATAATAAAAAAAAAAACGCCAAGCACATGACTTCTTCTTCTTCTACTAGAGCAAGCGAATGGAGGAATGGTGGAATAATGTGGAACGACAAAACGCACAGAGTGACCCATCAAACATTATTTGCCAATGACGTCATTAAGCTGTTGGCGGTTGTCAATGCCGTCCATCTCGCTCTCTCACTCGCTGAGTGTCTCCCATTTTCTATACCTCTTAAAGTGCGTTAATTGTTGTGCGTGGGTGCACTCAGAAACAGACAAGAAATCAGAAAGAAAAGCTAAAGGCCATCAGATGCTAATAATTAGTTAAACATATGGACAGATGTATCAGATGATGCCAACCATAAGAAATTGGAGAGGGAGTGAAATGTAAAAGAGAGAAAGAGAGAGTTCAGCAAGTGCTTGTATCAAACGCAAAAAATTAAATAGTGTGCATAAGAGCGGAAATCAATTGTTGATAAGTAAACGATGATTGCCTCTTGAGTGGGTGCCTTCTGTTTAGTATGCGTGTGCGTGTGTGTGTTTGTTTGTAGTATATAGGAAATTGTGTTGCTTCAATTTACAGAAACACCTTTGTTGCCAAGAAATGTGTGACGAAAACCGGGCGAAGAGTGCAGGAAGAGGAAGAATACATAAATAAATGCAGTAAAAGCATCATCAACAACGACGTCACAAGAAGTTGCAGAACAACAAGAATAAGAAGACGAAGAAAGGGGCAAACGGAGAAAAGCCAGTAGTGTGAAAATTTCATCTAATTAAATTAGATGCCAGTCATGCTTGAAGGCAAAAGCTCAACGTAAGCGAGCAGGACAGACGATACATACACATGTGTATATATGGAGAGACGGACGAATGGGGAGGCACAGGCAAGGTGGAAAATGAAAAGCCTGTCAAACAAATCGATGGGATTTAACGACCAGCAAGACAAGCAGTAGCAAACACACACACAAATACACATACAGCTATGAGAAAGCTTGAAAACAGAATAAAAAAAGAAGCCCAATGTCCAGCAAGGAAAGCATCACACAGGGTGACTCACCCAACGATTTGAAATATCCTTCAAGAGATGATTAATGACACAAGTTTGTAATGCAAACAAACACAAATGCATACATTTATGTATGCACACATTAGTGATATTATTATCTTTTATATTTAAATTAAAATAAAATCAAGCCATTATCAATAGATAAACTCACATATATTTCATTAAATAAAATAAATAATTGCTCACAGTTATTTAATTATAACTACAACAGATTTTAAATCGCAAGAAAAGGCAACTTATCTTCATCTAACACACACACGTGTCTATGACAGCGACATGGATAGAGAAAGAGATAGAAATAGATAGAGAGAGAGAGAGAGAGAGAGAGAGAGAGAGGAGAAAGAAGGAGAGAGAAAGAGATCTGAATCCTTTAAGCAGTTTAGCAGAAGGCACTTCACTGTGAATGGCAAGCGGTAAATGGCAGTGTCAAGTGACTGACAGATATAAGCAGTTCATTAGTGACAGCTGCCTGTCAGCCTGAGGGTGCCCAGCGGCGATGACAGTCAGTCTGTCAGTGCGTAACAGTTATGCAAGCGAACACATTCCCATAAATAAACCGTCGTCTACGTAATAACCGTCAATATCAATATTTATGCTAACATCATCAACTTTATCAAGTATTGCAGAATACTGTAGAGAGAGAAATAGAAACAGAAAGACAAATGTTAGCGCCGTAAGCACAAAAGATGTCATAAAACACACAATCACAACTTAAGAAAATAAAAACAAAATCTTAAAATCTTGACTCATTTCCAGACGAATGCAATCTTAATTACACTAAGACATTTTAATTGTTTGTTTGCTGAATATTTGTATCATAAGATGATATTAATTACAGTCTAGTATTATGTTAATTCAAAAATATTGTGTATAACTAAATTATATAAGTTCTAATTTATATACTTATAAAAATGCGTAATTATCAATTAAAGGTCTGTATTTTGATTACTTTCAGTGCATTTGAATTATTTGATTGGTTAAGAGCAGAGCGAATAATTATTTTGAATACATATCTTTACGTATCAAACATTTGTAAAAACCAATTTTTTTTTTTTAACCAAGGGATTTTGTGTACAATAAAATATATTGAATCAAATTTTATTTTTTAAATGGCAAGCTGGTGAAAGCGCACTAAATTTTTTTTTTTTTTAGATTTGCCTTTTAAATAATCGAAAGTATTAAATTAGATTTGCAATTATAATTTGCGGAATTTGCTTTTGCTTCGCTTGCGTTTTCAATTGGGGCGCTCATTATGGCAACAAAAATAAATAAAATAAATGCATTTACAGTTAAAGTCCATACGCAACCATAAGTCTTGCATTCTTGCGATAATTCTCTTTCAAGCTGAGCTGCTCGAGATCTCAAGTGCAAAGCATACGCCAAGCACTTGTCAAAAGTTTGAAAACCACTCCTACCACCCCGCTCCCTCTTCCATGTAGTAGCTCTATTTGTCTTGGCTGTCGTCGTCGTCATCTTTATTATTGTCTGGCGCTGCTTTTAATTCCTCTTCTTCTTCTGCGGTAGTTGACGTTGAGTCATTAGAAGCGCTAACAAGTTGGTCAAGTTTTCCGTCGTTTTCAGCATTTTTTTTAATTTTAAATTCTCAACCGGAACTTTTGCGGTGTTTGCAGCAAATATTTCACCAACCAAAAGGCACCAACTGCGTCAGAGCCAAAGTTGAGTTCAAGAATAATTTCAGTTATTTGTAATGGATACACAAAAGGAAGAATCTACTGAGCCTTGCCTTGAGGCGCACTCTTGATTAATTCTAACAGAGTGATTTTTCTTGTTTGTTTCTTTTTTTTTATTTTATAATTATTTCTTATTTTTATGTAAAATTTCTTTTTTTTTTTGGAGTTTGATATTGGAAAAACAAATAAGCATAAATTATATATTAATTAATTAATTGCTGATGCACTTTTTTCGTTAGTTGCAAGATTAACAGCCAAATAACCCACACAAAACCGAGTATTATCTATCTGTTACACTCTCTCTCCCTCTCTCGCTGTCTATGTTACTCTGATTGAGGTCAAATTCGCCTTATATCAGCAACTGAGCGGAGAAGAGCTCAACCCAATCTCAAGTCCAAGCCAAGTCGCTAAGCTGAGACTCAGATGCTTCTCTCTTTCTCACTCTCTCGAGTCTTGCCCCAAAAATTACAAGTATATATATATATACATATATATATATATATATATATATATATAAATAGATGTATGCAATATGCATTTCATAAACTTTTGATCGAAGGTTAAATCACTTAAATGCGCGATATCCAAATATTTAATAACTTTATAATGAACATCACTCACGACAGACTTTAGACACTGAGATATAGATATATTTGTACATATGTATGTAATGTTTACACAGTTGAATGTTGGCTATTGATGATATTGCTTTTCTTATTTACAATAAATGCAACACCTGTTAACATAATGCAACTCCAATTCTTTTCATTCAATACAAAATTTAATTCCGTTACTTAATAACAAATGGCTTGGAATATTATTAATTATGGACAAAAGTTTGTAATAACATTCACATAATATATGTATTTGTATATTCTCCTCAAGCCGATTCGATATAGCCCTGTCTGTCTCCTGTCTTAGTTTTAAGCCCATCCTGATGACACTTCATGTATTTTTGGTGGTTAACAGATCTAACAGCAGTATTAGCATTAGTCGTTGAAGAAGAGTCTTAGAAGAACAGCAGAACGAGGGAGTCGAGTTCGTGAAGCACAGCGCTAAGCTCGTCAAAGTCCCGAGTAGTACCTAAAGTTGTAAAGTTGTCGGTGCGCTGAGAAAATAAGTGGTTGTTTTATAAAGTCGTAGATAACGTTTACAACTCATCCAATACTCATATTTCACTGTAATATAATTGGAACTATATTAATAATAAACAGGACACAATCAGTCCTACATATATACAAACTATATAACGGTGTTACGAATGTTATATTTATAATACATATAATGTATCTATTTATATATTTAGGGTTCCCAACCATAAGTCTTTTTTTACTGAACTGTATAGCAGGATAAATCATATATTTAAAATATATATATTTATATTTTCTTTCCAATTTTTAGGAATTAAACTGTCGCAATCATAAGGACGTGTTTTGAACAATTTTTCGTTCTCTGACTTTTGAAAAGTGAGTGATATGTAAAATTAATTACACAATGGCAATAATAAAATCGAATAAAAATAATCAGAATAATTTTTTTTAGATTTCTGATTGTGATTCATGTGTGTGAGTTTAAAATGTAAGCGACTTGCGACTTATCGAGGTTCTTTCGTTCACTGTAATGTCTGTCAGGCTTTTTGGGGCGAGAGTTCATAGGGCCATTTACGTGACCTTTGCATATCTATCTAAATCTAATTAGGCTAATTTAGTTAGAGATTAGTGGTTTCACCATTTGAGTGCAATCGTCTAATTGATAAGGTTTAGAGTGCGTGTCGATATTAACAGAGAATAGGGCTTCAAGCTGACCCCGACATGTTTAACTTAATATCTCTGTAGTAAACTTGCATAAAATTATGCAATAAAGCATTTTAATAAAAATAAAATTAAAAATTCCTCTAAAATAGGAAATGTTATCCACACTTGCACTTTTGTATGCCACAGTTGTGAATTGATTGAATTGATTATACTGACTGATGCACAACCATATTCATATGCAAATTAAAAAAAGGTGCCACTTGAAGCAATATTTACAAAATAAGGAAATTAATTGAAATACAAACAAGTTGAAAATTAAAATTTTTATTCACAATTGAATTAGCTTAACATTCAATAATTGTTGGCGTTGCCAGACTGCTTTCTAATATGAATTATTCAATGTCAAAGGGAGAACACACAAACATAAATATATATATATATATATCAGTTATGCTAGAAATTATATGCATCATTAATTTGTATTCTCACTTAACACTTGAAGCTATAAACCAACACGAACATTTATTCCCCAAGGTCCCATTGTATTCGCTAACTTATGAATCCCCAACAAAATACAACAAAAAAATTACTGTTTGCCGTCTACGGGCGCAAAGGGAAAGCCCCAAAAACAAAAGAGCATCATTAAAAACCAAAAACAAGAAACTACAGGCTATGGTGCAACATTTAGACCAGCCACTGTAACTGAATGAATATGGTAATGAGAGATAAAACTGCAAACAAACAGACAACAAAAAACAACCTAGAAATGTCAATTGACGAAGGTAACTGAAATAACAAAAACAACTGCAGGACAGAAGGCAGATATATGAAAAGACTATACACACACAGTTATATGTCACTGTCTGTGTGTGTGTGTTTGCATAACTTTCCGCTTCCTTACAATAGGCGCGCATCCATTATATAGAATTTCATTCAGCCCTCGAGCGAATGTCGCCTGCCATCCAAGAAATCGCATTACAAAAGTTGATATAGATATATAAAAGCGCCCCCAAATAGTGCCGAAATATAATCAAATACAAAAGTTTAAATAGAAATGCCATTTGCTAAAAATAACAATGTTAACGGAACAACCAATTGAAAACAAAAAATCATATATACATATTGCACACATACACACAAATAATAGTTGCGACTTATTTCTCTTAGCGTAAAGAGGAAATCTAAAAGAGAGCATCGATTCCTTTTCACACATACACATATACGTATATATATATATATATATATACATATATATATATACAGTTATAAATAGTAGAATATCCAGAGCATACAGGTGGGTATCGGCAACTTTTACTCAGTGACCACAATGCCAGCTTTTTTTATATTTTTCTATTTGAGGACCAAATACATTTAGCATTGAGTAAAGTAAATACATATAAATACATATATGAGTGTGAGCTAAGAAACTAGGACGTCACTAGTTGCCATATATATATATAGTCTCATTTATGTATGTATTGCCAATCACATAAGAAAGCAAAGCTGTAGTGTTGCCAGCTTGTTGAATTTCATTGTTGCCAGCATTGAATACCTTAAATTTATCGCTGTACAACATTAAATTTATCACAACAAATTTTAAATTAATAACATTTCACCATCAAAGGAAAAATTAATTATTGAAAACATATTGATTTTGATATGTAAACTAATTAAAAAATAATTATTGAAGGGTATTTCATATTCGGCATCGCAGAGGTTGTTATTGTTGTCTTGAATTATCTAATCGGCAAACATTTCAATGCGTTTTGTATATTTTTCAGCAGCCGCTTGATAACATAATACATACTGAAACAAGTAAGAGTGCTGTAGTCGAGTGAACTCGACTACGATATACCCTGAACACAATTATTAAATATATTCTATTATTATGCAAATTCCCCTTTAAAAAGATTTACACTAACACGCGAAACACGCAATCGTAAGTAGCGGGGCTCATGCCATCTCTTTCTCACACATGCGCTTGCATATTTATGCATACAGAAAATGCTTGCGGCTGCTGATAGAAATGAGATCAATATGAGAATATATTTTCGACTATAACTTAGGTGTTTCTAAACCGATCTTGACGAAATTGGCATTTGATCAATAGTATGCATATGCATATCATGTATTAATTAAAAGATTCTGCCTTTAAGATTGTGGCATTTATTGCTATCGGAAATTAATTGGATCGATAATTGATAAACGAAGGCAGTTATCGATAAAATAACGCAAACTTGATCTGCGCCTGGTATACGAGAACGTATATTCCAAATTTGTCTCTAGCTCTTACAGTCTCTGAGATCTGCGTGTTCATACAGACGGACGGACAGACGGACATATATATCGACTCGACTATTGATCCTGATCAAGAATATATATACTTTGTGGGGTCGGAGATGCTTCCTTCTGCCTGTTACATACATTTGCACAAAACTATTATACCCTTTTTACACATTTTTAATGGGTTCAGGGTATAAAAACATATTTATAACTCATAATAATGAACGTTTTATAGCACTATTTAAGTTTTTTTTTAGATAAGAAACATAAGTTTGAGAACCTTTCTCATGATCACAGCGCACTTGGCAGTGTTTCTTCGTTTATCAATGGACGGGTTTTTCTTATTTTGTTATGTGTGGATGTGTTACAAGAATTTTGTTGGATGCATCTAAGTTTTGATTCAATACTCACCTAGCTTGCCGCTCGCGTCGTTGCATGTTGTTGTTGCTGCTGATACTGGTTAGTGAGAAATATTCGGCAGGTTCCCTCGAATTTTGAGTGAAAAACGCAATCACTTTCCACAGAATTTTGAGAGATATTAGATGAAAGTAATAGCAATGGCTATAGTTGGTTGTTGATAAGATTGATCCGAATCCGGAACACGTTGTCGAAGTCGAAATGCGAAATTTAGCTGCTCTGCTTCTTCACAAACTGTTGAATGTGTGTGTGGGACTTTATTTTCTTGTTGTTGTTGTTGCTGCTGCACACACACACACTCACCCACGAGCGCACTCACACACACACTCACAGACTCGCACACACACACACACTCACACTCACTTAACGTCCGCGACTGCTGCGTCACGCATGCGTCCACAATGCATACGCCAAGCAGCTTCCACTGTTGCGCTCCTCTGCTCCGCCTCTCCTCTGCACTACTGCTCTGTTAGGCTGCTGTTAACTAACAGTGGTTACACTTTGTGTTTGATTGTTGTTATGGATTTTGTTATTGTTATTGTTATTGATATTATTATTATTATTGATATTGGTGTTTTTGTTGTTGGTGTTGCAGTTATTGGTGTTTAATGTGCTACTGCTGTCGCTTGTCATTTAAGTATTTAATTTGAGCATTTCCCTTGGTACTGTTTTTGTTTAAGAGTAGTTATTTGTTGTAACTTGTGCGCTTGTTTTGCTTGTCCGGTCTGTCGAAATATTATTATTGTTGTTTATTGTAATATTGTTGGATGAAGAAAGGCAGTTATGTTCTATTTAGTACTAGGTAAACAAATAATTTTGGCTAACAATTTAACAAACACACTTTTGCACATTTTTCCCCCACAAAATTTCAAACAATTTTCGTAAAGTATGATTTGACGTATTTGGCTAATGTTACGCCAATAGGACACACACTCACACGCAGACACGCAGAGCAGCAAACAACAATTCTTATATTTCGAATGATTATTGTTAATATTATTTGTGGATCGGTGGATCGTGTAGTCAAATACAATTTAACCGGTCAACAAAATCAGCTGCTCGTATTAATATTTGGCGCGCGCAGTTGAATGAATGTAATTTGTGTGCTGCTTTTTTTGTCTCGGGGCTGCAGCAACACTGTTCCCTGTTTAGTTACTGTTACACCTTATGGTCGACCCTGCTGCTGAAAAAGTATCAAGAAAGCAAACAAACAAAACAAGCATTGCATTAATTTCTTCTTTTTTTCAAATTTTATTCTATATGCGATTTTTTCCCTTCTGATTGGTAACGTTACGTGATTCCCAAAAAGACTTTTATTTTTTTATACATCTTTTTCAATTAACACAATATTAAAAAATAAATAGTACGAAATGTAGTTTGGTGTGGCTACAGAACAGTATTTTGCAGTATATTTGCTTGCTCTGAAACGGTCACACTTAAAGCTGAGAGGGCCTGTCTCACATATAATATTTGCCCATTGATTTTCATGTGCCTGACTGTCTCCGTTGCGCACAATTGCTGCAGATTTGTTTGTTTGTTAACAATATGTGTTTAACAACAATATTGCCAACAGCCAACAATTTGCGCACTGAACCTCTGAACTTGCCCTTGACAAAAGTTCACCACGAAAAGTAGTAGTAGCAGCAGTCGGCACTGCGAAGGAAGTTCATCAAAATTAGGCCAATTAGTGCGTATAGTTTTTGCACGTAGGGCAAAAATGGCTCATGCTTTTTTTTAAACAAGAAGGCCACACATGATGAAAACTTCATTTGTACGTGATTTTTTTTTATTTCATATGCTTTTTGGATGCTTTAGCGGCACGAAAAAGTTCCGTTTTCTTTTTTTTAATTTTACAGGGTGCACAACTAATTGTTTAAATTTGGCTATATTCACTGCGTTCACTGCCATCGCGTCATTTGGTTTCGTTTGTAGTTGAATGTCATAATATTAAACTCGGGTTTAATCTTTTTACCTTTTCAACAATTTTGCACACATTTCTCACCTACGCCTCATTTTTCATTGCTCACACACACACACGCGCGCTCTAATACATTTACACGCGCACACACACAGGCGCTTTTTCAATTTCTGCAGTCGAATTGCGATTTTTATACAAATTTATTTAGTGGCGTGGTTTAGCTCGCTTTTGTGTTTGCTGCTTTTGCTTTCGTTAATCTTGAGCAAACACTATATCAAACATATTTATGTGACTCTCCATTAAATTGTTTTGCAAAAGCCAAGCATTCGCAAGATAGCACGAGAAAAATGGAGCGACTTTTCCCCTGCCTTGCACACACACACACGCACAAATTGAACACTGATTTGCAATGTGACCGTCTTGCAGTAATGAGATAAGACCAGTTAGCTGGCCAAACGGTACAAAAGTGCTTCACCAATTTATACCAAATATACCAAAAACAATATTTACAACTAATTAGCCGGCAACATGTTTTAAACTAACGAAAAATTTCGTAAATCTTCCTACATTCGTTTGCCAGACAAGTTGACATTTGAAAATTGTCTTACAATATAATTTTTATTGTACAAACCATTTTCCAACCTTTCAGATAGCACAATCTGTATATATGTAGATATGTGTACACCATGCACTCACTCAGTCAGCAACAAATGTCAGACCATTACTTGTGTATTTCTGATTCTCAAGTGTAGCTAATCGTCACTATAATAACTTAAGCTAATAAACACCAGTTACACATTTGCTATGCAAAAAAAACTGATTTTATAACTATTACAAAGTCTGCTTTGTATTACTCCTCACCAGTGTAACCAGCTTAATTATTTTAACAATCGTGTTGTTGGAGATTTTCGATATATCGAACGACTTCTATCGGAAGTTAACTCATTCGATATGCAGCATCTTACGAATCGATTACTTATTGGGTGTCATTGTCATTATTGTTTTAAAAGCTGCAAAGAGATTTAAAAATTCCTATATAAATTAAACAAATTGGTTTTTTAAAGATATGTTTCAATGCAGAAATCACAACTAAGTAAACCAATAAAGCTTAAATAATTATTTCAGCCAGACGGCAGACGTAATCGCTTTTGTATTTATTAAATACACTGTAGGTGATTTGCCGCTCGAAATGCCGGAATGTACCAAGGTGCATTATTTTATCGATAAGTAGTCGATAGTTGCGCGAATCCAGCAACACGTGCGGTCGCCAGCACACTGGTTATTTGTTCTTTAAATTGATTAAAAGAAACTATGGGTAAAATTAAAGCAAGTGGACAAAAGGCGGTAAGCTTGAAATATACTTATCTAACTACCTAAAGAGCAACTCTAACAGTAAATGTCAACTGCAGTCACGCGTGACAGCCGCAAAATCAATTGATGACACGATGATGCATGCCACCACAATTGTCACCAGTAGCGACGATGGCTTCCATGAGCCAAGTCAAAGCCCATCACAGAAGCGCAAAGCACAGTCTGCCAAAGGGGAGGGGAAGCCGAAGAAATTCAAGTCGACAGAAGCGAACCTTAAGCCGCCAACACTGGAAGAAATTAAGGAGCTGCGCGACACAAGCAATCTCTTCCATTCCAATTTGTTCAAGTTGCAGGTCAAGGAGATGCTGGAGGAACTGCAACTCAAGCCCAAATACAGTAGCTACATCGATAGCTTCCTGGAGACGTTTACGACGGCAGTGCAAGATTTAGAGAACGGATTGCTTGACACCTGCCAACTGGAGGTTCCCCTGCATCTGCGTAAGGAGAATTTAAACTTTAAATTTGTTACGCCAACGTCGGCGCCAATGCTGATCGGTGCTGCAGCCACGGGCACACTGATGGGCCCCAAATATGTTGTGGATGTGGCACTTGAAATGCCGGCCGCATGCTTCCAAAAGGATGATCACCTTAATTTGATTTACGACCAGAAGCGTGCTCTTTACTTGGCCACAATGGCCAGTAAATTGAAGCAATTGTCCGAATTTGCAGCGATTCAATTTGCCTATAATTATCATGCGAACAATCCGCTGAAACCGGTACTGGAGTTAACACCAGTCGGCAAATTGGGAAAACATTTGTCAATACGTCTGTTTATCACGGCGCCAGAGCAGATCTTCAAGCTGAACCGCTTTGTGCCCAGCAATAACAACATTCGCCCATCGCTCTTCGGCGATGAATGGAAACAGGGGAAAACTTTACCCCCGACTCCGCACTACAATGCCAATGTGCTCTTTGATCTGACACTGGCACAGAATCAGCAACTCTTACTCGACTCCTTTGCGGACCGCCGTAATTTCCAGGATGGTTTACTGCTACTGAAAGTCTGGCTACGTCAGCGACAACTGGATGTCGGTTACAGTGGATTCAGTGCTCACATTCTGGCTGCCTACATTGTCTATTTGAAACAGCAGCGTTTGCTGCATCAGTCCAGCAGCAGTTATCAGGTGGCACGCACCGTCTGGAATCAATTGGCGAATAGCGATTGGACGCAAGGCATAACCCTCGCCCAAGGGCAGCCCCAACAGCTGAGCATGCTTGCTGGCTACTATGATGTGTGCTTCATGGATGTCACCGGCTATCACAATCTGTGCGCCAATCTACCGCTTGCTGTCTATAAGGCTGTCTGTGCGGAGGCCAAGCTGGCCGTGGAGCTCCTTAACGATGTCAAAGTCAACAGTTTCACGCACATTTTCATGCAAAAATCACCGCTCTACACACGCATGGATAACATGCTCAAGTGAGTCTAGTTACTAAAAATACAAGTATAGTTTTTATAAATATATATTCTCTGTGCAGAATAACGCAACCAGGCAGCGTGGATCAGCTGCTTCAGTTACATATTCAGCCGGATGTCAAGTATGATTATGCTAACAACGCCCATCCGCAATTGTTTAAACTGCTCACAGAGTAAGAGCAGAGTTAAAAAAAAAAAATGGAGTGAGAAACAACTCATCTTTTATCATATTTCATAGATTGCTGCAGAAGGGTCTGGGTCAGCGGGTGCATGCCATTCTGCCGGTGGAGTTGCCTACTACGCCTTGGTCCGTCGACAGCCAGGCGCCCGTCATTGGGCGTTGTCTGCAGCTCGGTCTCATTCTTGATCCGGAGCACGCATACGAAGTGCTGGACAAGGGACCGGCATCCAATGAAGATGTCGCTGGTGCCACCGAATTTCGTAGATTTTGGGGTGAAAAATCGGAGTTGCGTCGCTTTCAGGATGGCAGCATTACGGAGTCGGTTGTGTGGGCTGGGGCAACAGATGCGCCCAGACAGAAGCGTTTAATTGTGAGCCAAATCGTGATGTATCTGCTCGAACATCAACTGCAGCTGGAGGCCAGCGATGTGCAGTACCTTGGCGCTGAACTGGACATTGTCTACTCACTGACTCCATCCTTCAAGGTGGCCAAGGTGCATACGAAACTGCAACTGCAACAGGACACCGATGCGGAGGCACTTACACCACACGTCATCCACTGCTACGATGCGCTGGCCCGTCAGCTGCACTCTCTCGAGGATTTGCCACTGGATATCGTGTCGATATCGGGTATTTCACCCATTTTTCGGTATTGCGAACCACAGCCGTTGTTGCCACAGGCGCGTCTGGTGGCAGATCGCATGCATGCGAATAAGTTGCTGCATGTCATCATTCAGCTGGGTCCCAGCGGCAAATGGCCCAATGAGCTAGGCGCATTGCGCAGCTTAAAGACCGCGTTTCTCATTCAAATTGGAAAGCAGCTGAAGGCACAGCATCGCCTCCACTGGCAGCTGGCCAAAGAGGGTCTACTGCTGCTGAAGCAGGGCTATTGTTTCCTCTTGGAGTTGGCGCACAGCAAAGAGTTGGCGCTGCTCAAACAACAGCAAACAGAACGTGGCATCACCACCTATGTGGACAATCCGGCCAGTAGAGAGCTGGAGCGACGCCAATATATATTGCCCCGAGTCAATGGCGGACTGCATACAGTGCATCAATTGCATTGCGCATTTGGAGCGACCGTTCTCATTGCCAAGCGTTGGCTGGCCACCCAGCTGCTGGACAATGGTCTGTGGCCAGACATGGCAACGGAACTGTTGGTGGCTTATCTCTTCCAACAGCGACTGATGCCACACACAACAGCCTCGCCACAAACGGGTTTCATACGCTTCCTCCAGTTGCTCGCCCACACTGACTGGAATGCTGAACTATTTCTGCTCAATTTTAACAACATTTGGACGGGTAAGTCAGGAGAGATCTCTTCCAAAATACGCCAGCTTCCATTTCTCATCGAATTCGATTGCAGAGCAACAAATATCGGATTTGGGGACCAGTTTTCGCAGCGATCGCGATAGCTATCCACTACTGTGTTTGGCTACCGCCTACGATCAGCAGCATGCGGGTCGTCTCTGGACGAGCGATGAGTGCCCCAGCAAACCGGTTCTAGCTCGGGTTACTCTATTGGCCCAGCATGCATTGCAACTGATCGAGACGAGACTGTTGTCCCAGAGACTGCCATTTGTGCGGCCCGCCCATTTGTTTATGCCCTCTGGTGAGGGCTATGATCTGGTCATACAGTTGAAACCGGATCTGGTATCGAATACTATGTGCTACGATCTCGGTTCACCATTTTTACCATTCAGTCAACGCAATTTCCGATTGCCGCTGGCGGGTAGTGACCAGCTAGCCAGGATTGTGGAGCGGCTGAGGGTATGTAAACATCATCATAATATATAGCTATTAAGCTCATGCTGCTGTTGTCTCAGATTCATTTTCAAAAAAGGTTTCAAGCCGATCTTGACTTGATCATATACAAATTTACCAAGCAATTGTGAATCACACAAAAGAAAAGATTAAAGTCAGGTTCTATTTAATAGAGACATCATTTCAAATATTGAACAAATTGATTGTCATATTTGTAATTATTTCCATTACTCTATAGATGCATTTCGTTTTGCTTGCTAAAACTTAGAAGTACTTACTTGAAGTTGCGACAGCTCCTTTACATTAGCTAAACTAGTTAGAAATCTGCACTTCTCCTTTGATATTGATCTTGATCTGTATAAGTCGGAGAATATTATATACAATTGTGTCTTTAATTGCTATCGATGAAATGATGAAATGAAATAGAAGTGATATGCCTATGTTATATAAGATCATAGATATCAAATCTTTTGAATCTATATATAATACATATAGAGGAGCTTAATTACACTTATTAATCAATTGCTTTATATGCTCGTCAGGCGGCCTACTCCGATTTTGCGGCATTCTTTTACAATCCGCATGGCGGCAAGGAGTTGGCGATTGTTTGGCGACCTGCATCGGAATTCGCGCCGAAAGCCTTCAAGGTTAACGAGCTGCAGGCGTGCACGCCCTGCTCCGGTGGCAAGGTGCAGGTGTCACGAGACATTCTGCTCGAGGATTTTAAGCTGCTGCTCAAAGACTTTTATCTGCGCGTCTGCACACCTGAGCAACTGAAGCGTGAGCGACGGGAACACAACGAACCCAAGCGTTATTTCAATAGCCCCGCCGAGGACGACGCCAACAAGCCGCCAAAGAAGCGACAGAAGAAGCAAAATGCGCCTCAAACAGATTCAAAGAAGCGCCTGATAAAAAGTAAATCGCTGAGTGCATTATGCTAACATTTAAGACTTTGACAAATATAAGAACTAAAATGTACAAATTATATACATAAAATCATTGAATCCACCGTTTTCTCAACTGAAACTGAGCAAATCAAACTGCATTGGCTGCTTTGTAAGCACTGCTCCCCTTTTGGCATAGACTGCATGCGCATGAATCATCATCGGATGATGTGCGTCTCTTGATTGGCTCCGTGTTGCATACCTGAGATGTGGTTTGTGCTTTTCGCTCCGTGGTGTTGCAGGCACATGAAGTTTTCTGACAACTGCACTTTTGTTCCTTCTTTGAGATCTTTATTTCCGTGGTGGAAGTGGCGACGCTGTAACTAATTGGATATGGTGACGTCGAATTGCTCATCTTGGACCACTTTAGCTGGTTGGCAACATTCGCCACAAATCGGGGCGGTGTCTTCTGTAAATCCTGCATCTCGATATCGGCGCAAGTTTGAATTTGGGCAGGCAAGACACCACCAAGTGGTTGGGCGTAGTGAAAGATCTGATCATTGGAAGTCAAGCGATTGTAGCTCACATGACGTGTGTCCTCGATGCGCCTTACGTCCTGTTGGATAAGCACGAACATCTCATTGCCCACCATAATGGGTACTAAATAGGAAGAGTCATTCAATTGTGGCAAGTATTATCAGCATTTGATGCTTACTTTGCACAACGGGCGCTGCCTCCTCGGACACTTGCATCACCTTCTTGACTGTTGGATTATAAATCATTTTTGGATTTGAAATTTTGTCTTACATTAAATACAGAAACTGAAAACTACAATTTGGAGATTTTCCGGTTTTCTTCTTCTTTTTTTGTTGCTTTTATTTACTACCTACAAACTGACTAAATAAAAAATTAAGAGGCTTGGCATGGGGAAAAGAAAAGAAGATACAGTCGACGCAAAGCATTCTATGTAGAAAAATAACTTTCTGGGAATCTAATAAATAAATAGCAGGGGCTGTGAAAAAGACCACAAATTCTTACTTAACAAAATTAAATATATCAAGTTGCTTCTCGTAAATTGATAATTAAAAATTAATATTAAATAGATGAGAAAATCATTCTCTTTTTTTTCTAATTCTAGACACTAACTTTTCCTGCTTAGACCTTTAGGTGGCCTGGTCTACCAGTTCTAACTGCGAATGGAATCGTCTTTCAGATTCGACGGGATCACGCCCGGTGTCAGAATATCCTTGTCCTTGTTGCCAAAATCGGGATATAATTTTGCAGTTTGACCGATGGGTGTGCAAAGGCGTCCAGTGAAATCAAGTCGCTTACTCGACTGACTGCGTTCCGCCGAGCTAATCATGTCCAGCAGCGAGCTGCAACACAATTGATATGATTATTAAATGCAACAAATTTTGCAAGAATCGCTGCCACCTACCGCTGTCCAGAGCTGGACATGCGTCGCTTGCTGGCTTTCAGTAAGCTGCTGGAACTGCTGCTAGTGCTGCTGGGCTCCAGGCGTTCGGGTGATAGCGGTGATTCTGTATAGGATCGCAAATGGGCGGCGCCTGGCTCAGATTTGTTGGTTACATCGCCGTAGGCTGCGTGCAAGCTTTGCAGACTCTCGAGCAGATTCTTGTGATGCACCGTTTGCAAGTTGAGCTTAATTAGTTGCTCCAGCTCCCTGTAGAAAAGTCGGTACTGGTCCTTGGTTTTGCTCATCTTCGGTCTGCAAAAGTGAGCAGAATTCGATAAAGTCATTTACGGTTTGTAAAATATAAAACTTAATTTTCTAAAAATCTAGAAACAATAATTTTTAAATGGGTAGAATTAGAACTTTTGGATATTTATTGTGTTTTTTCCCATCACGACATTTTATTAGAATCCCTTTTATTGTCAACAGATTGCTCTCCAACAACAATTCTAGCTTGATGATGCGAGTTGCTGTAGCTTGTGGTATTGCTGAGGCTACAAATGTTTGTAATACATAATCCGATCTTGTCCATTTTTCAAGACTATTCCTCATGGGGTTTTAGAAGTTTAGTCATAACTTTCCGAACATCTTAAGGATACGACTAATTTGAATTGCGAACTTACCGGGTGTTATTTGTGTTGGTGAAGGGTAGCATGTCGCCGCGTGATGCGCTTTTGTATAGCTCATGGATTTGTTGTTGGCAACGCACCTCGTCCTGCTTATCCATGTCCTCCTTGACAAGCAGATGCAGGCAGTGTGGCAGCCAGCTCAGCTGCCGCTGCAAATTGAACAGGATGGTCACATTCATTGTCCTGGGAAAGTAGCGCGGCAATCGCCTCCATAGATGTTCGGCCTGGGACATTTTGCTTTTGGGCTTGGCCTTAAGGGGCACCATGCGCGACATCTTGAGCAGCAGGCCCAATTCGGGTATGCGATAATCAGCGACACGTCCACCAGGACCGTCGGTGATCGAGGGCGCCTCATCCATCGCGGACCGTGCAATGGACAGGGAGTGCACAAAAATCTCGCCGCCACGAGCGGACAACATGTGGCTGGTTGTCTTGGTGCCCGTTTTGCGTGGCACCTCCAACAGCACAGAGCGTCCGTTTAGCAGAAAGTTGATCAGACAGGAGCTGGGACGCGAGGTGACATCCACGGGCGTCACATTATATTGGCCCACACACGGCTGCAGATCGGAGGAGCCACAGCCTCGAGGCGTGCACCATTTCAGGGTAACCGTCTCGTAGGAGGTGCCGGGCTTTATGCTGGTGGTCAGCGTGAAATCCGGCCCACAGACTTTTGTGTGGGCGGCGCGTGCGTGCAATATTTCCACATCATAATTGGCACTCGAATTGGCATTCTGCTCCTCCTTCATGGGTATGTTGGTCACCGTTGTGCTGGCCAGATCGTAGTGTCCCATTATGAGATGCAAAAGTTTGTCCGATATGTTGGGCGCATGTACTGTGTGTATTTCCACATCCAGCAACGGTGATATTTCCAATAGACTGCGATTCGTGACCAAGGATTCGACACCCAATGGCACTATGTTCAATATCACCAAATGGCAATGATCTATGGACAGACCCTTCTTCCCAGGCGGCCCAACCAAAGCATTTTGCTGCAACAGCACCGTATTGAAAATGTCCTCCAAACCTATGTCAAGCACCAAAAATGAAAATATATGCTTAATATTTGTTAATATTAATTTGATATAAATTTGTGTGATTAAATGAGAATGATTGAACCCATTAATAATGCCGATCTGCGGCAGGATTACAATTACATACTCTTCATGCTGGTATTATCCCGGGCCGATGTGATGCAGATGACGCGACCCTCGTTGGAGATTTTCTTGCAGCCGACTTGAGCCGCTTGCAGCTGCTCATCGGTTGGCTCTGCCAAGGCCTCGATGGCCGCACGTAGTCCATGTATGACCGAATAGTCCGAAGATTGTGGAATGCTGCGCGATGGTACGCTAACCATCATCATGGCGTTCGAGACGTGTGACATGTTCTGCGTGCTCGGGCTCCAGGTGTTCACAATGTGTGCAGCCGTATCGGAGACAATGAAGCGAACATGCTTTCTGCCCGGAAACAGATCCCAAACAATGCGACAATACTCGATGGACGACTCAACGGCGCAGGTCCACAAACTTTTGCTTAGCTGGGTGCCGACGCTGCTGCCCGCAGCCGGCGTTTCGGCGGGCATCGGCTTGCCCTTCAGATAGTCCATAGAAATATACTGCTCACTGGATATGCTAAAGTAGCGAGTGTGGTCCAACACAAATATGGTTTTTTCATTGCGCTCAAACATGGCTAACCTATGTAAATTTAAACATACAGCAAAGCGATGAATGTAAAATCGAAAAGCGAACAAATGGTTTGTTTACAACAGCTGTTACAATAGAGATGGCATAAATCATTCTCTTATCGGTTAAGTCACCGTGACTGTGAAGATCGATTAAGTATCTTAGCTAAAATGTCCACAGCCATCGTTTGTATTTATAGGTTGCAGTTCCTTGACATATATGTGTATAATTTACATAATTAAAAGCTTATATATTTTTTTATATATGAGTTGTGTTTTAAGCAGTCCATGGCATTATCATCTATATATTAAACATGACAGCAAAACGACATATCATTCAGAAAGCACACATAAAACACAGATAAACTAATTTCTCATTAACATATTAGTTACGTTTGCAATTATTTTCAGATGTATGCTACAAAAGAAATGAGTCATTTTAAATAACAGTCGATTAAATTAAATCGATATATTGGAAAGTGTTATCAAATATAGATACATATATCGGTAAGTGTTTCTTACATCACTACTAAAATCACGTTGTCGAATGAGGGTTTGAAAGAAGAAAAAAACACACGCTCCCACAACACACATTTTGGGGTATTTCGGGCAAATTACGTTTTGAGTGGGTGTCAACGTTGTGAATTTAAATAGCACATCAACATGTCTTGGTTATTGGGAAGAAATCGGCAGCAGCCAGCTCCGGAGTTAAGCGGTGGAGCAGATGGAGCTGATAATCCAGATGGCAAAACTGCCGGTGAGCGTGGAAACGATGCTCAGCTAACAAAGGCTGAACGCAAGGCTATGGAGGCATATCGCTTTGATTCCTCGGCCCTAGAACGTGCAGCAGACGCGGCCAAAACCCTAGAACGTTCAAGTAAGTGTGTGTTCAATAAGAATGTACATCAATTTCATCATCACTTTCGGATATTGCATAACCGATTGCATTGATTGTGTGTGCGTGTGTGTGTGGTTTATTAATGTGTGAGTGACCTGTTGCAGAACATGCGCGGGAGGCACTGGAGTTGTCCAAGATGCAGGAGAGCACACGACAACAGGAATATAGCACCAAGGTTAAAGAATACGAGGCGCACATCGAGCAGGCTAAGGTGGAACAGAAGCGCATTGATCATGAGGAGAGGCGCAAAACACTCATTGAGGAAACCAAGCAGCAGCAGCAGCGTGCCCAATTCCAGGATCAATTGTCTCGTAAACGTTATGAGGACCAACTTGTGCAGCAGCAGCGCGTCCAGGAGGAAAACCTACGCAAGCAGGAGGAGAGCGTACAGCGCCAGGAGGCCATGCGGCGTCAGACCATTGAGCATGAGATTGAAATGAAGGAGAAGAACCGGCTCAAGCTGCTGGAGCACGAGCTGCGCGCCAAGGCACGTGTGGATCGGGAGAATCGGGACATCAATCTTGAGAAGATTCGACTGAAAGCACAGGAGCATCGCACCACAGTTCTGGAGGGCATACGGTAAGTTGTCATGCGGGTTTACGAATTTACCAATGGCTAATTATAATGCCAATGCCACAATTTGTAGGACTGCTGGCGCAGTGTTTGGTGCCGGCGCCGAGGCCATGCTGACCGACTGGGATAAGGTGTTGACTGCAGCCGGTGGTCTATCGCTGCTCGCCTTGGGCGTGTACACTGCGAAGGGCGGCACTGGCGTCATCTCGCGGTACATTGAGGCGCGCATTGGCAAACCAACGCTTGTGGGCGAAACTTCACGTTTTGCGTTCCTCGACGCACTCAAGCATCCAGTGAACTTTATAAAGCGATTGCGCGCGAAGCCAGCGGATGCGCTGCAGGGCGTTGTCCTCAATCCCAAACTGGAGGAGCGTTTGCGTGACATTGCGATCGCCACGAAAAATACGCGCATCAATCACGGCCTCTATCGCAACGTGCTGATGCACGGTCCGCCTGGCACGGGCAAAACAATGTTTGCCAAGAAGCTAGCCGAGCATTCTGGCATGGATTTTGCCATCATGACGGGCGGTGATGTGGCGCCCATGGGAAAGGAGGGTGTGACAGCCATACACAAGGTGTTCGACTGGTCGCATACCTCAAGGCGTGGTCTCTTGCTGTTCGTGGACGAGGCGGATGCTTTTCTGCGTAAGCGTTCGTCAGAGAAGATTTCAGAAGATTTGCGTTCAGCGCTGAATGCATTCTTGTATAGAACATCCGAACAGAATCCGAAATTCATGCTTGTGCTGGCCTCGAACACGCCGGAGCAATTCGATTATGCAATCAATGATCGTCTCGACGAGATGGTAGAGTTTACGCTGCCCGGTCTGGAGGAGCGCGAACGTCTGCTGCGTCTCTACTTTGACAAATATGTGCTGCAGCCAGCGGCAGCAGGCGCCAAGTGAGTTTCAATTACCATCTGATAAGTGGGCATGCTTGTTAATCAAACTGTCTTCCGCAGGCGTTTTAAACTGGAATCCTTTGACTATGGCGAAGCCTGCATTAAGATGGCTGCACTCTGCGAAGGCATGTCCGGCCGTGAGGTATCCAAGTTGGGCGTGTCCTGGCAAGCTGCTGTATACGCCTCCGAGGACGGTACGCTTACCGAGAAAATGGTGCTCGACAGATGCACCGACGCTGCCCAGCAGCACAAACAAAAGGTGAGTGCAAACAAATGATAATCCGCCAATAAATAATACTAATCATAATGTGGTATTGTATTTTGTAGATGGCCTGGTTGTCCGAGCAGGAGCGTGCTGATCATAAATCTATAACTGGTGGCTCGACGGCCGCTAAGCCACCGCTGACACTCACTGCCAACAAACTGTGAGCAGGATTAGCAGGATCTATCTGTTGACTAGCATTCAGAAATTGTTTAGTTTTTAAAATGGTCTTAGATTAAGTTTAAAACGCGCAAGGCAGCAAAAGCCTCATTGGATTCTTTAGGGTGTATATATATACGTAGCATTGTGTGTCGACATGCATTTACAATTGTACAAAAATATTGAAAGTCTTGCTGAAAGCAGAGATACAATTAAGTTTTTCCCACTGATAATTGTATTTTACTATAGCATTGCATCTTAATTGTTACTTGTACAAAGTATATTTGACAGCCATTGCATTTGCAAATCCAAAGCTTTGTATGTAATATTTAAAATTAATGCCAACTGCAAAGAGCAGCAATTTTCAACTGGTCTCGCCGGCACTGTGAGAGATTTATATTAAACTTCTCGCTGGCCTGGCCAAGAAATTCGACTAATTTGGCCAGTGTTTTCCACAGACATAATGATAAAAATAAAAAAAAACGATCCTGTTGATTGAATTTGTTTGAATTTAATATAGAATTTTTATTTTTGTTCTAATAATAATGAAATAAATACTTATGCATTTGTACAGATCACGCAGTTGTTGCCCATTACCTAAACGTCGGGCAATATGGAAGCATCGGCATTACCGTAACAACCCATATCTGCCTTGTACAATATGCGATTAATATGGTATTGGACCGTGTATTTTGTGTTCCGGCTGTATTTGCCAAACTTGTGACTTAGAAGCTGCAGAAAGCTGGCGTCATCGCTGGCCACTTGCATGGTATTGGCAATGGGTGGAGTCGTGGCTGGGTAACTGCTCCGCCTTGGAATGGCATTTAGTGATGCTGGCGCCGCTGTATCTGTCTCTGGAAAACTTGTAACAATAAAGTGGCTCATATTGTTGTTACCACCGTCTCTGTGGGAGAATGTTTCGCAGAAATCATGAAGTTGGCCAGGCGATTGCTCTAACTCATCGGGCAGTTCCATCTTGATAATGTTGATGCTCTCGTACTGGCCATCGTCATCAGTCTCGAGTTGAATTTCAGGTTCGTTGAATTCCGATTTCATTAACAATTTCTGTGGATCCGCTACGAATTTAAACTTCGATGAGAGCGGACCAGCATTTTGGGCCGCCGATCGTTGGAGCTGCTTTTGGCGCAACGCCTTGGCGTATGTGGACGGATGCTTGCGCTTTAGATGACGCATCAGGTTCTCCGAGTGCCTGCCAGCCATATCGAAGTGACATACTGTGCATGTACTTTTGCGGATTTTATCGTTGTATGTGAAATAATTGTCAACTGGATTTTTAGTACGCTTTAGTGGCATTTTAAAGGCCACTGAACCTGTGTTCCCATTTATGTGGCCTGTTTAAGATCGAAAAAAAAGTTATCGATAATGAAAATGCCATATAAAAAAAACGGTGTAAGACAGGTCGCAACATTATACATAAGTACAGCGAAATTTTCACTCTCGGCTTAGAGACAGCAAAACTGAAATCCACACTGTTAACTGACTGTTAACATGTGTGGATTTTGTAAACAGCTGATCGATTATGTCGAAGAAAGTGTGATAGTGTGTTCTTAATTTAAAAATACCAACATATATTTTTGTAATTTGTAGGTCATTCTTGGCTTCTCAGATTGCGCAAAGCGCTTTAATGGAAGACGCGCATTTTCGTTCACCTTTGGTCCCCTAGTTTCGAAGTTCCTGGGGGCGGCGATTGTGGTCTAAAAATGTATATGCCGATTTTTGAAGGAGGCTGCCAGCAAGCTACTTTTCAAGCTCGGTGACTCTATATTTTAAATTGTGGGAGACTTGTGACTTTATCTATCTACATTCTCAGAAATATCGCAATTGGCGATTTTGGAGGAGGTGTGAGCATGATCTTACTATTTTTGTTTATTCATACTTAAGGGCGATTATCTTCCAAATTATGGCTCTAACTTAAAAACAACGGGAGATATAGTCATTTACGATTTTTATGGGTGTGGGCTTAGCGACGTCGATTTTTAAAGCACATCGCCAACCACCTACAAAATACGGATTAAATTTGTTTTTATTGTTTTTTAAAGTTATTTGCTTTTAATTAATTTTTTTTTAAATTTATTTATTTATTTATACTAAAAAGTATAATAAACAAGTAAGAGTGCTGTAGTTGAGTAAACTCGACTACAATATACCCTGAACCCAGTTATTAAATATATTCTATTATTATTGGCAAACTCCCCTTTCAAAAGATTTACACTAGCACGTGAAACACGCAATCGTAGGCATCGGGGCTCATGCCATCCCTTTCTCACACATGCGCTCGCATATTTATGCATACAGAATGCTTGCGTCTGCTGATAGAAATGAGATCAATATGAGAATACATTTTCGACTATAACTTGGGTGTTTCTTATCTTGTCGAAATTTGAGCAGTTGATCAATAGTCTGCATATGCATATCATATATCAATTAGAAGATTCTGCCTTTAAAATTGTGACATTTGTTGCTATCGGAAATTTAATTTATCGATAATTGATAAACGAAAAAATAACGCAAACTTGTTCTGCGCCTGGTATACGAGAACCTATATTCCAAGTTTGAAGTCTCTAGCTCTTACAGTTCCTAAGATCTGCGTGTTCATACAAACGGACGGACGGACAGACGGACATGGCTATATCGACTCGACTACTGTTCCTGATCAAGAATATATATACTTTGTGGGGTCGGAGATGCTTCCTTCTGCCTGTTACATACATTTGCACAAAACCGTTATACCCTTGTTACCCATTTTTAATGGGTTCAGGGTATAAAAATAAAACGAAACGTACAAAATAGGAAACTAAATATTCATAGAAAATGCGGCTCATATGTTTTTGAAAAGCCGCGAACGCCCTTGCCTTTGTTTACAGTGTATAATCTATAAAAAGAATATACCATAACAAAATATAAATAAAAAGCTTTCAATTTAACATATAGTTATCTCTCAAAGCTTTTTGGAATTTGCTCAAATTGAAATTGAGATACAAATTTGCTAGAATGCAATGTTATAAGTCATAGTCATAATTACCAGCAAATATACTATCATTTAAAAAGCTTCCAAGCAGAACAATAAAGTGAGAAATTTGTGCTCAGTGCGCACTTAACTTTGAAACCGAAATGTTTGGACAACGTTCAAAGCTTCAACAAATAATACGCACTACTCTACCGATACAGCAGGTTTGTGTAACTGGTTGTGATTAGAACAATTTTTTTTTTTTTATCTGATCACTATATTTAAAATGTTCAGCGTCAACAGACAAGTGCTGCTATATTAGATCATGACTCAGCCAATGCAAAGCCTGCGGATTGGGACTCGGCGCGCCCATACAACGATATACCGAAGGCTTCTACGCTGAAATTTATACGTAATTTAATGCCCGGTGGCAAATACAGTAAAATGGGACCCGCGGATATTATGTTGGACTTGCGGAACCAGCATGGCCCTCTCTTCATATTGCCTGGTTTTGGCAGGAAAGAGTTTCTTATATCCCATGATCCCCATCATTTCGAGCAAGTGCTGCGCGCAGAAGGCCCTTGGCCGGAAAGGCCAGGAAATCATGTACTACACCATCATCGAACCGTGGTTCGCAAAGATTTTTACAAGGGCACTGTGGGCATTTTATCATCGTAAGAAAACATAAAATCTTTTTATTTAAATACCGGAGAATCATTGATGCCTTTTGCAGACAAGCGGAGCAATGGTCAAAATTCCGATTTACTGTTAATCCCGTAATGATGCAGCCGAAAACAGTTCGCCTATATTATCAAAAAATGTCAGCAGTAAATAAGGAGTTCTTGCAGCGGTGAGTTAAATGTTTTATTTAATTTTTTACTACGATTTCTAAATATTTACTTGCACTGAAATTAGCATACGTGAAATACGTGATAGCAGCACCTTTGAAGTTCCCGACTCTTTTGAGGATGAAATCAATCGCTGGACCCTGGAGTCCGTTTCGGTTGTAGCTTTGGACAAGCGTCTGGGAATAATGACTACAAATCGCGATAATCCGCAAGCCAAAAAACTCTTTAACGCTCTTAATGATTTTTTTGAGCTGTCGGCAGATCTTGAAATGAAGCCGTCAATTTGGCGTTACGTAGCCACTCCCAAGTACAAGAAGCTAATCAAAACCCTAGACGACATCCAGGATGTGACAACTGGCTATATTGACGAGGCTCTAAATCGTTTGAAGGATAAGCCATCCAACAAACCCGAAAATGAGAAGAGCGTGCTGGAGAAACTCCTGGAAACCGATAAACAGATCGCCATCGTCATGGCAATGGATATGCTGATGGCCGGTGTGGATACGGTAAGAATCTGTGCTTTATCATTGACTATCTAAAGATAATTTCGATAAATAAATTGCCATTTATAGACGACCTCTACTTTTACTGGTGCACTCCTCTGTCTGGCCAAAAATCCCGAAAAGCAAGCAAAGCTGAGAGAGGAAGTGCGTCGCATTTTACCAAACAAGGACTCTGAGTTCACAGAAGTCTCTATGAAGAATGTACCTTACTTGCGCGCCTGTATTAAGGAGTCACTACGTGTGTATCCCTTGACAATAGGTAATGGTCGTGTCATCAAGTCGGAACTCGTACTAAATGGTTACCAGATTCCAAAAGAAACACAAGTTTTGATGTTATCCCATGGCCTGCTGACCGGTGATCAGCACTATCCCCGAGGCAACGAGTACTTGCCCGAACGCTGGCTTCGCCAAAGCAAAGAGGAAGTTGCGAGTGGAAAATGCCCGCATTCCCTCAAAGCGAGCAGTCCATTTATTTACTTGCCCTTCGGATTCGGACCCCGCATGTGCATTGGCAAACGAATCGTTGAAATGGAATTGGAGTTGGGAATCGCACGACTAATTCGGAACTTTAATGTACAGTTCAATTATTCCACAGACAATGCCTTTAAGAGCGTACTGATTAATGTGCCGAACATACCTCTGAAATTTAAATTTACGGACGTAGAAGATTGACCATGTTGTCAGCTGTCAACCATAACGATTGGAGTAAATGTATTTTATACTATATTATCATGAGAAATTAATAATTACGTAAATCGCATTGTAAAGATTTTACCATAGTTTCAATCGTTGGGAGTGATTTTTTTGTTAAGAACGGATCGTTGGAATTGCAAGTTCTTTCGAACTGCCTTGAAAATTTATGGGGTCATCTAAGAACCAATGACTTGTATGGCAATGGGTCAAAATAAAACAATCCTTTTTTAATAGCGGCATCTAGGATCCATATATCCTATGTGTACAACTTAATTCGCATAGGGCTTTTGTGAAGATCTGATAGGACGGGCTAAACATTTGCACTCTGCTTGAACCAGGACCAACGCATTACTTAAAGTAAATCATTATCAAAATTGATTTTGAAATATGCTAAAAGTGTACATATTAAAACAATCATGATCATGACAGTGATACAGAGGTGGTCGAAAGACACTTCTCTTTCTCGCTGCTACAATTTTATTACCATTACATATTATTAGAGAATTAATTAACATTATTACACTTGTTGAATAGTGAAATCATGATTTGATGTGATAAGATTTATGACCTACTTAAGGGTAGTACACGGACCTTCAATACGCAATGGTCTAATTGTACATATGTATGGACACCTAAGTAAGCATATGTTGCTGAGTTAATCGTAGCCTAACGTCCTTTGACTCATCCACAGCAAGCAGATCGTTGTCCTGCTCTTCACGGTCATATTTTAGTGTTTCGGCTAGCATCACAGCATTCTGATGACACTTTGTCTCCTCGTGCTGTCGCATGTGATGTAGCAGGCGGAAATCTTTTTGGCAATATTCGCATCGATATAGCTTGATGTCCGAGTGTATCAGCTGGTGCTTAGTCAGAGAGTGTGCGTATGCGAATGCCTTGTCGCATACCTTGCATACATAGGGCTTGATACCACGATGCACGCTGGTGGATGAAGAAAATTTTGTAAAGACGACCAAGTAATCGGCAAGTTTTCACTTACTTCTCGTGGGATTTAAGCACACTTTCATAGAAGAACTGGCGGCTGCAGTAGCTGCACTTATACGGCTTGCTACCTGTGTGGGAATACATATGCTTGCGCAGCTGTTCGCGCACCTGGAACTTGGCATCACACAGTCTACATCAAGGAATTTGCAGAAGGCATTAATACATAATTTGCTTTTTACTACTGTCAAAACAAACTTACTCGCATTGGTATTGGCAGACAGCATCGTGACGTCGACGATGCTCCATCATGCGTCCACGCTTCTCGTAAAAATTGCCACAGACATCGCAGACGTAGCCACCTTTTTCAGTGCCATCCGAGGTGCGCAGCGAGTTGAGACCTGTACGGGTCCGTCCTCGACTGGCTTTCATATCAAGTCTTTGAGCTGCGTGGCTGTAAGAATGTTGCAGTTCGTCATGACCGGACTTGGCTGTGCTCATGCCCATACGTGTAGGACCACGCCTCAGTTTAATATCACCAGACGCAACTGTGTCATCGTATTTAGTTTCGAGTACAACTTCATCATGCTCGGGATTCATTTCTATGGTATAGTTGTCCTCCAAGTACTCGATGTCATCCGTAATAACCTCTTCTGGGTCGTTCGTGCCATCGACTTCAACGAACTCATCCTCTTGGACGCAATCGACCACATCACCCTCCGGACTCGGCACTTCATTCATCACCAATTCATTCATGTCATCATCGTCAGCTTGTTGATTATGTTGTGACCCCAACTCTTCCTTCACCAGATAATCTTCACTTTCATCTAGCAGGCCCAGTTCACGAAAATAGTCTTCAATTTCGGCTTGCTTGCGCAAAGCCTTCTCGCGAAACTGAAAAGCCATGTTCAGCTCCACTTTGCATTGCTTGCAAATACCATCCGGAATCTGGTATTTGCCATTTAACTAGTGTATTTGGTTATTGAGTTAATAGGCAATTACATATCGCACATAAATTGCTCACCTTACTGAATGAAATGCCTAGCAGCAGTATTAGCATTTCATTTGGAGTCTCCTCATCCTCCTCGCGGGACTCGTCAATGCGCTGTAAGCGCTGGCTGGGCTCTAAGCACACACGGCAAGTGTTTGGTCCAAGTTCAGCGCGCATTTTTTGTTTAATTGCTGTTTAGAACAGTATTTTAGTGTTAAAATTGTTGTCTGTGTTGTGTAAAGGTAAAGCGTCTGTATTAATAAGAAATCGCCATTTTTCTGAGTAGCGATTGCAATGACACACAAGCTATCGATAACATGAACATTGTCAAAAACCGATAATAATTAGATTAATCCAACAACGGACCAGAGATAAAATAAAATAAATAGATTAATTGAATATCGTTAAATTCACAGCTCAACCAGACAGTTAAATTAATGATATGGCAAATGATCTTAACATATATTAAGAAACTTATTATAAGTCGAATAATGTTAAATATATTTAATTGCCAATTTTAATTTATAATGTCGAACGGGAGTGTATAGCATTTTTTTAATTGGAGATACAATTTACGCGAGCTCTTCAAAAATAATAAAATAAAGTACTTATTTACTAGCATATACCATGTTTATGTTTCAGTAGTCCATTGTTCAATGGTTTCAAATTAAAAATCGTTTTAAAAATTTAAAAAATCCTTTTGGTTCACAAAATCAACAACTTTGAAATTTTAATACTGAAATAATATTTTTGAATAGAGCTCACAAATGTAATACGATGTCCATCGAAAAGCAACACAGTGTTTACATTGAGCCCATTGGTATTTTTTAGCTTATTTACGCACACAACAAGTTGGTCACTTTCGTGTGTATTTTTCGAGACGCAGAAGGAACGGAGCTCTTATCTCCGCGAAAAATGGATTATTCCAATATATTTTGTAATCCTATTAGAAAATAGCTAGCGTTTTGGGATTGCAGGATTAAAATATAATATTGTATCTGGCGGCAAAGGCGTACGGACGCCTCGCTTTATCCATGCAGTAAACACATTCAAAATGGTTTATTATCTTGCGTTTTTATCATCCGTGTCTTCCGTCGTCGCCAAAATGTTTGTCGCGCCAGTTATCGACTTCGCAATCTTCATCTCCTAAAGCACGCGACACGCATACACACATACAGTTAATGCGTAGGCTTTTCGACCAATTCAAATAATTTCGGCAATAATAACAACAACAATAATAATAACAAGCAAGAATTAGCAGCAGCAGCGAGTGACGTGCAATTGGCGAAAGTGTGAGGAGCAGCAACAACCGCGAGAGGTTGCTGCTGTCTAGTGGCTGGTGGCGCTCGTCTGTTGTAAACCAGCCTAAACCCACCTAACATGTCCGAGAAGCATGGCCAACTCAGTGGTGCGCAGTGGACGACGAAATCAGGACCAGCAGTGGGGGGCACAACGGCAACTACGCTGCAGAAGCATCAGCAACAAACCAATCCAAATTCCAATCCCATATACGAGGCAACAACTACAGTTGCACACACAAATCCGTATGGCGCTTGTGGTGTTACCCTACCGGTGCCGGTTCAGATTCCGGACATTCCCTCGTATACATCGGGACGTTTCCAGGCACCCACCATTCATATGCAAACGGCGAAATTATCGCCGCTGACCATTGCGACCATTGTGGCGCCTGCTCAACAACTCGCCCAGTCCCAGGTGTCGCCCACACCCACAAATGTACCTGCTCCCAGCCAAAGCGGCTTTGTGTCGCCAGCTTTTACAAATTTGAATGCCCCTGGCTCGGCAGCCAGTGGAGCCGCATCCGTGCTCACTCCGAGTCCCTTTGCAGCGGCCTCTGGCAATGCTGGTTTGGCCTTTGTCAATGCCTTTAAGAGCGCCCAGCAATTAGATCTGGGAAAGATAATGCAAGCGATAAATGTTAATGCCTCTACAACGGCAGCAGCAGCGTTGCCGAGGCACCCACATCCGCCACCTCCCCATCCCAATGAAAGCGGCTCAGTAGCTGTAGCCGCTGCTCCACCCAGTGGCGTCATCAACTCCACAATTGCGGAAAACGTGATGAATGCTCTGACCAGCGACGAGGAGCGAATGCGACGCGTCCAGCAGGTCATCGAGTCCAGTTTGGAGTGAGTATTCATTAGACATAAAGCTTCCTTCGTACTAATTATTTGCTTTTAGTGACACTGCAAAGCTGCAAATTTCCCAAATTCTGGAAAATGTGGCAGGCTTGAAGCCCATTGAGAAGCTGTTTCTTTATTTACGATTGCCTGGCGAGAGTTCAGACACTGATCCATTGAGACAGCCACAGAACCCATTGGGTACACGCTCAGAGATTAATCATACCATTAATTGGGTGCGCTCGCACCTCGAGCACGATGCTCAGGTCTCCATACCAAAACAGGATGTTTACAATGATTACATGTAAGTTGGTTAAAAGGCACACTTTAATTGTGCTCATGAATATCGTATCTTGATTGCTGATTCTGTTTTAATAAATGGAGCTTTACAAAATCTAAGATTTAATATATTTACGTTTTAAACTAGTCTGAAATGTTGTTGCAAACTTATTTCCTATACCATACAAATAGAATGTAATAAATTTTTAATTAGGACATTTCACACTTTGCAGCGTCTATTGCGAACGCCTGAACATCAAGCCGCTGTCAACAGCTGATTTTGGCAAGGTCATGAAGCAGGTATTCCCCGGCGTCCGACCGCGACGTTTAGGTACGCGCGGAAATTCGCGTTACTGCTATGCGGCCATGCGGAAGACCACAAAATTGACGCCGCCACAATTGCCGCAATTGTGCAAGGATGAGCCAATCGATGACAGTGTGCCCTCTGAAATCGCCCCAGCACATTTAAAGCGCACATCCAACACCCTGGGAAGTGTACAAGGCGCAGATGACAACGGCAACTGGGATGTGGTGCGCAGTTGGGCGGAAAAGCTACTCAACACCAAACTGGACAGCGTCACTGAGTTAGTTACACGCATTAAAAGCAACAATGTAGTTATTAATCCAGTAGTGGCGGCCAAAAAATATACGCCCAGGGAGCCCAAAGAGAAGCGCTTGCTTGCGGTAAGTTTGCTCTTATACAGAAAATTGTTAAACAAACTCCTATGATCTGCATTCATTAATAAATCATTCATATTTTATATCAAATAGGACATGGGACCGCTAAAGAAGCGGCGCAAAAAGAAACGCAAGGGCTCCACATCCTCCGAATCGAGCTGCAATCAGCCAAATGCCGCCACCGATGCTGGTAGCAGTCAGGAGGCCGTAAGTGATGACCACATAACTGAACAGTTACTACAGATCAAACAGGAGATTATAGACTCGCCCAGTAGCTATCTGACAGCCTCACAGCTTCAGCAACAGCAGCAGCAGCAGCATCAGCAAGTTTTACCAATGAATCTGGCAACAGAGCCGCGCAGCAATGCCGTCCGCAATCTAACGCCGAAGCTAATAGAGCTGCAAACGGAAGCTGCGGCACAACAGCCGATGTCACCCACTGGGCTGGTGATCAAGGACGAGGCGGAAGAGTACAACACCACCAACATATTCTGCAAAAAAGTGCTTAAGGCACAACAGACCAAAGGCAATTGGGTCAACTCGCCCAGCAGCGGTGTCGGTAGCGGTGGCGCAGGCGGCAGTGCTCTGCTAATACCACCAGTGATAACCACAACGGCGGCAACACCTCCACCACCCGCTCAGCTACCACCGGACAGCTCGCCGGTAAATGTCACAGCAATATCGATGGGCCCGCCTGCCCAATTGAATAATCCCAGCTCAGTAAGTCCGTCAAGCAGTCTAGAAACGAACAACGGCAACCCAAAGGTCTCTACGCGCAACACAATTTTGATGCGGACGAGACGGTTGATGGCGGAGAATGCAGCGGCATTTGCCGCTGCCGAGGACTCTGGACTGCCTGAGAATCTGGGGCTGCCGCGGGAGCGCGTAATTAGCATATGCAATATGGATAAGCATGAGCTGGATGATTACTTCCTGCCCGGCGACGATGAGGAGGAGAATTCCGAGGGGCAGGATACCGAGTTGCTTCAATATTTTCAGATGGGAGACGCTGAGGAAAAACAACTGAATTCCTTAGATGCCCATGCAGAACAACACAGAAATCCACAGGCTGCGTCAACTAATGCACTAGCCAATGCAATGGCAATGGCAAATGTTAGATCAGCAACGACAACAGCAACAACAACAACAGTAGCGATGCAACAGCAACATCAGCAGCAGCAGCAACAGCAACAACAACAGCAACAACAGCAACAGTTGCAGCTGCAACACATGCGTCGCTCAATGCCGTTGCCAACAGCAGCTGCAGCAGCAGCAGCAGCAACAAATGTTGTGGGTTCTGCCTCAGCGTCTCTGGCTTTAATGTCACGAAAGCATCAACAACAACAACAACAGCAACAACATCAGCTACAACAACAACAGCAGCAGCAGCTGCGACATAGCAACAACAACAACAGCAACAAACGCAAGATTAGTTTAAGCAACGCGTCCAGCAATGGCAACAACAAGAACTGCATTTTTCTTCCTATTTCTCCAAACAACGCAGCAGCAGCAACAACGGTAGCAGAAACTGCAACATCAGTAGCAGCTGCAACCACATCAACAACAACAACAACAGCTGGAAAGCTGCCCACTCAGAATTGCTTTGCCAGTCCTGGACTCACACGAATGCGCCAACGTTCCAGCATGCTTACCAAACAGCAATCGCTGGACTTTGACAACAATAACGGCAATGGGGACCCAATGATTGGAGCACATAGGCGCAGGCGCAGCTATGTGTACAGTTATCCTAGCAGCAGCTCCGCCTCGGCTCCGCCCAGTCCATCGCTTTTGCAGCAGTGTATGGGCGTCAATTGGTCGTTTAGCGGCAGCGCTGCTAACAACAGCTTGTTTAGCGAGAGGACCACCAACAACAGCAACAACAACAATGTAGAGCTGTTAATCAATCAAAACTCCATGGATTTGGAAACTAGTCTGGCTCTAAGCGGCGCCAGTATAGAGCTTAACGAAACACAACGTTCACAATCTGTGCCGCTGTCGCAACTGCAACGCGGCAGCAGCAACCACTCACCCTCAACGGGCTATAATCGTCAGCTGAATCAGGCAGTTGTCAATGCTTGCATTGTCCACGATGCGTTCTTCTCCGAGAACAGCAACAGTCAGCAGTCTGTGGGCGCACTGAAGCTGGGCGCCAACGATGTTGATGTACCGGCTAGTCTGATCTACGACGATGTGGATGTCAGTGCGCTCATCTCGCCCAGTTTTGCTAACAAGTTTAGCGGCATACAAACAACGACCACATGTAGCTCATCGGCGGGCTCCTCGAGCGGTTATAGCAGCGCTGGCAGTGCTGGCGGTATAGTATCGCGCTCGGTGCCCTCCACACCGCTACCACATCAGCAGTCGCAGCTTCAGGGCTGCAACAGTAGTCAGAACACCGCAAATGGCCACTGCAACGACGCCAACGGGCTCTTCAACATCTCGCCAGCCTTCAATTGGGGCAGCAGCAATGTATCCTATAATGGGCAGCCGTATGGTTCGCGGACCGCACTCGATATATCCAAATCGATGCCAACGACGCCCATAACGACTCCGTGCTTTCGCTACAGTCCCGTTGAGCTGCATCGCGACTTTCTAATCAATGGCAATACGATTGACAGCCTGCCCTCGCCGGCTGTGGTGCCTTTCGGTGTTGGCATTGCCACAAACGCCGTCTTGGCCCTCAGCAGCGATGCGCTGATTGATGATGTGGCACCAAACAGCAGTGATGTGGATGCCATTATTGGTGCCGCCAATATACTCGATAGCTTGTAGAATTTGCACGAAGAGAAAGCTCAAACGCAGGCAGAGAATGAAAACGAGACGCAGCCAGAAGAGCTGGTGATAGACTGTCTGCTTCAGCATGTGGATAAGTTGTAATTGTCTCAATATCTGTCTGTTTTCCACTCCTTCCCTCTTTTTGTCTATTTGTCTGTCGCCTACAAATTGAAAGCGTAGTCCGTGTATTTTTATTTTTAAATTTAAATTTGATGTATTTACTTAAGTAATTATTGTAGAATTTTCGATGTTTCCTGTAAAGAGCTTTCTCTTCGCAACTCTAAAGCAAAGCACAGCACATACGCCTATATAACATTTATACGTATATATATTCTTAAGCTAAGCTCCAATTGGTTTCAACAATGTCCTTAAGCGGAATTCATGAATATGTCAATGTTATTGAAACCAACATCCTCAATCAATTATCCCTCAGGCCCTTGTTTTATGTGCGTGCATAAAAATATATATGTAATTATATATAATTATGTATGTGTGCACTGTGTATGCTGCATATTGTTATAAAGTGGGAAGTAACTGGAAAATGTTTGCCATTTTCTGTACTTGAATAGTTTTTACTGTTGACCCTCGATTTGAAAACAAAACTAAAAACAAAAGAGAACCTTACAAATGAAACGAACTTAAAGTCTGAATGAATTCAACGTGCAGCAGTTTTAAAAACATATATACACATAGAAAATAAAATAATGTAACATTTTAAATGCTCCCGTCAGGGATTGAGATTGTTTTACGATACCAATAAGAATCCAAACTATACAAGCAGGATAGTTCTAATCAAATAAGTGTTGAGGGCCTGAATAAACAAACAGCAAGCTTTTAACTTTAAGAATTATCAAGATCAAGATGAAGTGTGTAAATGTGTGTGTCGTTTCATAGAGTAATGTAATTGATTACAATTCATTCAAATCAATTTGAAACTCTATCGGGCTTTCAAAAATAGTTGATATCTTAAAGACGCGTATAAAATTCGTCGACATTTTTTTTTCGATTTTATTAACAATCTATGTATTTGCTAACCTGTAAATTCAATTTTCTATTCAATTTAATTGTTATTGTATTTTTTACCCTATGTCTAAACCAATGGTTTGCAGTTAGAATTAAGTGTTTGTTTGTTATTGAAAGTGTTTTGTTTAATGATAACGCATAATAGGAGTAGGTACCTCTCTTATTGTCCATAGTTCTTTAGGTTTAATTCCCCTTATGTATCGCTGTAATTCACGTTTTATTATCCGTACATTTAATGTTATTCGTATGCTTATTGTTGAACCCTCTATCCTGTTTAGCCTATTCTATTTTTTTAAGATTTCTACGACTTTCAACAAAGTTTAGATTTAACATTTCACTTATACAAATCACTAACGATTCGCCCTGCTATAAACTAGAGTTAATTTGTTTGTAAAACAAAGTAAAAATTATTAACACCAACATCTACAGCATCTTTGCGTTCTTTATAATTAAATTGATAAAATTAAAAGCGAACAAAAAGTATAAGAAAAATTATAACTGTGCCTCAGGCTTATTGTAAAACAATTATATACATAAATAACAACCATATACCATAGCATATACACACAAACCATACAAATGCATTATAACGAAGTTATAGTAACGTATACATAAAAAAAAAAATATATATATATATATGTATATATATATATACTTATATAAAAATATACACTCATTTACAAAACAATTGAACAAGGGAAACAATTGAATTTGGCAGAGAAGTCAGTCTCAGCAAAGATTAAGGATAGTCAGCAATTACACCATTCAATAAGTATCTTTGCAATTATTCAAACAATCCCAACCGTAGGCATACGCATTGCAGATCATTTCAAAACAATCCTAAACAAATCATCACTCCGCGCTTGTATCTATGTATACTTAAGCTAAGCTAACGAAGCCAAGAAACTGGATATGCACATACCCACATCAAGCTGCTACCGCCTTAAATAAATAGAAATAGCCCCTTAGGAATACGAGTACACATATAATAATTTCACCGGGAACATACTTTGATAAACAAACGGAAAATATTTTACATGCATACAATACAATAGTTACATAAAGATAAACGAACCAAATTGTACTTTTTATAAGATATTTGAATGAAATACACAAATCAATTAAAGTCAATAAAAATCTATGGAACAAAAGATAAATTGTTGTTTTAATTGAAATCCTACGGGTGGCAAAGTATCAATCAATATTCCCATTGATTGATACGAATGACATTTGACATATTGATGTAATAAATCAGCTAATAATGTTTACTTAGTAGATTGATTTCTTGACTATGGCCGCTCTGGGTGTTCTTTAACGATTTTAAGAAGAGCTATGAAAAAAAAAAACTTTTAAGCCAACCTGAAAATCATTAATTCATTTAGGAAAAAGCAAGTACTTAATATTTCGTGTTTTTTTTTATTAACCTTTTAAGTTTAAAATAATAATATTAATATGCAATAAATATTTTTTAAATATACATAATAATACCGTTAATTGTAATATGCGTGTGCTTTTTGTTTAATTTGTCATATTTTCATTTACTTGTTTTTTCGTTATTAATTAGTTGCGTTTACTTAATAGTTAGTTAAATACTTATATGTTCATTTATTTATGTAAATTTAACTATTTTGTTTTATATGCATTATACATTACATTTTAATAGCGCCAAATAATATTCCATTTGCTACAACTGATTCTTGCTGCCAGGGCCCATTTATTGTTATAAAATGTATTGATTTTGTTTGCTTGGCCCTGCGTCTCTGTATATGATGGTAAATATAAATATAATACATATGTATACGTATAAAAATTGTTTATGCGCCATTATGTACTTGTTCTTTAAATGTTAATATTACACTACGCTAATAGCACATTTGAAAATCCAATTAAATTGCTATGGGCCTTATTGTATTATTATTTATATTAATTGTATGTTTTTTTTCTTTCTTTGCTGTTGCTGTAACATATAAAACACTATTTGTTAAATATGGTTTACGTATATATTTTATATATGTATGTTTACTAAATATTTATTTTATTATTTGTTGTTAAATGCTTGTAAATCATGTTTATTTGTTTCTTTACTGTTTAATTGGTTTCCTGATACTTGACTTGTTTTTGCTGTTATTATCGCACCGATTCCGTTAATACTTTCACTTTAAAAGTCTCCCGATTCATATATACATATATATATGTACACACGTTGGACTCCATGCCTGTTGGTTTACAAATAAAAAAGTGCTTAACGGAATGGCCACACATACACATATAATGTATGTATATATAGATTTATGTATATATATATATATATGTTGTATATGCCGCTACTGCTATGTATATAATATATATAAAATTGTTGTTATTTCGCTGAGGTGGAAAATTCATTAATTAATAAGGTTACTTGTTGTTCGGCTGCCATTTTGCAGCTTTTGCTGCATTTTTCTGCTTCTTTGTTGCTAATATTGCGCTACATAAGTTTCTGTGTTAGTGTATTAGATTATGATTAAAGTATCAACTCGGTAATGCTGAGCAACGTCGCGACGATTTTCAATAAATTGCACCGAATCGTTCTATATGTCTGTATGTATGTGTGTCCTATATGCTCGTATATATTTATGCTAAGCGCAATAAAATGAGTAAGAATTTAAAATAATTTTCAAAGTGCATTTATTAATATGTCCGTATGCTCAAATATTTGTATTGCATTTTGAATATCTTATTATTATCTGCATATAATAATTTATTTGTTTGTAATAGGATTTTTGGAAGCGACGTTGACAATTTACAATTACATACATCTTGCGAACAGGAACGCATCGATTTTAGAAGCTTGTTGTGTTGGTCCCAATACAAGAAACTGTAAATAATCAATCTGGATATTTGGAACTCAAGTTGAATGGATGCATAAGAAAATGTCCGAAATGAGTGTAAATAGTTTGTAATTAGTTTAAAATTTATTTAAAAATCATAAAAAACACACTCCCAAATAATAGGACAAAACACACAACTTAAAACGAATACAAATCAATTAAACAATAAATTTTAAATACATTTTAAAATTAATAATCATACTCATAATAATAATGATAATAATAATAATAATAATAGTAAACTTGGTAATAATGAAATCAGTAACATCGTTCATCAGTAAATGGGGGCTTTTTGTTGTTGTTGTTGCTGTTGTGGTTGTTTTCGGATGGTGCCTTAAGAGTCTAACACATATACGGTCAGTTAAAATATGCTACACTAATTTGCAAAAATAAACATTAAAAAAAACAAGGCAATTCTATACAATAAGTTAACTACAAATAAACTCAATTCATTTAGTTACGCTTTAGAATACAATTTAACTCGATTCAAATGGAATCATTATAAAATTAAATTAAACATAAAGCAAAACTTTGCATAAATTTCTTTCGTTGCGCATGTGGCTGCTGCTGATTGATTTTCATTTTCATAATTTTGCATTAATTCTTTTTTGTTTCGTACTATATTTCATTCTGTTCAGCAATTTAACTAAATTAATTTATATTAATTACTCGTTGTGGTGGCGCCACCGCTGACCCCATTCAATGTCGTCTCGCCTGTGTTGCTCCTGCTGTCCAGTGACCAATCCCAGTCTTTGCCCTTGGGCCGGAACTTGGACGACTTGTGATGATGATTGTAGCTGGCACTCGCATTTGCATTGTTCGCATTGATGCTGTGATGCGGCGAGGATTTCTCCTTTGGCGATTTGCCCGATTTGCCCAGCACAACTGGCGGCGTTGCTGCCACACTGACGGACGTATCAAGCATTGTTGGCGGACCATTGCCAGCGGCATCGGCTGCCGTTGGAGGCGCACTGGAGTTGGAGTACGACAGCAGCTCATCGCAGTCGTACTCCCAGTTGCGCTCACAGAACTTCTTCTTGTAGTGCTTCTCGGAGCCGCTCTTCGACTTGCGCTGATACTTGAGGGGTATGCGCAGCTCATTGCCCAGCAATAATGGGGCATGGGCCAGCGGTGGTGTGGCAACGCTGGCAGCACTGGGACTGGGCGTCCGTGGCAGGCCCACATCGGACAACGGCGGTGACTCAATGGCGCCCGAATCCACCGGCGAGACCGTCTTCAGCGAGCTGTTCGCGTGCAGTGATGAGGACGTGGTTGATTTCATACTGCTGTCACTCAGATGATCTGTCAAATGTTGTTGATGCTGCTGCTGCTGCTGTTGCTGCTGTTGCTGCTGTTGTTGTTGCTGTTGCAGCGGCTGCTGCTGTTGTTGTATTTGTTGCTGCTGCTGCTGAAGATGACCATGCTGCTGATAGGGATGATGACTCAGATTATGCATCTGGTTGGCATAGAGGCTGTTGTTGCTATTGCTATTGCTGTTGCTGTTGCTGCTGCCGCTGCCACTACTACTGCTGTTGTTAATGTTAATGGGCAGCTCCAGTTGCGATGAGCTTGACGAGGTGGACAAAAATGTACGCGCCGCATCCGAGTTGCTACTGCTGTGCGTGATGCCCGAATCAGGTGAGGTGTTGCAACTAATCGAGGCGGGAACCGTGTCGCCATCAATGGAGCGGCGTGTCTTGTCCAGCTCAGTGCTGGCAAAGGCTACCAGACGATCAAAGCCAGAGCTGACACGATGCTGCCAGTGGGACTCCTCGTCGGCAGCGATCACATCGTCTGTTATGAACAAAACATAAGCAGTTGATTACAAATCAAATATTATATATAATCTGTTAACTGAGAACAGCAACAGCAACAGCAACAACTGCTGCTGTTGCTGTTGTAGTGTGCTTGTGTGAGTATCTGTGTGTGTGTGTGTGTGTGCGTGTGTGTGTGTGGCTGGGAGTAGGTGCTGAGCGATAACAGTAGCAATGATGGTAGCTATAACGATTGCACATCGAGCACACATCGTGTAGCCATACCCTAAACATTTGGAAGGGTTTTTCGCAATTTCGAATGCTTAAAGGTGTGTGTACGTGTGAGGGCGTGTGTGTGTGTGTATGTGTGTGTGTGTATGAGTAAGTATAGCTATATCTTGCGGCGTGTGAAAATTAAATTAGAAAATGTTACAAAAAAGATGGTTAAAAATCATAAATTAAAAATCAAAGTAAAATGAAATAAATAAAATAAAGAAAAGAAGAGAAAGTAAACCAATTAGGCGCAACAGAACTTACCTCATGCTCATGTTTAAATTTCATACATATGTGTATATATAATATACTAAAGATTTGTTTTGAATTTTGTTTTAAATTCGGTTAGGTTAAATTATTGAACGCAAAATAAATTATGTTTTGTCTTTATAAATGTTTATGTTTTTTTTTTTTTTATATTATATGTGGTATTTTGTACTCTGCTTCTCAACAACATTAGGTTTTGGCATTTTTTGTTTCGTATTTTTGTGTTCATTTTCTTTATCGATTTTTGTCAATTGCTTTTTGTGGGATCGGTTTTAAGATATTTTTGAGGTAATCAATGGTTGTTATTATTATTATTGGTACTACTACTATCGGCCACAACAAATCCATTTTTATGAGTATTACAATTGGTAGCGGTTTGTTTCGTGGCGCCAGACAAAGTCGAAGTCGGTGTGCGAAGTCGACGTCTGGGATCGTAATTAGTTACAGTACGATGCGTTGCCAAATCGGTAACTGTATGGGAGTAGAGCATAATAGAAGGGATATAAAGTCGAGTTTTGGATAAGTACCGCGACGATTTTTTTTTAATGTTGTCCATTGTTCGATATTTTTTGTTTTTAGTAAATATTTGAAAATTAATTATGCAAAAATAACATTCCAGAGGAGATTGTTAATGTTCAAGTAAAAAAAAATATATGTTGATTTATGTTTTTTTTTTTACAGAGAGCGTTTGAGTGTATGTGTGTATATATATGTATGTGTGTATGTGTGTGTGTGTGTCTGTGTCGTATGTAATTTTAATTTTTATGAAATTGATGATTTATTTGGAGTGACTCGATAAGTTGAATGAATATAAGCTGGCAAAATGTTGCATGTGGCGACGGTTTTTAATATTTTATTATTTTTTTTGAGCGTTATTTGTTTTACAGAATACAAAGTATTTACACTTCGCCCTTGTATCTATCGATTTTAAAATTTGTGGAAAGAAACAGATTAATTTAGCATCAGTTAATGAACGAAAAAATAAAGTGGGTAAACATTATCATCATCTCGGTTTACAAATCACATTGTAGTAACGATTTTGCCATAGGTTAACCACGGTTAACTACGTTATAGATTAACGATTCTTCTTTTTTTCTTCAGTTTATAAGAGGAGTTTCATACTTTGAAAATTTATTAACAGACGATAATTATATATTTAGCTATGATATCATTTAAAAATTTAACAAAAATTAAAATAGTAATAATTTAATTATTGACCATTCCGCCTGTATGTTGAATTAATATTCAAATATTAAAACCAAAAGGTGTTGAAATAGATAAATATTTAATTATTTGTGTATTTTTATATGTATTTTTATTATCGCGTTGTTTGTACGTATTTTTTAATAACGAGCCGAAGTAAACTTGTTATTATTGTTGCTTTAAACTGTAATTTGCATGTGGACTAAATGTTTCATCAGAGAAAGGAGAAAGGAAATAATAGAAATTGACACATCGAAAATAAATAATAATATAAATAAACGAAATACAAAAAAAAACAATAAATATGAAATAATTCTAGGAAAATTAAAGAAAAACATGCAAAACTACGAACAACGCACAACATAAGAACATAACCAAAACCGTTAGATGTAACTCAAATCTGGCAACAATCTGGTTTTTGCTTTTTTGTATGTGTATATGTATTTGTAAATTGCGACAGTAAAAAAAAATATATAAAGTGTATAATTGTATAAAAATGTGTAAAATGTGTAAAATTGGTGCATGCATTATGAAGCGGTGTAGTTGCATTAGGTGGAGGTGCTTCAGCTCGAGCTGGAGCTGGAGCTGGAGCTGGAGCTGGACAAGCTGGAGGATGAGACACTGTCAGTATCTGAATCAGCATTCGACGTAGCTGAGACATTTGACCGCTTGCACTTTGTGGTGAGATCTTGTGCCACCGTTTGGGTGGCGAGTCGGGTTTGATAGTTGTGCAATTGATGATATGTTGCATGTGCCGATGGTGCTTGTGGTGAGTGTGTTGCGTGTGTTGCGTGTGGTGCATGGTATGCATGTGTGTGTGATGCTGTTGCTATAACTGGGCATACAAATGGCTTACCATCATCGGCGGCATTTGACCGCTGGCCGCCCACAATGGTGGGCGTGATGCTGTGGCTACCTTGATGCGAGCCACGCAACTGCTGCTGTTGCTGCTGCTGCTGCTGCTGCTGCTGCGGCTGGGCATGCTGATGTGGTTTCGGCTGATGGTGGTGATGGTGCGGCTGCTGATGACTCGTCGACAGCTGCAGCGGTCGCTCATCGCCCATCAGTGAATTGATCTCGGGACTCATTAGCAGCGGCTGCTCCACGAGTACCTTGCTACGTCTGCCACAGGATGAGGATGATGACGACGGTGTCGGCGACGGGGTGTTGGCCTCATGTGCCGGCGGCGGCAGCGATTGCACCCCATTGCTATTCACATACAGATGCTGATGCGCATGGGCAAGCGGCTGCTGATCGAAATGCGGCAATTTGGCGGGTCGCGACGGTTGCTGATGCGGCGCCAGTGGCGAGCTACGCTTTATGCCCACTGTAAGGAAGATGTCTGAATGAGTGACTTGGGTAAAAACGCTGCTATATATTTATTCCAGCTTACGCTCCACTTTGTGTGGCGTGCCATTAAGATTGCCAGCAGCTGTGTGATGATGCGACTGCTGCGTCGGAGGCGCCTGCTGCTGCTGCTGCTGCTGCTGATGATAACTATGTGCGGGCGGCGCCTGATGCGCGAAATGCGGCGCCAGATCCAGTGATGACGATGCGGCAGCAGCACGTCGTTGTCGTTCCTCATTCTCCTCCTTGTATTTGCGTGCTCGTACATGATCCTGCAGCGAGGCAGCTAGTCCTGCAACAAATGAACAATGACTGTTAGTAATGAACAATTATAAATTTTAACTTAGTGGCGCCATCTAGTGACAGGAGCTAACTTTCAGATCTATTTTTTCAAGAATAATTACAATAACTATCTCAATCCGCTAGATGGCGCCACAACATTAAAGCAATGCCGAAAATCGTTAAATTAAAAAAAAAAAAATTTCATTGATAATTGATAATTTCAGAATCGTTCTTTGAATTTTTTTGTTGTATTATATATTTTCAGAGTACTTCAAATACAGTTTGATGTCATCACATTGAGTCTTCTTTCTACATTTTCAGATTGGTATGTAAATAGTTTGTTTATTATTTATATAGATTCTCCATTTATTTTTTTATTTGGTTTCATAAATATTTTCAAACATAAAGCACGTAAATCAGTAAAAATATTGAATATCTGTAAGACTACAGAATAATTTAAAAGTTATGATTAAATTGGAACACACCACTTTATTATATGCTTTATGAGGGAGTTTTGAGGGAGTACCTTTAATGTTGTGTTATATAACGATATATTGTACTTTGTAATGTTGATGACCGGCTTCCTGATCGCTTCGGTTCTTACGCTATACCATACCACAATTTTAAACTTACCTTCCAGTGGCGGATTGGCACCATTCATGCGTGGTGCACGCAATGCACTTGCACCACCGCCAGTGTTCTTCGATTTCGCATGTTGTTGCTGGTGGTGGTGGTGTTGTTGCTGCTGCTGCTGTTGTTGTTGCTGCTCCTCGTGAAAATATGCCTCAATGCAACCATTCATTTCTGCACGCGGCAAAGCAACCGGTTGATAGTCGCGTGACGAACGTGACGATGACGATGCACGGGAACCCGCCACCTGGGATTTCTGGGCATAGGCGACATGGGCCAATGTTGCCAGATTATTGCTGTTGCTGTTGCTGTTGCTGCTGCTGCTGCTGCTGCTGCTACTGCTCGCTGCTGCCTGACTGCTGTAGTTGGTGGGCTGCGGCTCGGGCGCATCATCGCCAATGGGTCGGACGTGAACACGCTCCGGCCGCTGGGCATTGAGGTTGATCAGCAGACGATCATTGTTCCGCTCGGCGAGAAAGGCGCGTTCCATAAAGTGTGCTGTGCTGACGCCGCTGCTGGCGCCAGTGCTCATGTTGACTGCCGCATTGATGATGCTCTGGTGCGAGATCTCCAGCGTACGCTCGATCTCACCATTGACCAGATCCCCAATCGTCTTGCCGGCAGTCACTGGTGGCGCCAGTGCCATTGGTGGCGGCGTTGGCAGCGCCTGCGGCGACTGATTTAGTTTCTCCTGCGACAGATGACGACGCAATGCCATTTTCGCTGGCGACACCTGCGTATAGTCCGGCTGTGAGCTGTTCGAGCTGGGACGACTTGGCGGTCGAACGGATAGACGCTCCACGCGGTAACCAGCATAATCCGAGTTGGCGGAACTGGCACGAGGCAGCAGCTCTAAGCTGTGTTGTTGTTGTTGTTGCTGCTGGTGTTGTTGCAGCTGCTGCTGCTGCTGCTGTTGTTGTTGTTGTTGTTGCTGCTGTTGCTCCGCTAGCTGCTCGCGGCTGCCTGATCTCTGCAGCAGATTCTCAGCTGGCGCTTTGAACTCTGCTGCCTGATGATGATGATGATGTAATCCAAGTGATGCCTGATGTGCATGCGACTGTTGTTGTTGCTGCTGTTGCTGCTGCTGCTGCTGTTGCAGTCGCTGCTGTGCTACGTGGGCAAACATAAGCGCCTGTTGCTGCTGCTGCTGTTGCTGCGCAATAAAGTGCTCGTAACTATTGGCGCTGACGGAGGCGCGTCGTCGATGGTAACCCAAATCGGCAGGCGTCGCCGTTGTTGCCGCTGTTGCATTGTGTCCCGCATACAGCGTTGCCAATTGCGCTGACGATGAGGGCGGCGGTGGTGGCGGTGGCGGTGGTGCACCTGAGCCACCTCTCGGCGGTGGTGCATACTTGGACTCCTTTATCGATACCGATTGTCCATATTTGCTCGAAAGCTGCTGCAGTTGTTGCTGCTGCTGATGGTGTTGCTGCTGCTGCTGCTGCTGCTGGTGGTGCTGCTTGCTGCTCATGTAGGCGCTGGCATAGGGCAAATTGGCTGGCGGTGGCGGCGCCGTCGAGGCAGCTGCAGCCGCCCGTGGGCCCGGCAATGGTGGCGTTATCGGCGATATGGTCGTATTCGCGTTCAGATGCATCAAGCCCTGCGTCGACACGGTAATAATGTTGTGCAAATTGTTCGCCGACGTCGTTTGGGCCATTTGCTTGCTGCGCTTGGAGACGGGCGATTGGAGCAGCGGCACTGCGGGTGCTTCAATGATGGGCAATGCTTTGCTGCGCTGCTCCTGATCCTCGTTTAGCGCTGATGTTATGATGCTCTTGAGCCTATCCTCAAAGTTTGCCACCTTGGGTGATTCCTGTTTGCGACCCAATCCAGGCAGCTCACACTTGGGCAACAGCACTGTCGCTGGCTGTTGCTGTTGCTGCTGTTGGGTTTGTTGCTGTTGTAGCAGCTGCTGCTGCTGCTGCTGCTGTTGTGGCTGCTGTTGCTGCTGTTGCTTTGGCGCTGGCATCAGCGTGCTATCCTTGTACAGTGACGTCGTTGTCTTGAGCTCAATTTTGGGCTTGCCGCCGTTGATAAAGTTGACAGTGTTGCTGACAGCACTGCTGGCGGCATTGATAGCAGCTGGCGGCGCCTGAAATTTCCCAGCCTCGACCTGGCGACAGGTCTCGAGTATCTTTTGGGCCAGCACCTCCGGATTGCTCTCCTGTATTTTGCCCACCTCCGGCACCTCGGGCCACTCTTGGGAGCGTGCACGATGCTCACGACTGCGACGTGATGATTTAACCGCTTGCAGCTTGTTGCAATTTGGCAGGGCAACATTCGATGCAGCCGCAGGGGCAACAACAACAGCAGCTGCAGCAGCAGCAGTAGCAGAAGTAGCATTGCTAGCCAGGCTTATGTTGGTGCCCTGGGCGAGCAGTGCGGCAGCAGTGCTGCGATCCTCGGCAGTCTTTTGCAGCGTACTCGTCTCCTGTTCGATGGTCGAGACTTGGGCGTAGAGCTTTTTGCGCTGACTCAATGTGTTGGCAATCTCCTTGAGCACCAACTCCTGGGCGGCCGTTTCGGACAGCTCCTGTGGCAGCTCGGATTTGACTTTGCCATTGCCACCACCGCCATTGTTGACGCCGCAGAGTTTCTGGAATTCGGGCAGATGCTTTAGCTGCTTGCTAAGCAACAGCTTCTGTTCGCTCTCGTAAACGGTGACCTCGTTGCGCATCTTGCTGACCGCATGCTGTAGATCCTTGTGCCGTCCAACAATTTCCTTGGCCTGCGCAATCAGATCGTTGGGCGAATTCACATTGATGCCCAGCTCATTCATGCGCACCTTCAGCAGCGTCACACTGTCATCAATCAGCACCTTGATCTGCTTGTCCAGCTGATTGGCCCGATTCTTCAACTGCGCCATACGCTCCTGCTCCTGGGCAATTTGCTTTTGCACCTGCGGCAGATACGCACTCGAGCGCATATACTCGATCATCGTCATATACTGCGAGCGAAACACATCCAGCAGTATTTGCAACGCATACGGCGTATCTTGCGGCGCTGTCGGTATATCCAATTCACGGTGCGACATGTCACCGGTGAGGAGCGACGTCAGCTGCTGATCAACGGTGCCTGGTGCAGCGGGCAGCTTCTTTGTCATCGTGTCCAATGAGGTGCTCAGCACTGTCTGCTTGTGCAGCACATCCAGGCCGGCAATCTTTAGGCACTTGCGACCACGCTGCCCCTTCTTTAAGCGTCCCTTGCGACCGGGACCCGCACTAGCCGCCCGCGGTTGATCCTCCTTGCTGCTCGAGTCCTTGCTAGCCGAGGCGGATGTGGCGGACGCAGCAACCGCTGCAACAGCAGCTGCCTCCTCCGCTTCACGTTGCGCCGCCGCTGCCGATTTGCTGGCAATTGCCGCTTTACGTGTGAGCTTCTTGCGCTTCTTTAACGTTGTGAGAGTGCGAGGCGGCACGCGTCCCTGGTGGCTGTTGCTGTTGTTGCTGTTGCTATTGTTGTTCTCCTCGTCATCGGATTGCGAACTCTTGCCCTTAGAGCTGCACCAGTCCGACCACACCTTGCGCGTCATTGGACCATTCGATGTTGAGGTGGTGTTTGTGGTGGTGGTTGTGTTACCACCATTACCATTATTCACCTCGCCATCGCCGTCGCTGTCCGTGCTACTGTCCATGTCCAGACTGTGTTGCTGCATCTGCTGCTGCAGCTGTAGCTCTTTCTGCTGTTGCTGTTGTTCTTTCTGCTGCTGCGCAGTTGCCAACTGTTGGCGTGTCTTGGAGGCGGTTACTCCACCACCGCTAACATTTGCTGGAGATTGCGATTGATGGCGCTGCTGGGAGGCTGGACCATTGAAGAGCTGCTCCCTTTCGCGTTCCCGCTCACGCTGCTGTTCCCGATGCAGCTCCCCCCGCTGATGATGATTATTGTGGTTGTTATTGTTGTTGTGATTGTTGTTGTGCTGTCCAATATTTGCCTCACGCTTGGCGCGATCGCGTGTGGTGCGCACAGTGCCTGCAAGACACAAATGTATATCATTAATCGAGTGCGGACAACCCTTCAGAAAACACAAATACGTATTTTTACTGTCTATTTTACAAACTAGAATTAATAGATTTCTTCTTAGGTTCAAAAATAATCTAATGTTTAACCTTCGGAACATGAAAATGTTAGTGTTTTCTTTGATATTTACATATACATATATTTTTAATAAATATCCGGACAGAAAATTAAAAAAAAAATATATATATATTTATATATATAATGATTACCTATAATCTGTATAGTATTAATAATTTAAATTGTACCTAAAAATATTACTTTACTTTTAATTTAATATTTTTTATAATTAGTTGAACTTATGATCAGAAGGAAACCAAAGATGGTGATCAATTATGACTGATCGTGAGTGAGTGATCATGATCATGTGATGATTGACTGACTGACTGATCTGATCATGACTGAATACTTGTGACTTGACTGGTGACCGAGAGAACGTGTGATGTGTGTGATGTGTTTGTGTGTGTGTGTGTGTGTTTATTGAATGTTATTTGCTGGCACCAGTTCCCAATTTTACTTACCCACATGCTCGTGATCACCGCCCTTGGTTTTCAGGCGCTGAAAATAGCGCTCTAAGATAGTGCGATCGATAACATGCAAATAATATGAAACCGGTTTGCAGGTCCATGAAACGGAACCCTTCAGTGGCGGTATTTCGCTAACATGCATTATTGTGCCAATATCGCTGAGGTTTCTGTAAAATACAATCAATTATTAAATACAGTTTACATTATTAAGATTATGATGATCACTCACCGATCCGTGATACGAAAGTTGAGCGGACAAAACGATTTCGATGAGACAACTCGTGCGCCATCGCGCAAATCGGCAAATCGCTCCTTCAGCTGATGATCGACGGTCGGACCGAAGGCAAAGTTATTGACAAACACCAGCGTCGATGAGGTGATCTTCTCGCGATGCTCGTCCACAAGAAAATCACCCTTGATCAATTTGTACTCGCAGTAGCGCTTGCCGAACCAGCTCATGTACTGGCGAAAGATCAGATCCATGCGTTCCGCATAGCGGGCGGGGGTGTCCGCTTTCTCGATGCCAATGCATGTCTTGAGGGGAAACGAACCGGCCATTTGTAGTACCACCTGTCCCACACCGGAACCGAGATCAATAAACGTGTCCTCCTTGCTGACGGTGACATGTTTGAGCATTTGTTGGACCAGCTCGTATGACGTCTCGCCGTACACCTCCGGCGAGAAGGGCTCGTACTGATTGAGTTTGTCCGGATCGAGTACGGCAGCATTGTAAACTAATTGCAGTATGTGTCTTAAAAGGCTAGGGTGAGCGAACTTATTCAAACGCTCGGCGGGCAGTGAAGTTCCTTTTTCCTGTGCGAACAAATACAAACAATTAGTTTCAATCAAATAGGTTTGATTATTAGAGTATTTAAGGATAGCTAATAATAGCGATTGGACAAAACTGATAAAACACTCTCGTAAAATGTAACAATCGGATGTTTTACTTATACTCGTCTGAATAGGACTATTCGTTTTAAGATCTACTGCTCACTAATATTTCAAAGCAACAAAAGATTCAATTAATATTCTGTACCGAAATATTAAATCGATTAAGTCGGATATTCTCAACAATTCAAAGCAATCATGATAGACAAATATCGTTTCGTTAATTTGATAAAGACGTAGATCATCTAATGGAATTATTTAGGTGCTTTATATAATATAATCGGGACTCGATTTCACGGATGTTTTTCATTTACTTACCAATGCAACAATACTGTCGACAGCCTTATTGAAGCGATCGACAAGATTTGTCATAGTCTTATAACAGGCAGTGTCAATGTGATTGAGGTTGATTTCCTCGAATGCAGATGAAATGGATGGCAGCTCATCGCATACGAATTTAATTGTATCGATGATATCGATGCCATTGTCATGCTTATCCTGTCCATGTCCAATCTGTAGTGGCCACGCAAAGGTGAGGGTATCGGAGGAGCCAGCTGGCGAGCGCAACACCAAGTCTTTGACTTGCGGTGTTGCCATATTTTTCCCTTGCCAGCTGAGCGGCAAAAGGTCAATGCGAACCGAAACACCAAAACAACGACACGTTGTTGTTTTATGCTTCGCAGTTGTTGTTCTTATTGTTGTTGTTGTTGTAGTAGTTGTTGTTGTTGTTATTGTTGTTAACTATACAATATATTTGCTTGCAATATCAGCTGATTGATTGGCATATGAGCGTGTGGCGCAGTATTGATCATATATCGTGTATCATATTATGCATAATGGATATATATTTTGATGCAGATGTGTTTGATGCTGATGATCCAAGCAAAAAAAAAAAAAACAAAACAAAACACGTTGGCAGAGGTGCAGGCGTTACGCGTTACGTTACTTTAGGTTTACGACGTTACAATTACGATTACGATTACGTTGATAGGTTGTTGTTGTTTTTTTTTTTGTTTTTTTCTTAGGAACAGTGGCAGCGTTGGGTTAACTATGTTGTATTGGGCTAAAGAAAACTATTAAAATAAAAAAATAAAAACTAAAACCATCTATCTTCTAGTTGATTCTGTGTGCGTCACGTTACGTTGCGTTACGTTACGATCGTTACGTTATTGTTGCTGCGCTGCTGCTGCTGCTCCCACCCGCAAATATATCTCGTTCTCTTTCTCTTTCTCGTGCTGTTTCTCCTTCTCGTTCTCGTTCTCGTTCTCCGTCTCTGCTCTCTCCTTCGCTTCGTCTTCTTCCTCCAGCAGCAGTGGCAGCTAATGGACCAGCAACAAAATATAAAAGTAACTGATGATAGTTGCGTAGTTTTATATTTTGCTGTATGTTAAGAAAACGATGCATTTTCCTCAATATGCGACAACATTTTCGCCAATCAGTTTTAGTTGCTTTTGCTGTTGTTGTTGTTGTTGTTGCTGCTGCTGCTGCGATCGTTTCATTTCATCGCCGTGCATTACAGCAGTTGTGTTTCATCTCACTGCGTTCCATGGCACGCGCGCTTTGCCAACTACCGTTACGCATGATGCGCGCGCGTCTCTCTCTCTCTCAGTGTTGCAAAACGTTGAAATTTGTTTGAATTGTGTTTTCGATTTGAAAACCTATCTGTTTATGTGTGTTTTTTTTATTTTATTTTTTTTTTATTGTTTTGAACGAGGTCTGCAAGAAAAGAGAGAAAGAACAGAGAGAAATGGTAAAAACATAAATAAACGAGGCTTGAATGCATTAAACGTAAGATAAAATCATAAATCTAACGAGTTAACTGAAAAACTTAATAAATAATCAAACTCGAGATGCTGTTTATGAGCGTGCTTCAAGTTGATGTTTTGCTGAAACTAATAAAACTGATCAAAATATGTAGCGTCGTCTCATGCGAAAGTGTTGCAATATCAGAATACGTAATTGTTATAAGTAAATGAGTGCGAACGAAGAAATGTTGCGAAAAGAGTAATCCACTAAGTTATGTAATGCTACAATATAATAGCTATATGTATATAACTAATTTAATCAGCTTGCCTATGCATTAATCACCGCATATTGTACACAGATTTGATTGCATATTGTACTCAGATTTAATTATGCGTCTGTTTAAAATTGCTTATAAATATTTATATTGAAATTTGAGTTTGTAATCAAAATAATAAGCAATACATAAGTACAATTTTAAGATAAACATATTATTAGCAGCCCCAAAGCCCAAAAATGAATAAATTAAAATATTTTAATATAGACTTTCACTTAATTTGCCAAAGAAAAAATAAATGTCCATAAATTAGAAGGACCTGTTTGAAATGTTGGGGCTGAGAGATTTTAAAAGTCAGCCTTCAAATTTCTCTCACACTCTTTGTTTTTTTTTTTCGATTTAATTTTTCTTTATATTTACTTTGGTTCATTCTGAATGTTTATTATGCTAATTTAAAATGCGAACCACGTTTCGACTGTCTTTCTGTTAAATGTAATTCAATTCTCGAGCGTGTTTGTTACTATGGCTGTGTGTATGCGGGTGGGCGTGTCCCACAGTGCGACAATGGGACTTCATTAGCATCATGGGCACAAAATGCCGACAACAGCTTTCTAAAGTCATTTTAATGCTTTCGTCTATGGACAAGACGGAGAAAAGGGTGTGTGAAAATGCTACGAAAAATCAATAACAACCCTCAGCTGTTTTGGCGGGCGGCGGAGTTGGGGCAAGTGAGGCGAGTGGCAAGTGACGAGTGGCGCAATGTTGGTTTAATTAAAGCTATGGGTCATTGAAATGTTTTAAAGCGCTGCTCGGACGTTGAAATATTTTGGCTACACAAAAGTCGAGAGCCACATTAAATTGAATGGCTTTTTGGCTGTGCATTCGCAATGCTACAACAAATATTCACTTGTGTGTGTGTCTGTGTGTGGATGTGTGTGTGTCTGTGTGTGTATTGAAACGCAGCCTGTTCCGAACACCACAAAACCCAACCCAATCCTGTCTAGCAACTACATTTTACATATATATATATATATGTAAATATATGTTTGCACATAAATGCCGTTATATATATGGCCCCGTTGTTTAATATTTGTTATGCATGCACGTGTGCGAATATCCGCCAGTCTCGTCATATCTACATGTGTGTATCCTTCCTGTGCTCAATGTTTCTGTATCTGTTGCCATGAAAACCCGACTACAGACAGAGTTACAACAACAACAGCAGCAAGAGTGTTGCATGTAGCCGCCGTCCGTCCCCCCATTTTCAATCGTCTCTGACGACCTACAGTCATCCTGTTTGGGCGGTTAACCGTTGTCATCTATGTATCCCAGTCATGTCTGCTACGTCTGTGTGTGCGTGTATGTCTATCTGTTGGTCTGCCAATCAAGTCCCACCTGGACAGCATCACATCAGCCTTTTAGCAACTTTGCTTTAATCGATAAAACGACTAAAAACCAAATTCACTTAAAAGTTCAAGCGCTTTTGATGTATTTGCTGACAAGAGTTGAAATGGGGGGTTTTTTTTTATTGAATAATTGCAAATCGAATTCTGTTATTAGAATTTAGGTATATATATAAATAGCAATTTACCCAACTTAAAGTTATTCTCGTTTTAGATAGATTGTTGCATTGGCCAGTTAAGGCTGGTCATAAAAACAAATAACCAAAGTATAATTTTAATTTCAGTAACCAATTTTAAAAACATATATTGTTTCTGGTTTTTAAAATAAAACTCAAATTAAATTTTGGTATCTTATAACTACAGAAATTAATATTGTTCCACTAGAACAATTAAATTATAATCACTGAATCGAGAAATAGTTGGTGATTTAACATTTATTTAAGACAGTATAAATATGTATTTGAATTGACCATCGATGCTCACATTTTCTTCATACATAGTCTATCACTGTGACCATTTTTAGTAGACATTGTGGGAAATGCTGAATGCCAACATTGCCCAACAGCAACTGCAAAACGAAAGGGCAGACAATCGTCGACTGAACTCACTCTCATCTGTCGGGACCCCTCCTTTTGTAATCGATTCACTTTATTGGCTAGCAAGCTCTTCTCTCGGTCCTAGTGTGTGTGTGTGAGTGTGTGTATGGTGAGTGTGTATTCAATATATGTACGTAATTCTAATATTCAAAACACAGACAGACAGAGGCCAACAAGTTGGCGGTGCGGCAGTCGAGAGGTCAAACTTTGCCAGTCTCAGCGCCATTTTGTGCAACTTTTGTTTGGCCTGTACCTCTTAGGGCGGCAAATTGTACATACGCCCCGTTGAGTGACAGCTAAAACGGTTGAGGCTCAATATTGAATTGAATTCTTTATATAAAATGATTACGCATTATTTGTAAGTTAATTTTAAAATTAAAATTTATTATATTTCAGTTCACATCTGAAATATAGCAAATCCCTTATAAATTTACATGCAATTGGCAAGGGTATTATAATGATTTAAGCAATGCTCTTGAGAACTAAACCGCAAAAGTACACACATTTGGACCAATGATTCGGATCAATGGCCGACATTAAATTAGCTCGTTTATCGCACCATTGTCGGTTCTAATTGCAAATTAAACGATAACAATACTACTATAAGACTAGTTATATATGCTATGCAATACCCTGTACTGGGCAAGAAATCGTATCATTGAGCATCTCGTAGAATAGATTGGCGAGTGCCCAATTTATACATATATGTAAAATAACTGTTTGCATGAATTTGTATTATATTTCAGATTTCGAATATTTCACAGCCATCGTATTCAGGGTATCAGGGTATCATTAGTCAAGCATACCCGGTGTAAAGCTTACTTAATTGTTTTGCATGCCTGCGGAGGCGTGACACACATTTCCATTGCAAGCCTACTCATTTAAAATTACATACGTACACACACACACACACACCCAGGCGCACACACGCGTGCTGTAGTTGACACAATTACAGAAAGCACAAAGACTTGACGCCGTTGCTGGCATAAAACAGAACGCGCTTGTAATCAACTTGAAAAGCAGCACTGCTCGCGCTTTAGGCTTACTCTAACCGCTCTCTCTCTCTTCTACTCTCCTCAATTGGGAGAGAATGCATACATAAACAAATATATATATATATATATATATATACATACATACATATGTATGAGTCCAGCAGCTGACATAGGCAAGCAGCGCCGACAACGCCCACGTTTTTAACATTTTCTTCTTCATGCACAATTTATGTACATACAGTATGACAAGAAAGAAATTCAACACAGGAAAAAATTCATAATTTCTCACTTTATTTTTACAAAAATAAAATTTTTTAATATTGACTTTTATTTGTGTTTTCTTATACTTCTACTGTTAAGTGGCCTTCTTAAAGCTGTTTAACACTAAAGCCAAGTCATACATTCTGAGAACTGTCAAGAATGTGTTTGAACAACGGCTGATTACGATTTTCAATTCCCTTTTCGAACGATCCCA
>JAWNMY010000001.1:9465000-9625911 GCA_035043505.1 Drosophila setosimentum
AGAGCTCTTTTTTTTATAATCATGCTTTCTTCAACCATTTGCCGACGTTGCGACGTTGACGTCGTATTTGCGAGCGAGCGAGAGCAAGTGAGAGAATCTCGCGTAGAGTGTAAGAGAGAGAATGACCGACCAACCGACCGAGCGAACGACTCGCCTCGATTCGAGTCTTGCACAAAGAAAATGTGTGCACAAAAAAAAATCCGCATTAACTTATATTTGTACATTCACTTGAGTTTAACAATTAATCTAGAAATGCGTATCGTAAACGTATTTCTCTATATATTTGATTTGTAATGCACAAAGAGCAACGTTAACGTAAGATGGCATTGTCGTAGTAAATGTCATGTAATTTTTAGTTGAACTCCGTCTCGTTCTCATTCTCAACATTATTTTACCTGGAGCATTCGAGACCAATATATATATATATATATATTAGCTAGCAAATATATACAATACAAAAGAAAACAGTTGCCGCACTTCAAGTGAATACTTGCACACTCGTTAACTAAGTTATACTTGACTTTCTTTATGTTTATTTCCAAAAACAAATTTTATATCAATTTCATTCCACATGCAATGTGCTGCTTAGGAATGGTAACATTGTATATCGATATACATCGATGTATCTATTTAGCAAACCAATTTCATCACATTGTTGATGTCCTCCCTAATCGATGTGTCGTGGGATATTTATTAATAGTTGATTTGTTCAAAGTTTGTTTTGTAGAATAATTCCGAAGTTAACTATATGTAAATGGCACGTGAATCATTTTTTGAAATCAAAAAATGCTTATGGCTATAACTTTCTGAAGCAGAGTTAAAATACATAGATTTACACATGGTTGGTTTTCGGTTGAATATCTTTTAGTATTATTTATTAGTATTTTTAACATAATTAAGCAAGCTTCTAATTCTGCTAATAATTCTTCCTAAATTAAAACAAAATAATACATAAAGCAATAATACATGATAACTAAAATCAACAGTCTACGTTTAAATAAATTAATGGCTGGATAATTATAAAAATCGAATGTAAATACGGTAAACAGTCGAAAGTAGTGCTGGAAAATGGTCGCTACTTACCCACATTGATAAATCGTTTTAATTAATATCGAATACATCGATAATATTCAAAGAAATAAATTTAAATTTAAATTGGGCAATTATTCTTTCTTTGTGAGGTGAAAACAAGATGTGGTCTCATGCAATTAATTATTTTGATCTAATTGATTAAATTCACCAGATAAGCCGGACAGTCAACAATTCCAGCCATTGAAATTTAGGGTTTTTTTTTTTAATTACAAATAACATAATTGAAACATGTGTCCAATTACCAAATTAATTACTAATTACTTCTAGTCGTATAGAATAACGTTGAGGTTTATGATTATAAATAAAGATAGGATTATGGAAGCTTGTGAATTGATTATTAAATAATTATATCATACCATAAATATATTTATTTATTAATTTAATAATGACAAATAAAGCCAGACGACACAAAAGAATACAAAAAGTACAGAATTGATTACATTAAATCAAAAATACCAGTTAAAATTAAATTTAAAATTAGCAATATAGTTTATATATACTATAAATACTTGAACTAAGAATTGATTAAATTCATTCAAAATTCAATTTAATTTAAATTTAAATTTAAAAAAAATATATCTAAAAGATTATGTAGATGCCATAACTAATATATTTACAAATGTACATACACACACATTGCATTTGCGTGGTCAAAAATCGGGAGAGCCTAAAGAGAGCCAGGCGAAAGCTTGAATATGAGCTTTAGTCAGCTTTTTTTGACGCTCTTAAGTAATGCTGCAGGATGGACCTACGATATATATATATATATATATAGAGGAGGTAAGAGTTTTAAATGTTTTTTCTTTCTGTTTAGCTGCTTGTTTTTATGTTAGTCGCTTACTCTTTGAGATCCGTTGCGGCTGCTGCTGCAACGATGCTTGCGCTCCCGAAAAATGGCCATTCAAGGAGAGATGGACAGTTAGATGGCTGCTGCGGGTGTTGTTGCTGCTGCTGCTGTTGGTGTTGTTCTTTTTCGTGGTCGCGGCTGCTGCTGCTTCTACAAGAACTGCTGCTTGAGCTTATCATGAGTAAATCAGTTTATCTACAGTTAATGCTATGGACAGATGTGCGCGCTCCTCGCCCGTGTCTGAAATAATTTGTAAATTAAAAAAAATAACGTGAATGTAATCAAGGACTCTACAGATAAATACAAACTACACAATTAAATGATGGTATGTAAATGCATGTTTTTTTCTTCCATTTTCTAACAAACTTAAATTAACAATTGCAATGCGGACTTACATAAGTATGTATGTGTATATTTAAGTACGTACTGTATGTATATATGTCTGTGTATAGGGTACATTTAACATATATCTCTGTGTGTATGTATAGGTATTGCTGTATTGGTGTGTACCTTAACACCCACACAGTTACAAACTCAAAAGTCATTCTATATATATATATATATATATATATATATGTATATATTATATATTATATTATATATATATATTTGTAATTCTAGTTATGTCGGGCTTCGGAAATTGAACAAGTCTTTTGTACCTACACACACATACTTATACTCGTACATCTATCTTTCATATGTGTAGGGTACTCCTCTTAATAATTTATTTGTGTGTATTATATATGCATATATGTGTATACATAATATATATGTGTATATATAAAAATATATATTTATATATATATATATAAATATATATATATATATACATATATATTATGTATATATATATATATATATACACATATATATTATGTATACACATATATGTGGTGCTTGCTGATTTCGGTTCTTTGCGCCGCCGTTGCCATCATCATCATCATAGGTACCATTCTTGTGTTGGTACTTCTGGTAAAGTTCTTGCATCGAAGCTTTTTCTGGGTCGCCATTGTTACTTTCCACACATATACACACACACACACACACACTCACACACAAATATATGTGTGTGTATATAGTCAGGGTCTGGCTCTGCATGAATATTAAGCTTGAGCAACATTTTCTGGTGTTTTCTCGTGGAAAGCATCCCCTACTTGTGATTCTCTTTTCCTTGTACTCTCTCATTTGCTAGCTTTCTCCCCCTCTCCCCCTCTCTCTATATTTCTCTTTCTCTCTCTCTGTCCCTCTCTCAATTAACTTAAGAGAATTTTAATTTAAGCTAGCATCCATTCCAACAGATGACTTGTCTTAGCCATCTTAAGTTGCTCGAGTGACACTGACAATTAAAATGATTTTAAGTAGCTTCTTAAATAATGAAAAATCCCAATAAACTAATAGATTTAAATATATTCATTTGACTTACACATTATAAATAATAAAGATTTAATTATATTTAGTTGATTTACATATTGCAATTAATAAATTTTTTAAATTCTTGTCTGGTTTTTAATAGGTTAACATATGTGAAAATAAAATATCTGAAAATGAAAATGAAAATCTGACGCGTTTCCATTGCAGATTATTTAAAATGACCATAACCGGCTCAAAACCCAAGGATTATTATATCAACGCTCAAAGCCTTACCCAAGAAAAAAAATCCAAATGAGTGTAAATGTGGATATGTGTATATGTGTATGCAATAAATCGTTGAGATAAATGTGCAATTGACGATTTGACAAATTGACCAATATGCGGGAAGCGTTCAAAGCCAACTCCAATAACAATGGCAGTAATATTCGAATTAGCCTTATGCTGATGGTGATGACTCTCTGGAGCTGTCTACCACAACTTGTTGGTGCTGGCTCATCGCAGTCCCAAGACTCGGTGTCCGTCTACCTGCCCGGCGATATTATACTGGGCGGGCTGTTTCCCGTGCACGAGAAGGGCGAGGGAGCCCCGCCGTGCGGACCCAAGGTCTATAATCGTGGTGTTCAGCGCCTGGAGGCGATGCTGTATGCCATCGATCGGGTGAACAATGACACAAATCTACTGCCGGGCATAACGATAGGTGTTCATATACTGGACACCTGCTCTCGGGACACCTATGCCCTCAATCAGTCGCTGCAATTTGTACGCGCCTCCCTCAACAACATGGACACATCCGTCTTCGAGTGCTCGGACACATCGACGCCGCAGCTGCGCAAGAATGCAACATCTGGCCCCGTTTTTGGTGTCATCGGTGGCTCTTACAGTTCGGTATCCTTGCAGGTGGCCAATCTCTTGAGACTCTTTCACATACCGCAAATTTCGCCAGCTTCGACGGCCAAAACGCTGTCCGACAAATCACGCTTCGATTTATTTGCACGCACCGTGCCGCCAGATACATTTCAATCGGTCGCCCTGGTGGACATTATCAAGAACCTGAACTGGTCCTATGTGTCCACGATTCACTCGGAGGGCTCCTACGGCGAGTATGGCATCGAGGCCTTTCACAAGGAGGCCACCGAGCGACACGTTTGCATTGCCGCTGCAGAAAAGGTGCCCAGTGCATCCGATGACAAAATATTTGACTCGATTATTAGTAAATTGCTCAAGAAGCCAAATGCTCGAGGTGTCATCTTATTTACCCGAGCCGAGGATGCACGTCGCATTCTGCTAGCAGCGAAGCGTGCTAACCTCTCGCAGCCATTTCATTGGGTGGCCAGCGATGGCTGGGGCAAGCAACAAAAGTTGCTCGAGGGATTGGAGGAGATTGCCGAGGGCGCCATCACTGTTGAGTTGCAATCGGAAATAATCGAAGACTTCGATCGATATATGATGCAATTGACGCCAAAGTCCAATCAGCGTAATCCCTGGTTCGCCGAGTACTGGGAGGATACCTTCAATTGTGTGCTATCTTTGGGCTCAGTGGACGCCAAGTTGGCAATAGATGGCGAGGATGGTCTTTCAAAGCCTGGCAACGAAAAGGAAAAAATCATTTGCGATGATAGTTTAAGGCTTTCGGAGAAAGTCGGGTGAGTTTATTTTTATTTAGAGAGTAGAGTTGGATATATGTATTAATTATTACGTATTCATTAATTATTCATTATTATTAATCATATAAATATTTCTTATTATTTTGTAATTTAAATGCAATTTTATAATTGATCTTTAATTGAATGTAATCAGCTTTGTTGTTGATATAAAATAAATAAATATAACTTATATACTTTAGATATGAGCAGGAATCGAAGACGCAATTCGTTGTGGACGCTGTTTACGCCTTCGCCCATGCCCTGCACAATTTACACAACGATTTGTGCACCCAAAACGATCAGAATCTTGGCCAGCAGAAGCATCATCAGCACAGCGAATCGGTTTGGTATCGAAAGCCAGTCGATAGCCACTCGCAGGCCTGTCCCGATATGGCCAGCTACGATGGCAAGGACTTTTACAACAATTACTTACTAAACGTCTCCTTTGTGGGTACAGTATCTAATCGTATCTATTTAATATAATCACTAACAAATACTAACAAATTAACTGCTCTGTTTAGATTTGGCTGGCAGTGAGGTGAAATTTGATCGACAGGGCGATGGCCTGGCCAGATATGATATTTTAAACTATCAGCGTCTGGATAATTCCTCGGGATACCAGTACAAGGTACCATTACTCACGTACCAGTATTAACGTTTGCAGCCTTTTGTAAAATATAAATGTATAAAAAGCCTATCCCCAAACTGACTATATCATATATTTATATATTTAATATACATATTTATTGTGCTTGTAGGTGATTGGAAAATGGTTTAATTATCTGGAACTCAATTTGGAAACTGTTGTGTGGAACAAGGAACAAGAAATGCCGACCTCCGCATGCTCACTACCCTGTGAGGCTGGAATGATTAAAAAACAACAGGTAATTATAATTATAATTTCTATATTAAATTTATTTATATATAAATATATTATATTTACAGGGTGACACCTGTTGCTGGATCTGTGACAGCTGCGAGCCATACGAATATGTCTACGATGAGTTTACGTGCAAAGATTGTGGACCGGGCCTGTGGCCATATCCCGATAAGCTCTCTTGCTTTGCCCTAAATATCCAGTATATGCGCTGGAATTCGCTATTTGCCCTGGTGCCATTTGCAATCGCAATACTCGGCATTACGATGACCATTGTGGTTATTGTGCTGTTTGCCAAGAATCACGATACGCCCCTCGTACGTGCCTCGGGTCGAGAGCTGAGCTATACTTTGCTATTTGGTATTCTAGTATGTTATTGCAACACATTTGCCCTAATCGCAAAGCCAACGATTGGTTCCTGTGTCCTTCAGAGGTTTGGGATAGGCGTTGGCTTCTCAATTATTTATAGCGCTCTACTAACGAAAACAAATCGTATATCGCGAATTTTCCATTCAGCCTCAAAATCGGCACAACGTCTCAAATACATCAGTCCGCAGTCGCAGGTGGTGATCACAACATCCCTAATTGGTAGATATCTCAATACTTATATTAAAGATAAATGATTAAAGAATAATACATTTATAAAATTTAACACCCTCTTTTTGTTTTATTATTTTGCTTTTAAGTTTTTAAATTAATAATTACTACTACTAGTGTGTGTAGTTTACCTCTTAAAAGTACGTTTATCTCTTTAGCAATCCAAGTTTTAATCACGATGATTTGGATGATTGTGGAGCCACCGGGGACTAGATTTTATTATCCCGACCGTACCGAGGTGATTTTAAAATGCAAAATACAGGACATGTCCTTCCTATTCTCCCAGCTGTACAACATGATACTCATTACGATATGCACGGTGTATGCGATTAAAACACGCAAGATACCCGAAAATTTTAACGAATCCAAGTTTATTGGCTTCACAATGTACACAACATGCATAATTTGGCTGGCGTTTGTCCCAATTTACTTTGGCACTGGCAACTCATATGAGGTAAGTACGAACTGGCATTCAAGTGTGTAGTATGTGCGACATAAATATACGACTTTCCCATGCAGATCCAAATAACCACATTGTGCATCTCGATTAGCTTAAGTGCTTCGGTGGCATTGGTTTGCCTCTACTCGCCCAAAGTTTACATTTTGGTCTTTCATCCCGATAAGAATGTGCGCAAACTGACAATGAATAGCACGGTGTATAGACGATCGGCGACAACGGCGGGCCCGCAGGGAGTGCCCACAAGTTCCGGATATAGTCGTACACCCGTCGGATTGAATGCCACAGATGCTGGCGTCGGTGCGGGTGTTGCAGCCACAATTGCCACACCCAGCGATCGACCGTCTCAGAATGATAGCCAAAATGGCAGCCATTGCTCTGAGCTGGTCCAAAATCAAACAGTTATTATACATAAGAATGAGGAATGCTTTAATGGTACTGCTCCCACATCGGGCAAATGCGATTGCGGCATTGGAATTGTTGACCCATCCTGCATCGCCAAGACTCAAGATTAAGTATCCACAAAATATATAATAATGCATACAACATTTCGTCAAATTACTGTCTAGAAAATTATACAGAAATGTGTAGGTATATATATGTGGGTGTATATACAAGTGTACTCAAAATATAAAGCTTTATCGCTTCTAAAAATGACAAAAATGTTAATATAATGGTCCTGTGTATTTATTCGAATTAGCATAAGGCCCTTATGTTTGCCGCATTCGAAAGCACATCGCTTTTTATGCACCCAATCAACTCAGTGAAATTGTTGCATTGTTAAAGAAAAAATGTCTAAAATCAATGTAATTATTAAATATAAATGGCTTAAATACCGCCAGGCAATCAAAGTTCAGTAAATAATCCCGTTAATACCACAATACGAACTGTAACTTTGTTAAATAATTAATTAGTAAATATAAAATGCTGTCACTAAATAATAAATGTACATAATATGAATGATCATTGACTGTTAAACATGGCATGCGTTTCTTCATAGTTTAACAATGGAAATTCTAATAAATATTCATCATTTCCTAGTGAATAATTTTCAAAGTGTTATTTATTATGCGGTCAACAATGTTCAACGATCAAAAAATTACGAGCTAGTAGAAAAAAAAGAATATTCCTCAAAATATAAAAACTGTTGGGCAGGTGGGTGCTGTCGTAAATCATTTATATTAATATTTGAATGTGATTATCCGTAGTTAAGCAAAGCTAGATTTAAGCGAGCGGTTAAAGCTAAATACTCTGTTACCCGTACGATACAGAGAGTTTACCACACCTTACGTTGCTAATATCCCTATTTATTTCTTCATTAATGCCTGCGAACACATTTAAGTACATATCAAAGTATCTTTGTAGATTATTGCAAGAATTCTAGTCGCTCAGCTAGAATATTTGAGATTATATTGAATTAGTAGATTATCCCACCTACAAGTTGAATGAAATGCATAAATACTATCTATACACATATTGAAAATATAATTTGAGACATATGATCTATGCTGTAAAATCGATCTATGTATGTATATATAAAGTGTAATTACTTCTTTGAATTGATAGATTATTTATTTCCACGGAAAGATTCCAATTTAATTATTTTTAAATTCAAACCCAATGTAACTACGTATAATATCTAAGCATTACTTAAGGAAGTTGAATAAAATTAATACAAATAGTACCTAGCTCAATATTTGCATAATCGTGTATTAATTCAATTTTCTTCTAATAATTCGATTAATAAATAAGGGTATTCTTGTTATAGATTTTTTTTCTTTTATTTATTTGTATTATGTACAGAAAAATTTTTTGTTTTACAATATAATCTACGATTAATAATTAATTTAAATATTCAGAGTTTTATTTTCAATGTTTTACGAAACTATCAGAGTGTGTATAAATATATGCTGTTGTGAGCATAATTTTGATAAACAAAAAAAAAAAAAGAAGAAAAGTCCTGTGCAACGAACACACAAATGAATATAACTGCTTGAAATCATTTTTAAAAGAAACTGTATGATAACTGCTGCTAAATAATACAGCATGCATATTAACTAGTTGCATTTAAGTCTCTTTTAAAGTAGATTTACTCTTAGTCTTCAATTGAGCACTGTGGCTGAGGAATGTTGCATGCTACGTTCGAATTCTTCCAAGCTCAACGCCTGGTTCATATTTAAAAGCGGCAATTTACCAGCTGATGCTCTGGCAAGCAATTCTGGGGAAAACCATTGAGCCAACTGATTTGTTGTCGGCGATAAGCGTTCATCTCGATGACAGTTCATGGGACCGAGGTTATTATTTTTCATTAAATTAGTAGAGTCGGCGCTATCGGGTCCTCCTGTTAATAAATAAATTCATATGGTGAATAATTTATGTCTATATAAATAAATGTAAATATAAATAAATTACCAGCCATATGACCTGATGACTGCAACGGCATATTAGTTTGCCTATGCATGTCCCCATGAAATAACCGATGTCGAGGCTGCGCTCGTTGCTGCTGCTGCTGTTGCATATAATGATGCTGCTGCATCTGGGAGATTCCATCAGTATACGGAACATTTTGTATAGGTGGTGGTGCTCCACCGTGAATGTTATCGCTATTTATTGTTTCTGTTGGTTGCATGGATTTAAGTCTTTGCTGATGGATCTGTTGTAATTCATTGTTTGTTGAAAATGCTACTGGGGCCATTTGCTGAGAGCCAGAGCTGAGAGTTCCTTTCAGAATTGGTCGACCTGTCAATTTAGATAGATATATTTATAGGTTCTATGTCTTTAATGTATGTATAATTACCAAAAGACTTGGCCCCGTGCAACGCTTGCATGTTGCCGGGCGGCCACTTGTTCGGCTGACTTCGCTGTTGAGACATCTGTGCCAGTAATTTAGGTGACATTTGTGGGCTATTTGCGTTTAATTGATGCTGATGTTGCATAGCGTAGTTGCCGCCCAAGATCATCCTCGGTTGCAGTTGGTTAATAGCAGGTATTACCGGTGACTCATTCATTAGATTGTGTACTGTTGGTTTCAGATACTGCGTGGATATTTGTTGATATTGATGATATTGTTGATTAATGGTAGTGTTATTGTGCGACGGTGTTGATTCTTTATCAGCGGTCATTTTCCTTAACACAGATGTTGGTGTAAAGGCCAACGGTGTCGGCGAATTACTGTGCCTCAGGTGTTGGTGGCTTAAGCCAGGACTTGGTGTGTTCTGACTGAATAAATCTGAAAGACACAATTAAAAAAGAGGTCACAAAACAATAAACAAACGAGAACGGACGTACCTTCGGAAACATTGGAGCCCACATTCTTATTAAAGAATTGATAATTTTTAACAGCATTATGAGGATTTAAGTCATTCGGATGAAGTAGTTTCTGTTGCACAGCGTTTCGATTGGAATTGGAACATTCATAAAGTACTGCTCCAATAATTTCCCTCGACTGACCTGTTGTGTTGGGATTGCTTATTTCCTTTTCCAAAAATTCAAGAGACACATCACCGCGAACAATGCCTGAAATTAAAAGAAAAATAAATAAATTATAATAATTTTAATTGCCAATACAGCAACTGGTAAATGAAATTGAAATCATATTTAATCAGATCTTTATTTAAACTACTTACCCTGAAGCAAATGTTGAATTTCCATTCGTGTTTGGGTTTGCAAAGATAGGAGTCCAGATATGTTTGGATCATGGATGCCCGGCGCCAGTGCGGGATGTAGAGGACTTTGGGGAACTACATCCATATGCTTGTGTGGCAAAGAGTCATTCTTTTTATGACGTTGTTGCTGGTATTGTTGCAGATCATCTTCCGGACCTCGAGCCATGTGCTGACGGCGGTCATGAGAATTGGGACGTGGCTCTCTGCGCACCACGGGTACATTCGGAATTAAGGGGTACGACTCCTGGGTTGGTGGCGCATTGCTTTGGGAACCCAACTGCTGCAAGAGTCTTTTAAAGCCTTCGGTATCTCTGGTAACAGAGTTGTCTCTTGGCTCTGCTTGAATTGACTGCTGTGCATTTCGCATTGTGTTGATAATTTCATATTCAGGTCGCAAATCCACTTTTTTCATTTGTGCTTCCAAGTCCTTAACACTAGGAATTTCTAAAAGAAAATAAGGCGTTTATTTTTATGCTATATGTCATATTAATTAATTGAAATATTGCTTACCTTGCCTATCTAATGTAGTAGAGCTGCCATAAGAAACGAGCTCGCTGCCACATGTTGGCTCTTTGGATGCAAACCAGCGGCTAAAGCGTGAAGTTCCCTTTACCTCGCCGTGCACCTCGCTATCATTGCCCTGGATATAAAACAGAAGGAGCAGTTTATAAAATATAAGTGGAAGGTGGATCGGTATTTTTAGCACTTACCATTGGATCCATGTTAAGGAACGCATCAAAATTGAACTCAACTTCAGATTTTTGAATTGGATTAGCGTTGTTATTTCGTTTGCTGGGAGGCCCGTTTGATAAAGTAATCTCATTGCTGTCATTTTTGTTACAATTCGACGAATCGATAACGTGTAGACTGGCAATGCTGCTACTTCTGGATGTGGGGCTACCTATTTGGTTTGTCATCGCAACGAATTCCTTATTTACATCCTCCTTAGCGGGATTTGCATCGGCAGCACTCTCGTTTTCATAGTCCTCGAAGCCGTGCAAATCGATAGTTTCATGCTGGGATGTGGGACCAGCGCTAAACCATTCGGGTTCGTGTCTGTCATGCGTTTGATACATGTTCATGCGTTTGCCTCGACTCTGCAGTGTGCTATCACCGAAATTGAATTTGTCTTTGTTGGTTGCGCGTCGTCCGCTCTGCATATTCTTTTTGACCTCATTTGGGTCTCGACTACGTTCGTTGAGACGACGATCTCGATCACGATCTCGTTCTCGCTCTCTATCCCGATCCCGATCGCGATCTCCTAGATTATCGGTCGATCTGTCGATATGTTTTGTCGAACATGTTCGCTGTCGCTGCTGAATGGCAATGCCATTTTGTGGTCTGTCCTTCTCCAGATTGGCTAATGAAGATTCCGCATCCTTATTCTTATATTCCCAGTTATCGTTTCGTGGTAGAAGTCGTCCACTGCCAATGCGTCTCTCTTGAACATTTAAGTTTGCGCCCTGCCTGCCCGACAAGAATGTTGGCGACAATGCCAACAACTGTTCACTGTCCGTCTGAATGTCTGAGTGTTTCTCACTGCGTTCCCACTCCGCAGATGCAGCAGGAGTCCGCCGCATGGGAGAACTCAACGTGGAGCGTACTGGATTCTTCAGTTCGGCATTGGGTTGGCATGAAATTGACGTGTTCTCTTTAGCACTTGAGCCGAGGCCATCTTCATAGTTTGCCTTCTCATTTTGTGTTTCATTTGGAATCACACAGCGTCGCTTGGCAAACGCTGGCATTAAATGCGATGAGGAAATGCTGCGATGATCTATGTTGGCTGACTTGTATGATGCACTGCATAGATTACCGCCACTCAATGATGCTAAGCTGGCCTGTGCATCTTCGCCAAGCTGATCGCCAGCAGTGAAGCGTTGATAATAATTGTGAGCTCGTTCCCGATTGCGCAACGCGCGCCTTGAACTGAGTAGTCCATTGGAACTGGTCAGGGAAACGTTTTCCCTTTCAGGGGATAGACCAGTTTTATTCCCGTAGCTGCTGCAGCTGTTGCTGTTGCTCAAATTCGATGGAAGTCCGTTGATTTTCCAAAAATTTAACGTTTGCAGTTCCGTTCGATTCGCACAACTGGGACGTCTTCTCGAACTATCCTCATAGCGTAGCGCCAGCAGATCAGCGCGAGAATACCTAAGAATACATGAAAATAAAGCGTAAAATAGACAGAATGCTTAATAATTAACATTTTATTTGCATTTGTATGTAAAGATTATTGGAGAAAGTTTGACACTTTTTGACCCGCTAAAGACAACAATTAATAAATGTTTTTAGGGAGTTTACCTTTCGATTTAAAAATACGACTTCTCTTTGCGTGTTGAACAGACGTGTTCCTGTCCAACTTACATATTGATATTGAATAGAATAAAAATATATAAATATATTTGTTACCTTGAGTTATCTTCAGTTGTGTCCATTATGTGATTTTATTGGTGTTTAGTCCTCGCTTTGCTTGCTGCACTTTTACAAACAATTTTGGATATACACACAAACGTACATACATGCATACACATGCATATATGTACATACGTAAGCTGTTCGTGTGAATTCGCATACACACATTTATACCATTTTTTTCTTTAGCAACTCTTAGCAACGTTTATAAATGTAATTTTTATGCGTGTGTTTGTGTGTGTGTGGTTTTCGTGTTATGTGCACAATTAAATGAAATTGTGCATATATTTAATAATCCAAGCTGGGTTTTAAAATGTTAAAAATATATATGTATTTCAAAGCGTACAATCGTTGTTGTTATGCCTTTCCAATATATATATTTATATGTAAATATATATTATATGTAAATATATATATATACATATATTCGTACATACACGTATATGTTTGTATGTAACTCTGTGTGTATATCGAAAATGAGTGACTCAAATAGGTACTGCTGATTTTGTTTACTTCTACACGGCTCACATCTCCTACATATCTATGTAGAATTTTACCGATTTTAATTATGTATTGCTGGGGCGCGTTAATATTCGTTTTTCATAAAATATTCACTTTTTTTAGACTATGCTTAACATTGAACTTGTTCAATTGAACTTGTAAACTCAATACGTATCTTAAACATTTGATATCGATATGAACGTAAGCGATAGTTTGAAAATGTATTTAGCGATAGTTTGAAAATGTATTTAGCGATAGTTTGAAAATGTATTTAAGCAGAATATGTGCGTAAATACACATTATTTAAAATATAATACTTAAATATTTATTAAAATGTATTTAAAATAATTCAAATGTGTATCGTATTTATATTATTTTATTTTATAGGTTTTTTGAATAGCTGTCCAAAGCTGAAAGTGTGACCATTTATGCGGTTTGCACGCTATTCGGCAGAGAATACATAATAAATGTCAAAAGAGTGGAGATGCCTATTTTGGTATACATATGATTAGCTGCTGTCATGCACCGAGTTCAAATATAGTGCGTCCTAAGAAAGGCCAGGACTCAGATAATTAGATAACTTGACTAGCAATATACCAAGTAGCAATGTAAGAACTTAGAAAACCTAAAGCAAAGTGAAGGTGTAATACACAACCCAACCCACTATAAATTATTTTATTTTATTTATATCTTGGAAATCTGCTAAGAAAAAATATATTGATAGTTGCAGTGCACAATAAGTACAAAATATAATATTAATATTAATATAAATATATTATAAATAATATATATATATATATTTTATATGTTTTAATTATTTTTATTCTGTTATTTTACTAATATAGGGATCTGCTGTGGAAAATAAAAAATATATATTAATAGTCACAGCGTACAATATGTACAATATAGAATATTATGTTTTATTAATAATATAAATAAATAGGAATTGTGTTTTGTATATTTGAAAAAAAAATTTAAAATAAAAACAATTATTCTTCAGGTTTATTCAATTTATTGAACCGTGAATTTTAATACCGGAATATATGTGTTATTTGCATCTTGACAAATAATTTAAATCTGTATGTTATAAGAATATTTATTTAGTCAACGCTATTCTCATTAGTTCTTTGTGACGTATCATAGCAATATAGCTGTCTATGTGTACTGGGACTGGGTTGTCGGTGTTGGCGCTGCCGAAATGAATTAAGATGAGCCTTTAAAAATACTGGAAACGAGACTCGCTGCTGAATGTGTAAGCTGGGTTGGGTAGAGAAAAATGTATCCTTTTCCTGCTTGGATCCGTTCTTTTTTAAGAATTGACGATGTTTATGTTGATTTGAGCACTTGCGACGCGACAACCTTTTTAATCCATTCACGTCCTGAAAAGAATATTATATTTTAAACAAAATTAATACTTTAAGTACACATATTTAAAATAAATATGCCGATCTTTGAAGGACTTCATTATATAGAACAAGTTCTGTAAATAAATCGCCTACACTCATTTCGCACCATTTCTTACCGCACTATTTTTCTTTTTGTAATTTTGAAGCAGTTCCGCCTCCGTTGTCGATATCTTCTCCTTTTCATTGTTGTAAATCTTAAAATTTGAGCGGGTGATGTTGATGTCGTATGAGCAAATGTTTGACTTTACATCAAATTGATCTTCGGTATCCGTTGTAAAGCCATCGACATCAACATCATCGTTGGGACTCGCGGAATGGGAATGGCTTGCACTGCGTGAGGACAAATTTCCATCAACTGGCGAGTAAGGGGGACACATATTGAGAGAAGCATTCATTGTTTGGACATCATCCTCGGTCGTTTCAATATCGACCACTTCGTCGTCGTCGTCGTCATCCTCATCATCTTCATCGGTATTTCGGCAAATATTCGAATTATTGTAAATTCCGTCTGATGAAGGTGATTTATCCGAATTGTCAGTGTTTATTAAATTTACTGATTGTGGATTATTGGCATCTGATGGTGTCGACTCGGATTTCTCGCTTTCTGTGCACAGTTGGATGGAGTCCAAGATCGGTGGAAATGTACTCGATGCTGAATTGAATATTGCTCCATGGGATTCGGCTGTCGTAATGCTGTTGTGTGTAAAAACTGTGGTTGTTCTCGTCGGCTGTGCCGGACTTATGTATATGTTGTTATTAGAATAATTCGAGCGCGTTGCATACAACGACGTGGACACAATCGCTGCCGAGGCGACAACAGGCTTAAATGCAGAAGAATTTAGTAGCGATGGCATATTAAAATCAGTGCGATCGCCATCGCATAACTTTCGGCTTTTTGGCACGCCACAAATGGACGCGGAGTTGGGTTCGTTTTTGATTATATTAAATGGATTATGCTCGACCAGCCGAATTGAGTTTCCACCTGCTGCTGCTGATGCATTAATTTCCGGTCTGCCCCATGGCGCTGGACAAGTTTCAAATGAGTTTATCGTTTCGATAGCATTGAGTTTTTTTGTATGCTGATTATTCTGCCACATGGTGTAGTCAACGACAAAGTTGCGTGAAAGCGGCATTATAGACAAATCGTGCTCGTTGCGCAGTGATTGCAGTGGCGATACCACCGCCGATCGGTGTAAGTTAAAGGGCACCCCGACGGTGGCAGCCACTGCGGTGACTCCAACCACGGCAGCCGCGGCTGTCACCGTGCTGTAATTGTATGGATGCTCGAGTGATGTGCGCTTTAAACATGGCGGCGATATAGCTTTTGTCTCACTCTCACAATTGATTGGTGGCGAATCGCACGTGTTATCGATAACTGCACTTGTTTTCGATAATGTCGCCAATGATGTGCTGCTTGTCGTACTGCGATTTCTATTATTGGCATTATTATTGCCATTGCAGGTGACTAGTCGCTTTCTGGTGCCGCCATTGAACATCGCCTTGACATCCTCCCAAGCATGAATAATTTTCTCGTCCTGGCCGTGGCCGCTGAGCGTCATGTGGCGTCGCCACGAATTGAAATTTGCCGCATCGGGTTGAATATACCTGTCGTTGGTCGTAATGCGATGCGAATGAAATATGAATTTGTTGGGCGAGAAGAACATTCCGCAATAGCTGCACTTGATGCATTTGGCACGCGACGAATTGTAGCGGGAAGGCAAAAAGGAGCCGCGACAGCCCCACGCGCACTTGTGCTGCACATTAAACGCGAAATCGTCTGGTAACCGCGGCGGCGTATTATCGCCCAAAAAACTCTTGCACAGCCGCTCAGCTTCGCGGCGCGTTATCATGCCACAGCGTCGCGAACTGACTGGCATTGCGCCGGCTCTTCGCAGTATCTCCAACTGGACGGGTGTGCACTGGACGCAGGTTATTCCCAGAGCCACACGTCGATTGTGTATCTCATTGTAGCTAAATTGTTTTAGGAGAGTATTTGAGATTTGAGCTAGGCACAGACGCTCCTGACCCTCGATGTACAATGAAACAATGGGTATACCGTAAAGCAGTACTGTGCTCACCTAGAAAAACACATGCAAATTATCTCATTATATTTAATTACCCAATCAACATCGATTTTCTTAATTAGGCTTTCAAAAGAATACTTAAAAGGTTTGTACTGTTGCTTGTTTTGTTTTTAAAAAATTAATATGCTTTTTGTTGTCTGTTTTCTCTGTTCCTCTTATTCTTTTTTTGGTAATCGATAGTTGTAAAGCATTTTTTTTATTTTTCCATAATATATTTATTCTCGTAATGGCAGAAATGTGGTCCTGTCATTGACAATTTGTTGGCATCGTCGTTTTGCTTTTTTATAATAAAATAAAGAATCAAAGCACGTAAAATCCAATATCTCAAGGGAAACATTTGTCTGTTTTCGATTTATATTCTGTGTGCAAAAAACAACCCCTCCCCTTCCCCAATATACCCTTGATCTTTTTAAGTAGCTAAATCTTTGTTTTAGTTATTTATGTTTTTATACCCAGAGACCATTGAATATTTTAATTGTAAGTGTTAAATTATCCGTCTGCTATTTTGTATCTGTTATTAAAAATAAATTCAAGTTTTAACGAATTAATTTTGTTAAGGGCAACGTACGTGATTTGATTTTTGTGAAACGGATATTTGGCTATTTTCCATTCCATTAGGCGCAGTTGAAGGCCGAGTAGATCTTTGAATAGACTCAGGGAATGCCATTTAGTGCAATTTCTGGAAAAGAAAAGGAAGAAAAGAAGATCCATTATGTATGGCACAGAATAATTTAAAAACTGTTTATTTGCGCTCTTGGTAGATCCTGTTTAAAATATATCTAAATAAAATATATCTATAAATTGTTATATTTCAAATTACTCTTGTGCAAATTTATTCAATCTGTGCACATCCTCCCCTTATGCGATCTCCCGCACATTCAATTATATTATGCGTGTGAATGGCATAATTGAAAAGAAGATTGTCCCTGGAGACTATTCGTTAGAGATAATAAGGTTACAAAAAAAGTAACAAAGCACAATTGTTAAGCTTAATGCCAATGTGTTCCATACCTTTGCTGCAAACACAAACATAAAGCGAAACAAATGATTACGAGACTTCTTAACTTATACAAGGGGAGAGAAATCCACCAGAGGGTTGAACGAATTACAAACCAGTGAGGTAAATAATGACAAAATTATGTTAGTATTTAGAAAAACAGCAGATTGTTAACAATCTGCCAGATGTACTTAGTTAGTCAGTAAAAAATAATCGAGGGATGTTTGTTCAAGGCATATTTTGAACGGGGTTGATTCTTATATCGAAATATTAATAAATTAATATATTTCGATTTCAGTTGCAAAAACTTATTTTTTGATCGATTGTTCCTATGTTCTGTATATATTAATTAAAGATGTATCAGTCTATCTCCTAATTTTTGGAAATTTTTATCGAATTTATACAAAAACCAAAACAACAGGTGTAGAGAAGAATTAGTTTTTATTTCATTGGTTAATTAATGAATGAATGAATTTAGGAAAGACATTTTGCATCAGATCTGCAATGCGAATGCAATTACCGTAAATTAATTTAAGTGCTTTGTTTACATGGGGCGTTCGGCCCGTGTCCACTCCTGTAACTTACCCACTTCTCATATTTCCCTTTAAAAAACAAAAGTATGACATGCACATGGGCGACAATCTAAATACAAGCACATTTATATCTACATGTAGGCATTTGTCTGTATGCAATAGGCTATTGAAATTGAAAACGATTACAGTATGGCAATGGCCGGTACCGGTCTCGGTCCCAGTCCCGAGGGTGGTTGAAATTTGAAAGCATATGTCCTTTGACGATAGCAGCGGGGCACAGGGGCATAGAGGCAGATAAAGACTAAAATACCCACTGATGAGTTGGCAATAATTCGGCTGAGTGGTTACTGTCAACAGGCAAATAATAGTAGGTGTTCGTTCAATTTGAGGGCGGGTAATCATTATTACACTGATGCCGTTGATGGTCTTTTGTTTACACGTAAAACATCATGCATGTTTAATTGGGTTAAATTGCTGGGCGATTAACATTTAGAAATGAAATGCGCGTATAATTGAGTTTACTTTGTCTAATTACAAGTGCTTTTCCACAGGTAAGTCTACTTGTTGCCATAGCAAAACAGATTTCAAGAGCTATACAATTTACTTGATTTTAGTTCATCGTAAAAAGCGCATTGCCCGCATTAAAAATAAAAAATATGATATGCCCTAAATATATAATAGTCTGTTATTTCTAATTTGATCAGGTTTATATTTCGTTTTATTTTGGATTTACATTTTTGAACTTTTGAATTCGCAACAGGTGCAACAGCTGCAGCTGCATTATAGGTAAAATTTAAGTAAGAGATAGAGACTTGAACACATACTGGTCTGTGCCCGCGGTAGACAAAGTGTAAAAATTGGAGTGCTACAAGAAGGCTAGGAACTCGATAATTTAATGCTACATATCTCCCACAATTTTTAGGCTACAGTCACCAGTTTGGTTGGTAGGTCGTTGGCGATGTCCTTCAAAGATCGGCATTCGCCACGCCCACCTCAGACCACGCCTACACTTGCCGCCCCCAGGAGCTTCGGCCCAAGCAACCGGAATTGTGCATATCTTCCACAATTTGAAAGCTTCGGCACTAGACACCTGAATTGTGCATATCTTCAACAATTTGAAAGCTAGATTTACCAAATCTGAAAGGTATATTGGTAGTATCACCCTTCAACAATTTTGGACCACGGCCGCCACCGCCTACAAAAACGATAAAAACATATATCTCCCGCAATTTAAGAGCTACAGTTACCAAACTTTGATGGAGCTTATATCTACCGCAGCTTGGCAAACTTGGACAGTACTTCTTGGCTTCACCCACCCTATTCTGTAAGCTATCTTTTGTAAGCTGAAATAACTTATGGCATCAAATTATTTTGCAGTCGGTTACTTCCGTCTGCAACGTTTTCTCTTTTATTTTTTTTTTGACTTTGTATTTCAAATACCCAACTCGATTTTAATTTGCATTTTGTACTTCTAAATTTGCAACGGGTTCTATCAAGCAGCTAAAGAGGAAGAGAGTGACATAAATTATTAGTAGAGAATAATACAACAGGCAAACATTAAATCAAGTTGGCTTACGAGAACTATTTTCCAGATTTGGAGTCTCGAGCTGTTATGGTCTCCATTATACCCTTAATAACCCAGTTTCAATTGGTTCAGGTTAAGAACTTTATCAACATCGAAATACTATATAATTTAGATTTTAAAGGACAAAGCGGTTGGTGTTTTAAATTTATATTTAAATTTGTTGGAAGGTTGACTTCGATCTTTCTTTCTTATTTTCTTTCTTTTGATGGGAGTAGATAGAGTCCGATTCACAGGGCATGCGTTATTCTGAGAATCCGCCTTTATTTGTAATTACAATTGGAAAATCAATGCAAGATTAAATAACTGAATAACTTGATCACCTTGTTTTATTTTTTAAAGTATTATTAACAGCTGCTAAATTTGTGGTTAAATTACATATTATTTCTTTATTTACATTGTAATTGTTTCTATATCATTCACTTTTTTAAGCACCATTGTTTAAATGTTTGACAAGTCCCAAATTTAACAACTGAATCTTGCGAAAAATTCACGAAATCTCGCGTCACGAATTAACTATGAAGACTAAATGGGAAAAGCTTTTCAATTGCCGACTTTCTTGAAGGCACCATTTCAAATATTGCAAGGGGACTGTCCAATAAATAGACAGCGGATAGAAATATTAACCAATAAGAAACACTCTGTACCACTGCCTGTATAAGAATTCTGTATATCCGGAATATTGCTCACCAATTGGAGCAAGATTCACAGTGTGGGCGTGTTTGAAATTTGATACGCATGCGCAGTGTTCGAGACAACCCTCGAGAAGCAAGCAGTAAATTCCAGCACTCACCCTTACCTTAGCATCTCAGCCCATAATTTGCCAATAACACGTATTTTGTATTTTGTATTCAACGAACTGTGAATATTGCTTTTAATTTAATTAACTTTTCCAACAAATTTGTGGCATGAAAATTAAATTAAGCCATCGAGGCAGCGTGTTAATAAATATTCTCGTGTGTATATTGCACATAAAATATGATTTTATACCTTATTGTATTTGTTTGATATATGAGACTTATTACGCATATTTATTAACGTATCATTAGTGTACATTTGTTTACGTAAATATGCTTAGAAAACATATTTTTTCTACAAAGCATTCTAAGTAAAATAATTCAATATAAATGCTTATTACAATTATTATACTATGGCATAAGCTGCATAATTTGCGATCCCACATAAGTTAATACCCTTGCGTATTCTCATAAAACCAGATTCACCCCAAAGCTCTCCCCACCAGTTCTTCAGAATCCAAAAGTCTTTGTCAAATCCAATCAAGAGCATAGCATGATTTACAGAAGTTGAACTACAGGCAACGTCGTCATAAATTCCGGCACTGCGAAAAGTTAACCAGAGTTACGAGAACATATAGATAATTTTCGAATATATATATACTGTATACTGATTACTTATGACAGTTTATTATAAGCCATACCTATATAATTGAAATGTTTTTGGAGTTGCATTAATGGAAACGGCAACTGGACCAACGTGAACCACAGCTGCTTGAATGGCGTTCTCATCATTGGCGGGTAAAATCGCCCAGGAGGTCACATTGACCACGGCCAGTTCCTTGACAAACTGACAGACTCCTTTCTGGAAGAACACACATTTTTTAATATAATTGCGTATGCTTAGATAATGGGAACAATAGAGGTGAGTTCTTTTTCTATATTTTCTGTATTCATAAATTGAAATTGATCGTAGTGGGATGCAATTTGATTACCTTTGCCGCATATTTGTAGTCAAAAGATCTCATGAGACCACCGGTGGCCTGTAGATATGTCAGCGTGTTTCGCAATGAGCCGCCTATGCAACCATGGTTGCCATGAGATACACTGCAATCGACAATCTGTTGTTCACTGAGCCCCAGTAATTTTCCGGTGCGCTTGAAAACTTGCCCTTCGATACTCTGAGCTACACTGAATGCATAACAGGAGCCACAGCTCTGTTGATTATACGGTGGAGTATTAAAGCCTTTTTTACGCCAGTCAAAACTCTCAGGAACATTATTCATTAGCGGAGATCCTACAATATCAGCAATATTATCTGATGTCGAATTCGGTGGGCTCCGCAGTAAACGTAAGAAACCTTTCAGATATGAATCGGTGCTCTGTGAAAAAAATAGTGATGATTAAATAAATTCTATTATACGAAAGTGTAAACATAAATACCATATCTGCCATTGTGTTTGTTGATAATTTAAAGCTGCTCTTTCCAGTTTCGTAAAATTTATTGTATTCGTTGACAATTCTTGTGTTTTCTTCAAAGGCTTTATAGCTGCGCATTTCATCATGTAAACGCTTATAGCTTTTGTTGTTTATTTTCTTTAAACGAAATAGGTTACTAGAAATAAACGAACGACTGTTTTACTTTCATACCTTAAAATTTTCAAACTGTTCATTGTTTATTGGGCTTAATTCATTTTGGTGACATTTTATTAAAATAACATTTAGCAAACAGTAAAAGCAGAGTAATAATAATATACCGGTCCGCATTGCTGAAATTGGAGAAGTAAACTTTGAATATACAGCTCATGACCATTTTGATTCTTTCATCACATTGTCAAATTGCAATTCAGCCAATTTATTAATTTATTTATGAGATTTATAGACGTTTATAAAACTCCAATATTGCGTATCTTTGCAATTTGTGCGGAACAATTAAATACTTATTAATATTTGTTAAGCTAAGCGTTAAAAGTGTTAATAAGACATTATTAATTATGTGCCACAGTCTAAATAAATTTAAAGGAGAGTTACATCGTTTTAAAAGTAATTTTCATTTAATTAATGCATATTTTAATATTTTGGTGTACAAGCGCTTACAGTAACGCATAAAAATTGCAGCTTAAACTTTTAGGTACAAGCAATGTCTGCGCTTCTTTTATCTTTTAATATGATAAATATATATTAATATGATAAAAGAAGCGCAGACGTTTAAGCTGCAATTAAATCATTTTTGTGTGCAGGTTTATTATTTTGTGTCCAAATGAATGTAATACGAATACGGGACTAGGGTGCTTCAATTCCCTGTATTTCTTAATTGAGAACTCGCGACTAGAAAGCTTTTCATGATTTTTGGTCTCGATAAGTGTGCATGACAACTAAATCTCTGTGAAAAGAATGCGACCTTTCGGGGTAGTTCATTTGATTATATTTTTGTATGCTTTAAATTACACGCAGGAAGTGAATGCCTGGTAATAAGTATCGTTAATTGGTTATTAAACTTATCTTTGGCCGTATGTTGAGCATTAAATTATATAATATGAACAGAATCCCTCCAACCCATTCGCAACATTGTAACAAAAGCATTACAAGCATTACAGATAAATTAAGGCAAGCAAATTACATACCAAACAAGCAACAATTTATTTATGTTGTAGATAAACCAGTCTGGCTGTTGCCAGAAATGTTCGTTGACGTGCTTTACGAAAAAACTCCGGCAGAACATCTGGCAGGTGATTACTCGTATCTGGCAGCACTTTTGGCGAATATTCGCCAATGTTGCTAGTATGTGTAAAAATTAAATAGGTTATCCAAACAAGCTGTCAGTGTGGCAACGCCATGATATGTGGATTTTACAACCCATGTCCCAGTAACTGTTTTAAAACGGTTACTGTCAATACTCCATAAAATTATACATCGTTTGTACAAACTCTCCAAGTTTCAAGTTTATACTTCAACCATAATTTATTATTTGATTAAAAGCAATGCTTTGTCTAAGCTATTGTCTTATAACCAGATTACAATATTTGGTTTGTGTGCACGCCTTGTTTCGTCAAGTCTGGACACTGCTTAAACTAGTACAGTTTACTTCCCATTTTTTTTTTTTATTTTTTTTTTAATAAAAGCCATTAATTTTTGTATTCTTCAAAACCTAACTCCGCCACCTATTGTTCGAATTTTGACTCATACTGTGTAGAGGCGAGCAACTTTTGTACAAATCCTCCAATCTTTTGTCAGCAGACATAGTATATTAATTGGCTATTTTGGTTTGTGTCCCAGCTTTAGTTTTGCTTGCCAGTTCCGTAATCTCGGAATAAATTCGGAGTCTCGGCAGATGGCTGTATTGGTGCTGAGGTGGATAGAAGGCAGCTTTACCCACATCTCAATTTAGATTAATATTTATGAACAAATTATTATTTGCAAATAACGCACTTTTATTTATTTGGCATATTGAATTAATTAAGCACTTAAAACAAATATCTGCGTAAGTATTCAAAAAATGATATAAATTAGAAATGAACAAGTGCAGAAACTCCCATGATGAATTTGTTACGCATAAAATATTCATAATTGTGGAGTTATTTATAAACAAAGACCCAAATGACTTACCCTAAATTATTATCAGATGGGGTTGCCTTTTAAAAAAATGTTGCAGATCAGTTGAAAACTGGCAACGTTCCTCTCAATACTATTTTGTTATAATTTATGTTATCATAATCCTTTGACCTAAAAGAATTCCTTAAGCATTTCCTTACTGGCTGAAACTCGAAGCAGGTTAAAGCGAATCAACTGCGACAAGGGAATCAACTACGAATGTGTCCCACACTCCACATTGCATACACTCCACACTGTGAGGGTATTGAGATTTATCTTGAAAATTCTTATCACATGTCAATTTAGTTCCACTTGATGGGCTGATGTCGAGCGCAAAGCGTAAAGCCAAGCGGGATCAGCTGTTATTTTTCACGTTGCGGTTCGTTCGACTCGAAAATTAATGACACACAAATGAAATGTGGAAAGTGATGCTGTCAACAACACTTGTTGGATTATAGACATCAGCAATATTGCGACCCGACCTCAAACAACAAACAAAACAATGAAACAGTGAAACAGTGAAATTTTCTAAGCCATCAACAAATTTTGTAAATTTTTAATCGATTTGGACGTGTTAACGATTGCAACTTTGCATTCATTTGTTGTATTTAAAGTACTTGCATAACACAAGTATTTATTTGCAAGCAGCTCGCTTAAAGCAAAAGAAACAAATTAAACCCGCGTTAGCTTAATTAATAATAAAACAAGAAAGAAGGCAATATTTTAATATTTGCCAATTAATTATATTAGATCATTATTAATTAAGAAGAATATTTAGTAGTAGTGGTTTAATAATTATTAATACTAATAGTTAGAAGTTGCTTGTTTAGTTTAATAATTAATAAGACCAGCAATAAGGCAACATATTAAATTTGTGCAAATTATTATTTATTTTTATAAGTCGTGGAATATTAGTTATTAATACGTATAGTTAATAGTAATAGTTTAACAATTATTAATACGAATAATTAGTAGTAATAGTTTAACAATTATGAATACTAATAGTTAGTAGTTGTTTGCTGGATTTTATTAATAACAAAACAAATCGCAAAATATGAATTATTGTTAGTGGTTTACCAAAAGCTATGAGTATACAAATCCAATTAATTAGGTGAGAGGAATTCGCCGCAAGAACCTTTTTGAATATAGTCCTTCAAATTATCTGTTTACATTTTTTGGGTATATTTTAAATTTTTCTTTTTGTTTGGCATTGGTGTCGCATTTAATCAGCAACTTAAATTCCAATTTCGAACTGGCAAACTCAACATTCTATTAACGTCAAATATTTGACGCTTCAGCACAGCAATAAAACGAATTAGTTCTGCTTGACTTGTTAATAATCCCGATACCAAACTTATATACGAACAAAGAACTGGGTTGCGTACATTCTTATATATATATATTATAGTTCCTATTTACCTACTACGAATAGCTTTCGAAACTGATTAACCTGCAGCTTTTTGTTTGTGTCTTATTGCCAGAGTGATTCTAAGACTTACATGTCACAGACAAGACAGGTCCCGCTTATTATTACACTATGCTAAGGATCCGCAACTATCCCCCATCCATAAAAATAGTGGGCCCGTTGCAATCGGAATCCGAATATGAATCTGAATGTAAATGTGAATCTGCCAGTATGTCTGCCAATTACCAGGGCGAATACCAGGAGCGAGTGCGAGTGCGCATTGCCTGGAATTCGTTGAGGTTAGGTCTAGGGTGCAGAATTCACAAAATTTACTTTGAGCAGCTTTGTGATGCTGTTGGTGAAGCTCCCTTTTTCCTTTTCCAACTCAATGGTTAATTGCCCAGTCAACTGGCAGCTCCCAGCTCTGAGTGAGAGAGAGCGAGTTGAGTTGGAGTTATATTATAGGACTCTTTGGTCTCTGGGCCACAGTGATGACGGCCATCCACCGCAGTCGCGACCAAATCCTCATTGTAATTGTCGTTATAGCCCATCGTCATCTTTATCCTCAGTCTGGGCGCATCGCATTGTTGTTGTATAAGCGATTGCTGTGTTGTTCATTATTGCGTTTAAAGAAAATAATAATAATGAAACGAAGCATTGTTCGCAAGTCGCATACCCTAAATAGGAATATATATATAATATATATATATATATATATATATATATATATATATATGTACATATGTATACCTATATTATATATTTGTGTTTAAATATGTACTTAATAATAGTATAATTCTTACAGGGTTGGACAAGCATATGCAATGTCCGACTGCTAATTTAACTTTATCAACAAAATTACGCCTTCTCCTCGATGTGATGAACATTAGTGTTTAAAGAACAGGAATTTGTGTGGCTCACCAACAAACACGCACGCGTGCACAGACGCAGAGACAGACACAGGCACAGACACACCCCAGACAGGATCAGGACCATCTGCGGTGGTGGGCCAGTCGGCGATAAACACCTCCTTCGTGTTGAATGCTCAGCATTTGCCGCCCTCCAATAGATGGTAAAAAACGTACCGCTATGCATTCTATGGAGTGGGTATCCTTTTGATTGTTTTTGGGATTTCCATTATTTCATTTCAATGATTTTGAATTCATGAAAATTGCCGTAACATTTGTTATACAATAATTTAATTTTTTTCTGCTTTGTCCACTGTTCACAGGAATATCACATTCTGAAATAATAAAGCCTAAAAAGCAAAAAGTTCTTAATTCGGAAATACGTACCTCGACAACTCATTCTGACGATTACTTAGCATATAAGGAGAGAAATATATAATAACGGAATATATTAATGCCTGTTATTTACAACTGCATAAACTTCACTTACACCTTCTTGATGAGTGCAAACCAATCGCTCATCTTACTAACAAAATGTTACCACGTAAAACACATCTGTCTCAAAATTCGATCGTCAAGTCGTCAAAGTAAACGCATATTCCGGAGCATTCCAGGTGTATTTAATAGCTGGCGCTCCTCTCCCCACTTTCCCACTCAATCATCTTGCAGGGTGATAAGAATCAGTTGGATGTGTCAACGTGAATCGCATCATTGATCAAATATTTATTGAGAATGTTTCTCTCTTGCTTTTACTTAATGGCATAAATTATTTACTTTTAAGTAGAAGCGGACAGGTGGCCAGGCAATTGTCCCAATTTATGCCGATCAGCATTTTTATTAATATTTTACATTTATACTTAGTTTTATACTCTAAGCTTATTACAAATATATTGATTTGTTTATTATATTTTATATTTGATTTATTTTTTTCATTAAATTGTGGCATGTTTTCAGTTCAAAACATAAAATAGGTGAATTGACCTAAAATATTGCCGACTACGCAGGCAATTAAAAGAACTCGTGTAATCCTTAATTTCATGTCGACCTACAGCTTAGCTATGGTGACCACCTACTAATCCCTTTTACACGTGCATGTTTCGAGTGTATGTACATATTTACATACATCCAATGTGTGTGTATATATGCGTACATATGTATTAGTTTATTTGGGCATGTATTTGATGTTTGTCATTGAATTGGGGGCTCAAAACAAATATGTGTGATTATCATAACCAGCCGTCCATATAATTAATTGCATTTTGTATGCTTGATATATGTAAATTTTGCTTTTGCCTTATCGGCGATTCTTCATCTCGACTGGCGGGTCTAGTCATTGGACTTTTGGCCTACCCCGTTCCACCCCCACACCTTGCGCAAAAAAAGGAGAATGTCGATACGTCTGATTAACACAATTGGTGCTTGTCTGCTCTGGCACTTGATAATTGGCAGCCAGGCGACCATCGATCGATAACAATAAAATTGTTAAAAGCGCAAAATGCCGCAAAGTGTGTAATTTGTCGAGAACAGGGACTGGGACAAACGACCCGAACGGTAGTACCGAGCAGCCCAGGCAGCCCAGGCAGCCCCGGCAACCCGGGCAATGAGCCCAACAACTCTATTTGAATTCATCAACGGCGTGTTTAAGCAGTTTGTCAGCGACACGTGGCCGAACGACTGCTCCTTCTAGTTCGTTGGCAACAGCAGGCGGTTATTTCTGATTGGAGTGGGTTGGGGACCGTCGACCGACTGTGCCGGTGACGTAAAGTCTCAGTAACAGCAGCAGCATCATCATAAGAGCAGAGCAACCCTTACCGCTTGGAAATAGTGCTGCCAGCGAGGTGCACTAAATAGAGATTTAAACGCCCGTACGGGCTGAAAATGGTCACTCTGCTTGCGGTTGTCAACGCGATGGATAAACGTTAATATGCTATTACTCAATCTATATTTATTCATACACTGCAATGCTTTCTTTCTCTTTACTGAGAGGAGGAGCTCATTTTAAACGTATGCCACCTTAATTTCTCCTTGGAGAATTGTCATTTATTTTGACGATGCTGAACTCTTTGACAGGACAAAGATCCAACCGGTGTCTCGGCATGTGCCAGATTTGTGCACATCCGTTCGTAGCGCACAGTTGGAGAACGCCTCCTGCTCATTATCAATGCTGTGAGAAAAACATTTTAATAAGCCATTGAAATTTGTTTCAGTTTTCTGTTGATAGCAATATTATAAAGATGAGGTCTTCTCCTTTGATTTATATTTGCTGTAGATATTTTATAGAATTCAGGGATCAAAAGGCTTCGAAATTTTAACGTAGCTTAGTTTCAAATACAACTATTGACCATTAGTAGAATGCTTGTTTTCTTGGATGAACTCATTGATATAAACACGAATGGCGCTGAGAGCTCTTCTAAGCTATATTGCAAGCATTGCGTGTTCAAGAGTTTCGAGAATATGAAAAATATGAAATACGTTGAGGTGTAAGACCTATTGTATGATTAAAATGCCAACACGTGGCTTTTATTCGATTTCAGTAAACACAGAGTATCGTCAAACATTTAACGCCACACAAAACAAGGGAGGTTTGCTGATTGTTCTTGTTATTACATGTTTAAGACTATTTTAATGAATTTATCAATGAACCAATTAAGACGTCTATCTCAAATTTGATAGTTTCTTATTAGCATTAAATATACATATACTTGTATGGTAGCATACATATTTATATACATATTATACATTTACAAATGTTGGGTAGTCTAAAGTGTGTTTACAAAAGTTTTTATACTCTGCTTTTTATACCCTGAACCTATTAAAAATGGGTATAAAGAGTACAATGGTTTTGTGCAAATGTATGTAACAGGTAGAAGGACTCTACGACTCCATAAAGTATATATATATATATATATATATATATTCAGTCGAGTCGATATGGCCATGTCCGTCCGCAGATCTCAAAAACTATAACAGCTACAGACTTCAATGTCAATAGGTCCTCGTATACCCGGCGCAGATTAAGCAGCACTCTTACTTGCTTTTCTTTTTGGAATTTCGGCTTGAGCCAAGATTGCGAAAGTAAGAGGCTCGTGAGCACGGTATAAATCCCAGCAATAAATTAATAAATTATGGTAGCTTTTAGTAAGCAAATATTTCGAATCAGATTCGGCACGCTTCTTTGTTAATTTCCCGTGCACACGCACACGTCCACCCCCGAGTCCGAATACACTTCACAGACACAATGCCAGCAATCTGACAAACTGTTGTGCACCATTCCAGTCCGCTGGTAAACTGGCGTGCAGGACGTCGGGCCTCTATGATTGTGCGCAGTTATTTAAAATAATATTTCCGTATCCGGCAAGTAATACGCGACGCGTGCAGACCGACCTACTGGATCATTCAGACCCAGAAGCTTGAACCGGTTCACGGTTATCATTGTCATTGTTCGGAACAGCTCAGATAGCTAACGCGAACGAAACTTCGAAATACTTAAATTTCAAATAAAAGCTGGTCTAAATATTTATATAACAAGCACTAATATGGGATTTTTAAAAATTCAAACTCTAAATCTTGGGTGAAGCTTGGTCGAGAAATGATTTCGATTTACCGACGGTAATTTTCGATAATTTCAGGTCAATATATATACATACAAGTCGCTGATTCTGTTTAGAACAGTTTAGGTACCCCAAATAAATTGAACAAAATCTAATTAAAAATAAATAAATAAATACATTAGGTGATATTTTATAACAGTTGAGCTATCACTTCACACGTATATAGTATGCATGTATATACTTTTAATCGATATTGATATTTACGAGTGCGTGAGAGAGGAATGAGAATGATTTGAGCCTCAGGTATGAAAAGGCTGAGGTTGCCACATCCCCATCCCGCCCTTTCATAATAATAACAATAACAGCAACACAGTAGTATGCATTTTTAGTCAAGCCGAAGTCCACACACAATGGCATCATTTCAGTTAATTGTTTACTTCAAGGATAGGCTTGGTTCGGCTCGGCTCGGCTCGGCTCAGCTCAACGCACCCCTAAGTAGAGGCTGACTGTCAAAGCGAGTATGCCCCTACATCTGTCTAACGAACCGCCGACAAACTACATTATTGCCTCACGGCGAGTACTCAGAGTACTCGTATCTCTGCGTCTGTATCTCTATCTGTATACTGTGCAAACATACATACTTCTGTTGAGAGTATGTAGTGTAACTACTTTGACCTCTATTGTTATTAGTTATTATACATAGAACCTTGCCATCACCATCAGTTTCTGTTGTCTGTTGTCTGTTGTCAGCATCGGCTGTGGTTTTTTTGGAATTCGTCTTTGTTGTCTAAGCTAAATTATACTCTTGTCCTCCTCGCTCCTCTTGTCCCTCAATAGATGCTCTGGATATTGCATTTTCTATTCATTCGTTTTTTTTTTTTTTCTAATAAGCCTCCGACTTACGTTGACTGCAACTGCGGCTGAGTCTGTGGCTTATGTTTCAGCCTGGGCTAGGAGCGAGAGAGAGAGATCTTCCATCGGGTTGGGGTCGATATACCGATGTTTGGTTTTTGGCCAATGTTACGCATATTATCTTTTGTTTGTTCTCTTCCGCAGCACAATGAAAATAATAATGCACTGTTGTTTGGAAACCCGTTTCTATCGGCACCTCTGGATCATCAGCGATTTGATGCCAGAGGTAATCGATAGACCATCCTCCCAGCACACCCAAAACCCAAAACACTTACCCGTGCCGCGGTGGCCGACAGCCATTCGACTTTTGGCTTCGGCCTCAGAAATAGTGTTTTGTCGTACACCATGTTTAGGAAAAAGGAACAAGTGTGCCTGGGGGCAGATAGCTCTCACCTTATATACAGTCGTAGCTGCAGACATTGAGACTCCTGTTTCTACACATGGCACTATCAGAGTATAACACTTGATAAATATATGTATTTCTTGGGATTTTGTCTCTAATCTATATCGTACAATTTACCGTATTTGTTGGGTATAACAGTTTTTTTTTTTATAATGTAATATGAAATAAATTAAAATGTTTCACACATTCCAGATAAATCAGATTCGTCACCTTCACAATTCTCCATGAAATTTTCACCACACTTCAGGACCGTGCCAGGAATTTCGCTTTGAAGAAGCCCTCGACTCTTTTGCTGGTCTGATGTCGAGAGTGTGGGCGAAAGAGCGGCCGTTGATGCGTGTGACTTCAAAAATCCCAAAAACGTGTCGGTCCGCATGTTAAATTTGACGTTCTCGTGGCCCAAGCCGTAACTGCCGCCGGTTTTAAGATAGAGTGAGTATTGCGAGTGATTTTTACTATGGCTGGCGCAAGTTGTACTGGGGGTTGGGGTTTGAATTGTGCTATGTGGATGCTTCCGCAATCGTTTTCGGGGTGGAAGTGGCTTATGATATGGCACAATTTTAAGATTTTACTGGGGTTTCCTTTTCTTTTTGTAGTAACTAAAAGTATAATACGATAAAACACATTGTTTAACAATCTGTGATCATTTTAGTAGTTACAAGTGATGTTTGGCATTCCAGTGAAATATAAACAGTGCTTAGCTCTCTCTGTAAAGAATAAAATCATCAAATTATCAACCACGGAAAACGCCATTTAAGTATTTTACAGGAGTAGAACAAGATAAATATATGTAAAATGCACGTGTTAATTAGAACATCGGTTACGAGATGAGTTTTATCACTAAATTATTGAGGAGGTCCTTCTTAATCATAATTATGCGGTTCCCAGATCTTCTGTTCCTCGATTTCTGGTTCGTGGTCTTCAACAATGTATGTAAATGTTGGTCATTACAAACTCTTTTGCCAAATGTGTGTGTATACGTATGTCCCAGTATGTACACGTAAGCTTACGTATGTATTGGCATTGTGTGTGTATGTTCTCACTCACATATGTGCACGAACATTTACAAACCTTCAAACATTTACACAAATATATTTACTGCACGAAGATACGCACTGTCAGTGCACTGTAAAGAGAAGAATGCTTTCTAGTGCTCTAATAGGGACTATCTTTATGAAAGAAAATTATATAAGTTAAGCTCAATGGAAAAGTGTTCGTGTTCTCGATTCTAAATCGAAAACGCCCATTATAAAATCTCTTTTAATATAAAATCAACCATTTTTTTTTTTTGGTTTTTAAAAAATGTTGTTTGAATCGTACTACAAAGTTTTATTTCAGTGTATTTAAATATGTGACTGCACAAGCCAAAAGCCAGCTACAAAAACAAGGAGTGTGAATACTGTAATCAACAGGCACCGACTAAGAAATATCCTGTTTTATGATGAAGAAGAAAAAGCAACGTAATAATAATCTGTCATTGTTAAAGGTATTTTTATTGTATAAGCCAATTTACACTTCGTTAAAGCATAATCATAATAATTTCATAAATAAATTTATAGAAAATAAATATTAAATAAAAGAATAGAACCACAAGCTGTAACGAAAAGGCTGCACTCGTTTAAGAGCAAAGCTCAGATACCTAAGACAAAAGTCTAAGCTTAAAATTATTATTAGTTGGTGTTTTTATTTGCACTGACTGCAGCCAGCATGAAATACCCCTTTACATAGTCGAGTGAGCACATGGTATACGAAATACAAATTTAAAAGTCCATCATACTACAGAGGAACCCTCAACCTCAACGAATACTGCTCGTGTTCACTGCATATATATGTAGATGTGCGAGTGTGTATATATTCGTATATATATGTGTGTATGTATGTATATACAAAGTTCATATGTATTTGTGTATGTATGTAATTCAGTTTCCCAACGTTCTTATACAATTTCTTGGCGCTTTGTATATTGTAAATGGCTGCGAGACCTGGGAGGATTCTGCGTCCTGTTATACCAAAAAAGCACATTCTACGGTCATCCCTTTTGTACTCGGTTCGAGCTACTATCGCCATTCCTCTCGGCACTCCAGCTATTAAGCATACAGTCGTCCCGTTCGCTCCAGGGCAAACATCTACTCAAAATGGCCGCGCTGGCCGCATTTACTGTTGCCTCTGATATGCGCTACCCTGTTTGTGCAGGTTTGGTCTTTCGCTTGAGAGCTCATTATCGTTTCGCTTGGCTAACCAGTTAGTCGTACACTATTTCGTTCAGGGCACACTAACACCGCCGCCGCAATTCTGATTATTTTGCATTTTGAAGCAACCAAATTGTTAGAGAAGTGACGGGCTCGCAATCCGTGGCGTTGCCGCCGGATCGCTGGCTGCCTACGGCAGATCGGCACCGATGTGCATTCCTCAAGTTCAGGAGTAATCGACCAAGATACGGGGCAAAACTTAAACGTAGTCGCAAATCAAATAAAAGTGCAAGTAAATACAAATTCAAAATTGAAAAAAAAAAATAAGAAAATTAAATAATGGTTACCATAACGAAATCGATAACAAACCCGCCGAAATCCGATGATGCCTCCCAACTCGGAACTGTAACGTAGTGTAATCTCTAGTTTATTAATCAAGTGGAACATACAAATACATAAATATTTACAAGTACAAAATTTAACATCGAAATGAACATTAAGGCTTAATGCATAAGGATACGACTTTGTCAGTGCATTCTTCAATTTAATTATCGAAGTGTATCGAAAATATTATCTAATGCAATAATACCAAAGCAAATAGAAAAGGAAAACAACTCAAAACATTTCTTAACACCAATACCAATACCCAAAGAAACTCGACACTTGACAATTGGTAATCATGATGCTAACAACGGAGCACATCATGCATGGGCATCCCCACTCATCTGTGGGAGTGGGAATGGGCCAAAGTGCGCTATTCGGATGCTCGACGGCGGGACACAGTGGAATTAACCAGTTAGGTGGCGTGTATGTTAACGGCAGACCGCTCCCCGATTCAACACGCCAAAAAATTGTTGAATTGGCTCACTCCGGCGCACGTCCATGTGATATTTCTCGAATCCTTCAAGTTTCTAACGGCTGCGTTAGCAAAATCTTGGGCAGGTGAGACAATTATGGCTTCTACCATTGCGTTAGCCATCTTGGATCTAGAAAACAGTTTTAAGTGAGCGAAAGTAAGAAGTCACTTTTCATTTATGTAATTACGTATAAATATTTTTATTTATAACTTCTTTGACAATACATTTAAATCGAAAAGATTTCTACAAATTCATTAATACTTTTTAACGGAGAAATAAATAACCAACGGAAATATTCCAATCAATAACGCCAAATAATGAAAAAGCAACCAACGTCTTTCGCTAAGGAAATATAAATTATAATTAGAGATTGTGAAGAGGAGAGAAGTGAAATTATCTGGAAATAATAATCTTATTGGTATTCGTAATATATGAAAAATTTCGAATTATACAGTTACGTTGTTTTTTATTATTGTGAGGAATGAGGCAACTTATATAAAATGATCTATCAGTATTTTAATGTGATTTTATATGATATACCCCTTATGTCAATTTATCAATATTAACTTATTTCCTATTTATAGATATTACGAAACTGGATCTATAAAACCCCGAGCGATAGGTGGTTCAAAGCCACGAGTAGCTACAACACCTGTCGTACAAAAAATAGCTGATTATAAAAGGGAATGTCCCAGCATATTTGCATGGGAAATTCGGGATCGACTGCTTTCGGAGCAAGTATGCAATAGTGATAATATTCCAAGCGTAAGTGTTTTGTATTTTTGTGCTATCCTATATAACAATTTATTTATAGTTTTTTAAGCAGTCGCATTTTTAAGTGGTTTGCAAATACTTATGACTAGGTAAAGCATTAAGTATAGTTTCTGCTGAGATTTATTTTTATAAACACACTAATCCGAATACTACAACTTTGTTGAATGGAGGGTTGATGTTCTACACATACAAAAGAGAGAAAGAAATCCGGGTTGAATGCCTGAATCTGCTATCAAGATTCTGGCAAAGTAAAACCAAACGCAAAGCAAGAAACGTGGAACCGGTGGGCATAATGGATTAAGTAATTTCAAAACAATGCCGACGCATCGCTTTAAAGTGGATTAAAATTTAGATATAGTTTCATCTACTGTTTCTTATCGAAAAAGGTACTTACATTATTCGATCAGGTAAACAAAAGATATATGTATGTAGTTCACCTAATCCTAGTTCCGCAATGGATATTTGGCGGTTGGTAACTCTGCTTAAGCCTGAAACAATTGAGCATATCGGGAGCAGTAACCATAAGAAAAAAAAGCATTCGCTATAAAACAATAATGGAAATTATTAAATTGAACACACAAAGAGAGTGTCGAATGAGATCGACTACGATATACCTAAAATATATTATAGTTTTAGTGCCAAATTTCCCTTTAAATTGCTCTCATTTCATATGTTAGCACAGATAGTGCAGAGTAACTCAAAAAACAACGTTGCAGTCGGACTTAAACGACTGCGAAATATTTTGATACCATAAGTAATACTAGCTTATAATAAGTAGCAAATAACAGGGTGAGTGTAGCCAAGAAACGCTGCCCAAATTTGCCTTTTCAAATTGCGGTAGACATAGGCTTTTGTGAATTTTGGGGCGGGAGTGGGCATGGCTATACAAAAATGATTAGAAAAGATTCCTAGTAATCTACCTTCCAAGTTTGCTAACTGTAGCTCTTAAATTGTGGGAGATAAAGGCTTTATCGCTTTGGGTGGGGGAGTGGGCGTGGTCCAAGTGTTTTCCTGATTTTTAAAGGTTACTAGCATTATACCTTTCAGATTTGATAACTCTAGCTATCAAATTGAGTGTGCTATATAGTCTTTTCGTATTGGTGTATTGGTTGGGGAGGCGGAGTGTCCATACAATTTTTTATCGATCTCTTAGCGGGGTTACCAGTAATATATTTTCAAAAATTTGTGAATCTAGCTTACAAATTGTAAAAGATATGAGCATTTCAGATTTAAAGTGCAGAAGGTCCTGAGGGCGGCGGGTGTGGGTGTGATCTGGAAATGTATATGCCGATCTTTGAAGGAAGTTACGAGCAAGTTACCTTCCACGTTTAATCACTCTATCTTAAAATTGTGGGAGATATGCGGGCTTATCGGCTTACACATTCCGAATATTGGCGAATATCGGCTACCAGTAATATTCCTTCCAAATTTTACGCCTCTTACTCAAAAACTGCGGAAGATATATCCTTTTAAAATTTTAAGGGTGGACGAGGGGCCTGTGCGCGGCAGAGGTGGGCGTGGCATATGGCGATCATCGACCACAACCTATTAACCAAATTTGGTGACTGTAACCTTAAAATTGTGGGAATGGATTTCGTAGCCCGCCAGTGGACGTGGCACAAGGGTCGTTGTAGAACACACACAAACATATTTACACTCGCGTCGCTCAATTTGATGCATACAGAAATAATGTGAATGCACATTATATATCAATAAGAAGCCAATGCTTCTAATATGGCATTGGAAATCGAATTTATCGATATTCGAGAAACAGAGCTAGCTAATCCATAAAATAAAGCAACCATGATCAGTAGATTATGACTGTAGACCTATGTGCACAAGTACACGCAAATACATACATAAATTTATATAAATAGGCATATATGGTTGCAAAAATGTGTGTGGGGGCCTTGCGATACGACGAAGTTATGATTTCAAAATGTTCTTTTATTCTGTTTGCACCCATTAACAAGAACATGGAAACGGCACTTTGGACTTTAAGTGTTGGCACGTGTCTGGCGCATTGGTCTTGACATTTCATTGCATTGGATGCTCGGCTCGGCCTCCCTCATTGACGTTGGCTGTTGCGATTACAATGAATTACTGGCTGTTTTGTATTTAAACATAAAGACTTCAAAAGAGATCAAAGGTTGTTAGCTATATGTGTGGGGTCACCGCAGCTCACTTAGTCAGTTATACAGCATATATATATTTAAAATAATACATTTTATAGTTCTCTGGTCTTTTATTCGAATTTCAATAAACTAAAACATTGTGTTTGCCATTTTAATATTTCCAAAGTCCAGCTCCTCACAATATTTAGTGTATCTACAGAATATCGATTTCTTGATATTATTTATTTTCAGAAAGTTTAAAATTAGTAATTAAAATAACCAAATTCATACCGTAATGTATTCATTCAGACATACTTATCTTTTAATGTAGTTATATAGTTATATGAAGTTAGGTTAACCCACACTTTTGTAATATGCCAGTTTAATAAAACAAAAACTTAATTATGTGCATGTTTGTATTTATGTAATGTACATACAAACATTCGTATATTATGCTCAGGTCCAAATTTGTTGTATGCATGTAAAATTGTCTGACTTATTTGTAAAAGTGTTGTTACGCGAGTGTGAGTGTGAGTACGAGTGTGAGTGCGAGTGTGTGTATGTGTAGTACACTGCGTACGCTTTATGAAATGCCCAGCAGTGTTGTATTGCCATCCTGCTCTTGAACAACAGCTCGTGATTGGTTGTTACTTCATAGCCAATGGCAGCACCTTGCGTAGCATTAGTATTTAGGGTAAAAATGAGAAGTAAACATGACGGCAATAAGCACGTCTACTGCTAACACTACCCTATACTCGTATACTTGTATTCACAATATGTGCAAATGTACGCCTTTGTACTTTGGCTTTAATTGCAGGTTTCATCTATTAATCGGGTGCTACGCAATTTAGCGTCACAAAAGGAGCAGCAGGCGCAGCAGCAAAACGAGTCTGTTTATGAAAAACTTCGAATGTTTAATGGACAAACTGGCGGCTGGGCCTGGTATCCAGGAAATACGACAACGGCCCATTTGGCACTACCACCAACGCCCACGGCAGTACCCACGAATTTAGCTGGGCAGATAACCCGTGATGAAGTTCAAAAGCGAGGTACAATTGTACACAATTTTTATATTCAAATTTTAGTTTCTTGCATTTTTATTTAATCCAAAATAGAAACATAATTCATTCCAGGTAGCAGTAGCAGTATTACGGCAAATTGTATTACACTCTGTACGGTACATGGTTTAGAGTTGTTCAGGATTTAAGGATGTTCAACACGATTCGGTTTCTCTGATTTTAATTTGAACAAGTCAAATCATTTGGTTTTGGCTGTGACTTATCTGCATGTCGAAACTAAATTAACTTATCTTATAAAAACCGTCTGTTGTCAAATTACAAGAGTCCAAAATTATTTCGATACAATTTTGGAATTATTTAGAATGGCTTATGAGTTACCACTGAAGAACAGCATACCCAAATCAACAGAGAAAAAGAAAAAACAACCCCAAATCGTACTCGAGACATTGAAAACATTTTGTCACAGATGATCAAACATCAGGACAAACAAATAGTTAATTTGTTGGTCATTTGTTATTTGCCATTAAATCTAATTGAGAAGCGTAATTCTGAAGGCTTTGCTGCCTTCAATTGTTTTTGTTTATTCTTCGATCAATAAATAAGGCTGACATATGTCCCATTGCTATCAGGCAGCATGCCATCCCATCCCATTACCGCTTCAACCACATACGCTCCCAAATATTCTTCTATGTAGCAGGGAAAGCATAGAAATATATATAAATGTACTTACATAATTACGTATTTGTGTGTGCGAGGCAAATGTTGCGCAAAGATAAGGAAGCGCAATCAGTAAAACGAGTTTACAAATGTCACTGCACTGCAAATTAACTAAATGTACAAAAATTATATGGTTCGGGTAATATGAACAAGAGGATAGCAGAAAAACAGATGGACAGTCCAATTTGGCTAAATTAACTTGGCTGTTGATCCTGCTCAATAATATATGTAGGCTTTCTTACACACCCATTATTTATAATTACAATAATAAAAATTATAATAATATTAATCCGAATTTAATATGATATTGTGCATGTATTTCAAATTGTAGATCTTTATCCAGGGGATCTCTCTCATCCCAATTCACATGAGAGTACATCAGACGGTAATTCCGATCACAATTCTTCGGGCGACGAAGATTCACAGATGCGTCTACGCCTGAAGCGTAAACTGCAACGAAATCGAACCTCATTTACAAACGAACAAATTGACAGCCTGGAAAAAGGTGGGTCTTCAATATACATACTGCTAAACATTAGAATATACGTTTTTTAAACATTTGTAAAAACTGTAAAACTTGGTATTTACTATAGAATTCGAACGGACGCATTATCCTGATGTTTTTGCACGGGAGAGGCTAGCAGAAAAAATTGGTTTGCCAGAGGCACGTATTCAGGTTTGTCTTTCAGTTTTGTTTAATTATATTTTATGTTATTTCTTTTTTTAATCATTCGTTTTTCCATTTTTTAATTTTTTGTTTTTGTTTTAAAGTATTGATAAGTTGTTAGTTCTCTTCCTTTTTAAGCGGACTTGTAAGAATTTGCATTCGAGACATGCAGGGAAATGCATTGTACAAACCCTTCACTAAGGATCATAATTATTTGCAATACTTCTATCCCTCTAACCTCCTCGGGCCGCATCAACGGGGGTGATGAATTTTGTAACCGATTGTTTGAAGTGATTGCCATGGCTTTTAGCCACGCAAGTCAGAGTCGCAAGTCAATGTCAACCCCCAAAATGCACCCCTGTGTTACTATTTGCTACTAATGCTTCTTTTTTATGCTTGGTTCGTTCAGCTTATGATTATTTGTATAAGTGAATAAAAACAATTTGACTGTAAAAACACTTGAAACTACTTGCGATTTTCACATTGAGCCGTCGCGCTGGGGAAGCAAATTTGTTGAAGAGCTATGTCAAGCGCGCCAACTGATGAGTGGTCTCGGCTACAATAACGCAAAGTAATAAATGTCATGATGAACAAAAATATGAAGGCACAACAAATACTGTAATCCTCATTCACCCCTTTGTCACTAGAACATAAATAATCGCAGTCCAAGCCAACGCTTCCCTCAACTGCAGCGATAAGGCTCTAGCTTCTTTACATGATGAGGCTGAATATTCTTTTGAATTCTGTTCGTAAACAGAAAACGAGCATATTGCTTCAATGGTCTATCCCGTCTTCAATATACTAACGAGCACTAAATATACAACAGCCTTCAAATCTATATCTAATACAGTTTTAAATCAGGAGTAAAGTTTCTTTTCGTCACCAAAATCATAATTCAGAAGCGACTTTAAACATGCTTTTATCTGTTTAAATATTGCAAACAGAGTATCAAGCAAGCGGTAGATTTTATTTGTGTATTTTTGACGCCAATTCCGCCAGCATCATGGAACGAATTCGGCTCTTGAGCATTTATTAATGTCATGCCGTTCATGTGAAAATGGGACAGCAACAGCAATTGGTGTTTACATTTGCTATTACAAGTGCTTTCATTTTGTGTTGATTAAATGACCTATGTACATGTATGTATGTTTTTGTATATGAGTATTAACAACCTTAATATTAGGTTTGGTTCTCAAACCGCCGGGCTAAATGGCGTCGAGAAGAAAAGTTGCGCACCCAAAGACGCTCAGTCGACAATGTTGGGGGCACCAGCGGACGTACAAGCACAAATAATCCCTCCGGAAGCAGTGTCCCTTCCAATGCTACAACGGCTAACAATTCGACACCCGGAATTGGTACATCAGCTGGCTCAGAGGGAGCCTCAAACGTACATGTAGGCAACAGCAACCCAAACGAGACCTCCAATGGGCCGACAGTAAGAAAGCACACAGTTCAGCTTCAAAAAATAAATTGCTTGACAAAATAAAATATTCGTAGATACTTGGAGGTGATGCGAGCAATGTGCATACAAATTCCGATAGTCCACCTTTGCAAGCTGTAGCGCCCCGTTTACCCTTAAATACTGGTTTCAATACAATGTACTCTTCTATCCCGCAACCAATCGCCACCATGGCTGAAAACTACAAGTAAGTCTTTAAAAAATGAATACTTTCTTCTTCTTATGATTTCTCTATAATCATTTGTAAATTAATTACAATTTCACCTACTAATGATATTTGTGTTTATTTAATTTTTGAACAGCTCGATGACACAATCGTTGAGTTCAATGACGCCGACATGTTTACAACAGAGGGATAGTTATCCATACATGTTTCATGATCCGCTGTCCTTGGGATCACCCTATGCTGCCCACCCTCGAAATACAGCTTGTAACCCAGCAGCGGCTCACCAGCAACCGCCACAGCACGGGGTCTATGGAAACGGCTCTGCAGTAGGCACAGCCAACACAGGTATATGTGGATCCGTCTCTGTTTACGGTAATTAACTTACGAGAACGTTTTTTGCAGGCGTAATATCTGCTGGCGTTTCGGTACCTGTACAAATATCAACTCAAAATGTTTCGGATTTGACAGGCAGCAATTATTGGCCGCGACTTCAGTGATCCTCAATCTTTAATTTGCCGACAGATCTGCTTTCAAAAGCGGCAGCAGTGGCTGCTGTCGCTGTAGCCCATGTTGTGGAAGAGCAACAAGCGCAAACAGTTGCCAGTAAACTCTCTATGGATAACCCACCAATTGTATTACCATATATATCGCCAAACTCACCTCTATACTTTAACTTGCCAGAGACGTACGTTGGCCAGAACCTAACGCCACATGCCACATCATCATCTGTATCATCTTCTCCGCCAAAGTATATCGATTCGGGCTCGACTTATCATTCTAACAGTCAATGTCAAGTATTTCCGCATACGTTTCATTCGTTATCCCATTGCCATCCTATTTTTTAACACAGTAGCCCAACAGCAAAGCATAAATCAATAAGTCAAGGATAAAACAAAGCATTATAAGTTTATTTGCATGCATAGAAATAACTGTATGTAGATCGTTCTTCTATCATAAATTATACTATTCTATATGTACAAATTAGCGCACACTCACACGTTTTTCTTTGATCCTTGTCCGCATTAGCTGGGTGCTTCTTAAGTAGTATATAGATTCACTCTTTCCTTGAGAAAAAAAACGGTCTATAATTTCATACATATAAAAACATCTCTAAGACGTGAATACCCTATTTAAATTCTATTCTCATCATTCGTAAATTACTTTCCAAAAGCACACAGAAAGGCATTTGCTTAAACTTATTTAACGACAGTTTCTTTAAGTTTATCATAAATTTCAACTTGAATTACATTCCAAATAACTTATTGATTAGAGTTTATTTATTTATTTAACTCATTGGCAGGGTCGTATTCTTTTATAAGATTACCTCTACTATGTAGATAGGATTTAAATTTAATAACTTTGAAATTGGGCGGATTATATTTTGATCATATAAGCTTGTTATTTATTCAGCCAATTTTTGTTACGAAAACTTACAATAGACGAGAGGCTTTTAAATTATAACAATTTTTAGGTTCGGCAAAATAATTTAAGAAGTTTCAGGTTATCAGTTCCACCCATTTCTCCAAATAATTATATAAAAATAGAAATGCGATAACATATTAAATGGTGAGGATCGTTTTTTCAGAAAAGTTTTATGAATCCAATTTAAACAAATATATATACGTTGGCTGGGCTATTTCATATTTAAATTACAAAATGTATGGCGGGTCTTTTCCCAATTATTTAAACTGTGTGGAGCTTTGAAACTTAAGCCTATTTCCAGGTCATAACTCTTATACTCTTAAATAATGTTAAGCCACAAAATATATCATTCTTCTCCAGAGATGGAATGTCTTCAAAATACAAATTAAATCGAAAAGAATTGCAACGAAACTTGAATTCCAATTCCAACAATAATAACCATACCAACCATTGATCCGGAAAAACCTCCCTAGAATAAGACTTAATTTGAATAAAGCTGATTATAAAATCGATATTTATGTACCAATTGTATTTAAATTATGGTTCGAATTTACATGTAGAACAAGTCGATGTAACATTTTAGTATTAGTTTGATAATTTCAACAAAGAAAATAATAAATTCATATACGGACACAATCACAAGTATAATTAAATACTTGTAGCACCAAAATATACTTAACTTTGTTTCACCTTTGAGGGTGTGGGTTAGCAAACTGTGCACATCGCTCTTACGTTTGGCATCCAATGCATGCGGTGCAATTAAATCCTACAGAGTATTGGTAAAATTATTCAGACTTATGGCCACGCTCACGATCGCCTCAGCAAATAGAGAAAGCTGAAGTCTCCAATACGAAACGTTGATCACATCTTTGAGTAAAACACACTCAATTAAAATACGTCCTCTTAAGACATGGATTGACATTTTCTCACAAATTTTATTCGTATATTTTAAAATACTTTACACGCACACACACACACATAGATGCAAATACAATAATCATATTCTGATACGTGTTACATAGGTTTGAGAATGACTCAGTCGCCTTAGGTCAATTACATTTTGTATACTAATGTGGCCATATATCCGAATGAATTAAGTATAAATACACATATATATATATATATATATATATATGTATATATATATATAATTCTTTCGAATGCATCGCATTGGAAAATACAAATCGTTATAATTAAATTTAAGTTGACTTTTACCTTACAAAATGGTGTGCATTTATTATTTGTTCCATACATACATATATAGCTATAAAACTTCACTTTAGGTATGTAAAATCCAAATAAAAATGATTCGTTTCATAAACTAAATGTATATTTATAGAAGTACTTTTCAAATAAATGCATTTTATGGTACAATGTCTAACAGATATGTTAATAATAGCGGAAGCTTTTTAATATTTATGCATTTTTTGTTTACACAAGTTATTTTAGCCGTTTTATTCATAATTTTTGTTGTAATGCTTTTATGATTGTGCACACCTAGATGACAGTGGAATTTAAATCTGTTATTCTTCATTTCCACTTGTAGTATTCGATTGCTAGAGTACTTAGACATTAATGTACAACATTTTATGGACTATCGTTATATTTTTACGCACAACCACAAAAATGTATAAATATATTATGTATATATGTACACATATATATTTACCTATAACTAATTATTTGACAACTGGAAAACTAAAACTTGGAAACCAAAATATTTTCCAAAACTAAAACAAGAACTGATATTTTCGAATAGCCGAAGTTTGTGAAGCAACCAGACGGACGGTCAGTCGATAAGACATGTAATACAATATATAATCGATCATGAATAAACACATTTATCTCTATGGAGTCGTGGATAGTTCCTTCAGTGCGTTACACGATTCACGACAAAACAAAGAGTACCCCTCTGTACTGTAATGAAATCTTAATTTAAGTATTTAATTGTATGTATGTAAATTTGTCTTTTTTTGTGTCCTAAGCATTGAAAATAAAATGACAAAAAAATATTAAAGCAAAAATAAAAAGATGAGAAATTAATGTGTACCTTACACGTCGCATATTTATTTACCGTTAGTCGGATGTTAATTTATCTTGTGCAGGTCCTGTATCGGTGGTTTAATAGTACATAATACATACTATACGTAGATGTAGATGTAGACTCTGTGCATATTCTGATGGAGTATGCACGTTTAATGCCGAAATGGTAAGTATAAGAAAAACAGAGATCCTCGGCTCGCCAAAAATTAAGTTAAATTTAATCATTAAATTAAATTATTTAATTTATTTTTTCACCCCAGAGATTCCAGTGTGATCTGTTGTGATTTGGTTGAGGATGGATACCTTGGTCGATATAATTTCTTGCGTAAAATTATTGGGATAAAGTTCAGTGAAAAAAGGGCTATACAAGACAAAATAACAACTAATACAATGAAAAGCATACCCTTTACAAAAATAAAAACAACACGTCGGTCTACATGCATACAACTATTGTGGATCAGTTATTCTTACTGATCAGATTACTTAATACAAACATACATACATTTAAGACATTTAATTTCTATAATTTTGTTATAAATATAAAGTATACATATTTATGCCTTTATACATACATATCATGTATATGTTGTATAGTTATCAAATTGACCATTGAACCATTATTTTGAACAAAAAAATAACACAATTATATAAACACCCATTAAGTATAGGGCTTAATTATGCCAGATCCCGCTCGTTGTATAATGGAAGGAAAAATTGCGCATTCTCAGAATACACACATACATACACAATAAGTATGTACCCGTTGATTTTATATATGAATCATCAATCACTTTGGCTTGTTTAGCAATCTGAAAGCTGATGCTTGATGTTTTGGGGAAAGTTTATTAGCTACAGATGGAAAAAATTAATATAATTCAATCATTCAAACTATAAATGAACAAAAGAACCCCCAAAGCCAAATTAAATTAAAAAAAATTTATTGTAAGCAATAGTTGTCTAAAAATATTCTATTTCTCGAAGTAAAAATAAATAATTTACATACAAATGTTATGAAATACACACATTGATCAAAAATAATCATAATTACACGCAGACATTAATAAATGTAATTACATACTTATAACAATAATGCACATATATGTATAATATATAATTAATAAATGAATCAATATAACAGTGTTCATATTCCATCAAGTGCTGTTATATTTATGTATAAATCTATCTACGAAGAATCTGCTCACAATCGATTAAAATTCATTGATGTTTTCTTTTGTAATACAAATGTAGCGGATGCCATACAATTTACTGCAAAACCGTTTTGCCCAGAGTGACCTTACGGTAAGATTAGGTTAGTATTGCTACGTTTAGTTTCCGCAGGGTTACCAGGTAACATAGTATTCATTGATAGAAGAATTTATGTAATACAAAATTTCGTCTGTTTTACTACACATGACATTGTAGTTGCAATCTTTATCAATTTTGATGCAGATTCATATTTATAAATTACATATTACATAGATACATATACGTTTGAAACTAAAATATTAATTAGTTTTCATGTATATTAAAATCAGTCGATTTTTGCGTTTGCGTTTGGATTATATTATATATTGAATATCGATTCTTAGACAATAATATTTTACTGACATGCAGTATAGTACAATAAACATACATACATATACATATACTATATCAATGAGCAAATTACACATATGACAGAAAAAAAACCGAAAAATTTGATTCCTTTCCATGTAGTGTTCTCAATGGAATGCTGTTAGTGTAAGTTAATGAATGTGAAACGTTGATGTTTTTATGGCAGTACTACTTTGCAGCTGTAAATGTTTATGGCTGCATCACATACGTATTATATTATTTAGATGAAATTGTAACAAATAAAGTACGAAGCAGAATATTCAGATACTATAGTCATGGAACTTACACACACGTACATTTATATATTTGCATAGGTGGTATGTTTTATGTACGAGTAAATGTATATAAAGAATTGTCTTTCCTGTTTAATCGTAATTGGTAACGCACAAAACTTTGATACCGTATTTTCCTTTAGTCATAAATCATGATTTCTATCCTTTTGAGTATTCTGATTTATTCAGCCGACATGATATTATGAACCTGCTCTAACTTGAAAGCAAGCCGTTGTTTTTGTGAAAATTCATCCTCCTCCAGCGTAACCGTTAACTGCTCATTATACTTAACAGCGTAAGTGTAGAGTTCATGTAATGCGCAATTCGTATTGAACTCCGTGGTGTGAAGCTAAAAGCATAAAATAAATAAATATAGGAAAATAATTAACGTATACTCTTGAGACCATATGCCACCAGAGTTCGGCAAGGTAGCCGTTGCCCACATTTCTCTATTCAAACTTTATTCTTTACTTACCCTGGATTCTTCCGCGAGCATAGCATTCATGTCCTGATCTGAAATTGAGGACATATCGCGAATATCCCTGTAATATCGGTCAACCCATTTGCGATACTCTGGTATATCTTTAGCATATAATAGCTTTGAGCTTGGCGAATCCTTGCCTGGAGAAGCAAGCTCATTAGTAATAGGAAAGTTAACGTTTAAAGCATGATGTCAAACAGGAACGCGAACCGGCTATAAGAACATACCCAATCGATGGTCCGAAGTTGAGCAAGAATCCATAAATGTTTGAGCTACGACTGACAGGCAGGAGTCCACAATATTCGATTTATGGATATCAAATACAAAATTTGGATTTTTTATTAAATTGACCCAAAACCTGTAAAAAAAAAAAAAGATTGGAAACAATTTAATTAAGACTGATATCTAAAGACTTTTATGATGCGTGTAACTATATACATACCGCAAAGGCAAGCTGTTGCTTTTCCAAGTGTGCACGACTTCAGGATCTGTAATTCCATGCAATAGGGCTTGGTCATCCAAAAAGTCAAACATATATTTAATTGCCAAGGGCAAGGCAGAGCCACGATGAGCGGTGCTAAATATAGTCTCAAAAAGGTCATCTACAAATTTCTGCAAAGTACCCTTAGTCGCCAGCAGTCTTGTTAAGTATATTTCGGAGACCAATTTATTAACACGTTCTCCTTCCTTTTGAACATCACTGTCATGGTGTTTGACCAAATGCCAATATTTTAAACCGTTATCATGCATATCGTTGTTCAAAGGGCTGCCGGCGCGGCTGAATGTCGGTGAGGAGGAGGTGTACTTCGATATATTTAGAGTTTCATACCTAAACGGCAGAAATGCAAAATTAATTTGCCACAATTCAAAATATTCAACAAAGAAGCAGTATACAGTTTGCATTTCCTTTCAGAACATTTTTACATATTCACACGATTCGTGAGGCGCATGTATAATTTTTATTTATTATTTTTGTTTTTATTTCGCTTATCTGACACACGTCTGAAAGAATATTCCATCTTCGGCATCCCGAAGATAACTGCCCTTTCTTGTTTTTACTTACTTGTGAGATTTTTCGTTTTTATCCGATAATATACTAAAATTATAAATGGAACTTTGCTTTGGTACTAAACTCAGACCAGCTCCATCTGGCACGTTGTAGTGTTGCAATGTATTTAGTTTTTTCCACTCACTCTCCGTTTTCGAAGTAGCGTCTTCATCATACAGGATAACACGTCCTGTTGCTCCAGTTCGCCATTCTTATTAGGGAAGACACAGATCAACATTATTACAGTATATATATATATAGAGAAGGTACAAATATATAACTACAACGAATTGCCGGTTACATACCCAAATCCAAATCATCTTTGCGTGGCCTTTGGCTGGATGGTATATTTCTATAAATTGTTTCTAAGCATTTTTCTTTTACTTGACCGATGGTGTCGCAATCGAGCACTTTAACTGACACGTTTTCAGTGTGCGATGGCAACATATCCAAATTGTTGCAAAATATTGGCTGCTGTGTGATGCTGGCATTCACAGTCATTGGTCGAAAATCGATGGATTGACGAATTAGTTTCTCTTCACTTAGAGAGTAGCGGGCCTCGTGGGTGCACGCATCAACTGGGCCCTTATCCACTTGGCCCTTAACTGCCCGAAATAGCATATATAGAGGCTCTCCGGCACACTCTTTTAAAAATTTATAGAGGAGAAACGTAAACCAAGCACTCAACATTTTTTCTGCTACACTTTCGGTGCGACGAAGTAATAGTTTTGGGTGACTCTTTCCTTCAATGCATTTCTCAATAAGATCACCCAATAGTGTTTTCAAAATATCCGTACAATATTCCAATTTAGATTGCAATGTGACCATTATTAATGAAGCAACATTAACACGTTCACGCATAGAGAAATAACGATTCGACTCGAGCGTTCTTATAAAAAGAAGAAGGAAAGTTTTATTCATTATCAGTTGAGCGAATAGGCGCAATCCTTTTTCTTTGCGTAATAGTTCCGGCCTTTCCCACTGCAAGACGACGTGATCTTCATGATTTGGGAATAGTATTTTCATCGCATACGACCGATAATCCAAGAATGGTATGCCACCCGAAGTTAGATCGCCCGTTAAGTCTGTCATTTCCGTTTGGAGTTCGGCAAATGCTTCCTTACATTCGGCAGCCACACGCAATTCTAAAATATCCATTTGTTCCTGCATGTTGCGAAGTACACGGTTAGACTCCGACGTTTTCTTTCTATAAGCCACAAGCAACGCAACAAAGAAAAGCAATAGAATTACACAGCCGGCTATTACAAAAAATACAGCGTTATATCCCCAATCCTTGATTAAGTTTGAAGACTCGTAACTCAGTATGCCAATACGATATTGCAATGATGATCCAATACGCACAATAACCTCTGGTCCACCGGGACTGTTGCTAGCAGCCGCCGCTTCAGTGGGTGGCCGACATGTTAATTGCTGTCGTGATAGAGACGTAATATTGCAGTAACCATTGCCAATCTTAACTTCGACGTCACTTTCCTTACAAGCGCGATCAAGATTGCGGCCATTTATGGTCAGATATTCGCTTTTAAAGTATTTGACTCGTTCCTCAAACGTGAAATATTCAGGATTTGGGTAAAGCTCGAAATGGTTATTATGCGTCTTTGATAAGTTTTGTACTCTCAGCACATTGTCCATTAGAAAGCCGTATTCCAGCAACGTGGGGTTCTCCGGGTCTAAGATTTGGCTATCAGCTTCAATAATTGGAGACGGGCATTCCATTTCCGAATCTGACTGAACTCGACATTGGCTCACATACATTTGACCTTTATAAAATACATAAATGCTTGGTGCTTGTATGCTAGTAAATTGTGTACCAGTAACTGCAATCCGGATTCCGCCAGCCGGAATACCCTTTGGCACTTTAATCTGGGCACTGGGTCCGGAACTGACCTGTTCAACAGTTGGGTCGAGTACATATTTAAAATTGTAATCGTTAAATTCCCGGGGTCCATTGTCAAATGACATTTTCAGTCGACCTTCAATAATTCCAGGAGACGGCGAAGTCCGACAAATTGCTTGTGATGAGTCAGTGCTAATGATTTTACAAGGCAAATGATCATTTATAAATGCCAGTATACGTGAACCGGCATTTAAATGTTTGCCAATTATATGTATTCTTGTACCACCTGAGGTAGGTCCAAATCGAGGATAAAAATTCGATATTTTCGGATCAACAAACTCATAATCTTCTTTTGATTCACCACGATAGTCACCTATCTGTACGACAATACGCCCATTCCTGTACATTTGCTCACCGGGGCTATCCACAGTGCACACAATTTGTTTTGTGTCTATGTAAAACTGTTGAAAGGGCATGCAATTAATGCCAGCGATTCTAACGCCCGAGTAGATGTCGTTATAGTTTTTTCCAAGATTGATGCCCTTTATCGTTATGTTCGTACCGCCCTCCCAGGGCCCAGTTTTCGGACCAAATGAGTGAATTTCTGGGTTTGGACAAATTTCGCTCCGATTCAGCCAATCCGTCTTGCCTTCATTATTCTTGTTACACTGTTCCACCACCTCGCATGTGTTTGTAGATGAACACCAGCCACAATTGTATTTCTCAGCCAATGCTAAGCATATCCCACAGCTGTCAGCCATGTCGCGACAGCGATAAATGACAACTGCAAATGAAGGATACATATATATACATATATATTTAATAGTGTTGGTGGATTAATGCTAAAGGAATTTAATTATTCAAAGACTTACCGTGAATATTATGCGGGTTATCAAGAGGTTTGGAGCCGCCCCAAATGACCGCAAAAGTTGCAGTTAAATTCGGGGATCGCGAAGTGTATTGAAACTCCATGCTATCACAGTAGATAGTGTCGCCAAGCAATTGGGCGTTTAAGCTGGTCACGCGGCCTTCAATGTTGAATTGGCAAACAAATCGTGTCTGCACAATAAACTGTCCAATTATGTGAACCTTGACTTTAATCGACTTGCTAGTTCCAGCAGCGACTAGCACCTCACTGCCATCTCCGGTAGCGTTAATGGTTGGACAGAAGCCAGGACCCGAGCGATAACTTGGACCTATTCGGCTAACGCCAGTCACCAGTATATCATTACGGCAGTTCTCGGCTGTATCGTGCGTACAGCGGTGAGCCTCGACGCACCAGTCACAGGGGAACTCCGATGATACGCACCGTGTACACGATGAGTGTGTGCTGCAGTCAAAGAACGTAAAGTCCGTAGAGACAAGGTCTGGACCGTTTCTTGTACGCACAGACAGCTTCGCCGTGAAATGATGTTTGCCCTGTTCAATTTGTGGTAGCATATCCGTACGTGGCGTGGTACAGTTAACACCGTTACGCTTTTTAGTGGCATTTGTAAATAGAGCCTTGTCCTCGGTGGTGAAAGCACAAATTAAATTCTCTTTGAGTTGCGGTAGGTGATCGATGATAAGCTCCAAGGTGCGAGCGGTAGTACGCTGCAATTGGTGCGGCACCACACTTGTTATTGTTGTACACTTTCCCGTTTTGTAGCTGACCCAATATAATGGATCATTGGCGTCATCTTGGCAGTTCGACCGTGGGCTACACTTATTTTCCAGTGAGCACCAGCCACAATATGGATCTTTGGCGCCCAGGCATTCGCCACATGTCTTAAAGTCGGCGCAATCATACACCTTTACTTTGGATACTTTGCGCTCGGACATGGCGTAAACATATAGGTTCTGGTTATCGAACTGCATATCCTGTTTTATGGGAGAGCCCACATCCACTGCCAGGCTTGCATATTCGTTTGCGACGGTCGAGGACTCAACAACTACTTTCTTAATATAACCGTTCGCTGTGCCAATAAAGACCACCGTATAGCCGCTAGTGCTGGTCGCAGCCACTGATGTAAGCCTCATATTAAACATTGCCACTGGAACAGCTGTAATTGGCTGCTCTCCTCCTAGCGGCGAATTAACGTCCAATCCGCAAAAGTCTTCGCCAATTGTTTGTAGTTTCTGCAATGACATCATTAATATTACTTATATTCAATCTTTCAATCCCAAAAAGTAAATTTTCATTCTCCTTCATTATCTAAACTACACGATTGATTTGGTTAATATAATGGTTATAATAAATCTTTAAATTATGTCTGTGGAAAAATCTTTTATACATATATATACAAATATATCTATATCTATATATATGGTATACACATTTACAAACATTTAACGATTACATACCGTTAAAACACAAGGCATGCTGGGGGATATAAAGTCGAGGCCACGCAATCCAACTCCATTGAAGCATAACTTAATATTCTGCATAAATTTGCGACGAATTGACTTTAAGGAATATATGCAAAGAGCCGAGTTGTTGGTTGGAATGTTGCTTTCACCCTTTGAGAAGGCAGCAAAAAGGACATCATCTTGAATCGAGATGCCCAAACTTTGAGCTAAATCCGAGCTAGGTTTGCCTAGGAATCCAGCCTGAACCAAGTTGAATTTAGTACCACCCTGAGCATCACTAATGCACTCCACCGGAATTTCAGTGTATGAATAATAATTGGAGTCCTCTTGGCAAATCCTCACCAGCTTAGTTATATACTCTTTGGGCGACGAATGATGGTTGTGCTTCAACTGAGTGGTGAGAAAGTAGGAAAACCGCTCCGAGCTGAACCCGTACACATAGTTAACCAAATATGTTTCGCGGGCGTATGAATTGATGAAGGTGCGCGTGCCAGTTGTTACAGCTGATGAGGCAATTTGAAACATTTTAGTCTTTTCCAGAGATCGAGATGCAACTGCCGGTATCTCGCTTCGGTACGGTGAATTATTGGTATAGGTTACACCCACATACATTACGTTTGTCACTGGATGTTGAGGAGGTCCAGGTGCAATAAAAGCCACCGTTGAGGAGTTCGCATCATTAGCAACAACTGCGTCCGGCACCTCGTGCTCAACTATGCTAACATTTTGAAGATTGCGGACCGTACACGTACCCTGGAATAAGGAGCCACAAGCAATAAGCCGTGACGTGGCACGATCTATAAGCAACACCTTATTAAAGTTATCCGTGGGTTTTCGCACGGCATTAAGAGGGCAGTCAAGTATCGTGCACTCGACTGAATCATTTTGTGGACCCGTCCTCACAGTTTCGTGCAACTCTAAGTCTGGCGATAGCTGATACAGTCGATTCACACCGCCAACAAAGACTCGTCCGGTTATCGTGTCCACAAGAAGGTGATTGAGCGTCGTATCAAATTTGGCAACATGTGTAATTATGCTGCTGCTGAAGTTTCCAGAGATATCTCTGGCCAGCCCATTCAAATCATTTTCAGTTAAGTTAACCTTGGGGGCTGCTGCCTCACTGCGTCCAGTTCTGTCAACTCGAAGAGCCAATACAGATGGCTCGTTTGGCGATCCAGAATGGAGCTTGTCATTATGATTTTTAGATGTGTATTGTATTTGGCCGTAGGCAGAGTTTGATGTTGGATTTCCCACAATTGTTATTAACAGCAAACAAAGTAGAATATTCATTTCAGTCACAGGTTAATCGCCAAATTGGCGATGCGAACAATAGGTGGTAATCCCTTGCGAACGATTTACAATTCGTTATTATGCTCCAGGCGTTATCCAGTTCGCACTCAAGTTGCGTCTTCTTGAAATATTTGTATTTATTAAAGAACAAATTGCAGCAAGTTTTAATGTATGGATATGTGATGCATTGATTGCTACTTTTTAAATAGCGAATTCTGTTCTATCCATATTCATGAGACTTACAGATATACATATGTATACTTTACAACTTGTATCGCATCAGCTTCCACTTCCAGTTACAAGTTGCAACATTATGGTCTTATCTGCAGCTGAATATAAAAATACAAAATTAAGAGGAAAGAGATAATGCATATATAGTCATAAATTTTCTGTATAATTGTACACAATAACAAATAATTGTATCAAGTATACCGAAAATTAAAAAAACAGCTATCCGAACATTTGCTGAATAAAATCTGCCGAAGAAAAATATGTCTTCTTTATGTTTTGTTCAGCTAATGGGTACAACATCTATTTTCATATTTATTTACATTAGAGTGCTGGAGGAGAAAGTCGTTTCAGTACGAATGCAAATGAAAAATAATTACTGATAGCACGGCATTCGGATAAACTTCTATGTGTTCTATGTGATTATGTATGTATATATGCATATGCACTTGTACGCATGTAAGTTTGTATGTGGAACAATAATTGATTGGACTCTTTATGTCTATACAATAAATAAAGACCAAAACAAATCAGTACATTTAACACAACCAGACAATAGACTTCGCTATTTAGAGCCTAGGCTAATGAACTCTTCGAATCATATTATATCATCTGCTAAGTATGTACATATCAATATGTCTAAAAAAAAAGGTCACGAAGATCGAATATGCATACATACATACTCCATCAGCATTATTCTTTCTTCACATGCTAACAGGATCTTTTTGCGCCCGCAATTGCTACATAGTGCATACGACGGCTGTGATTTGTCTACTGCGACGAAGCCTACGCCCAGCATTCATTAAAAGCGATGTTTTTTTTTTTTTGTGTGTGTGTGTGTATGTGCGTGTGTGTTGTGTATGTGTGTGTGTTGTGTGTGTGTGTGTGTGTGTGTTGTGTGTGTGTGTGTGTTGTGTGTGTGTGTGTGTGTGTGTTCTGTATGTGTGTGTGTGTGTTCTGTATATGTGTGTGTGTGTGTGTGTGTGTTCTGTATGTGTGTGTGTGTGTTCTGTATGTGTGTGTGTGTGTGTGTGTTCTGTATGTGTGTGTGTGTGTGTGTGTGTTCTGTATGTGTGTGTGTGTGTGTGTGTGTGTGTGTGTTCTGTATGTGTGTGTGTGTGTGTGTGTGTGTTCTGTATGTGTGTGTGTATGTGTGTGTTCTGTATGTGTGTGTGTGTGTGTGTGTGTTCTGTATGTGTGTGTGTGTGTCTGTATGTGTGTGTTTGTGTGTGTTCTGTATGTGTGTGTGTGTGTGTGTGTGTGTTCTGTATGTGTGTGTTCTGTATGTGTGTGTGTGTGTGTGTGTGTGTGTGTGTGTGTGTGTGTGTGTGTGTGTGTGTGTGTGTGTTCTGTGTGTGTGTGTTCTGTGTGTGTGTGTTCTGTGTGTGTGTGTTCTGTATGTGTGTGTGTGTGTGTGTTCTGTATGTGTGTTCTGTATGTGTGTTCTGTATGTGTGTGTTCTGTATGTGTATGTTCTGTATGTGTATGTTCTGTATGTGTGTGTGTGTGTTCTGTATGTGTGTGTGTGTGTGTTCTGTATGTGTGTGTGTGTATTCTGTGTGTGTGTGTGTGTTCTGGATGTGTGTGTGTGTGTGTGTGTGTGTGTTCTGGATGTGTGTGTGTGTTATGTATATATATGTGTGTGTGTTCTGTATATATGTGTGTATGTGTTCTGTATATATGTGTGTGTGTGTGTTCTGTATGTGTGTGTGTGTGTGTTCTGTATGTGTGTGTGTGTGTGTGTGTTCTGTTTGTATGTGTGTGTGTGTTTTGTATGTGTGTGTTGTCAAATATACTCTGAAGTTTAAAGATTATTATTTATCTTAACAGTTGCTAAAACTTACTAATTCAGAATTCTTTCCCATCGGAGTAGACGCAGACATACATATTTACATTTGTGCATATGCATACATATAGATATGTATTCATATGTACATACATGCGCACTTTGCAATTGCAGTTGCTTTTTTTTTCTTTACTTCTTTTTTTTGCAATATAGGAAAACTACTTACCCTTGTAGATCACGTATTTTGTTCATGCTACAAATGTCTTCAATATGCAACATATTTAATTACGTACACAAAGAACGTAAATATGTAGTGGTAACTTTGAAATTTACTTATTTTTAATTATTTTATGCTGTGATTTTCACAAATGAACAATGGTCTCAAGTTTACATGAATTATGTATGTGTACGCGAGTTGATATGTGCGTCCTTGTGCATAAAATATTTGGTCTCTTTGTATAATATCAACGATAGACTTTTTAAATTGAAAGAAACACTCAATAGTTGGGTTATTGCAAATTAATGTACACTTTTCATGGCACCCGAACACACACACACACATGCTAAACAAACACACAACCAAATTACTTAAATACAACCCTACCATATACAAAATGTCGGATACATTAATATATCGATTAGTTAGTGTATCGATTATTGGCACATTGACCGCTTTTCAGTGTTGCATAATGTGGTTAAAATTGAAGTGCAACTCGCTGCGACGCCCCAATACATCGATATTTGTAATAAAGCAGCGTTGTTTCGATATTTTCCCATCTCTATAGTGTGACCACTCTTTCAGTTCCCTTTTCTTCACAGCGTGCCGCGTGTAAAGTTTTTAACAAGAAAATTTTGTCAAAATGTCGGATTCTGAAGGGGAGCATTTTGGTGGCGGCGAGTCGGGTGCATCCAAAACCTACCCGATGCAATGTTCGGCGCTGCGCAAGAACGGATATGTGATGCTTAAGGGACGCCCTTGCAAGATCGTGGATATGTCTACATCGAAGACAGGCAAGCATGGCCACGCCAAAGTCCATCTTGTTGGTATCGACATATTTACACAGAAAAAGTACGAGGATATTTGTCCCTCCACTCACAACATGGATGTGCCGCACGTAAAACGCGAGGATTTCCAGCTCACCGATATAAGCGATGATAGCTACCTCACCTTGATGAGTGACAGCGGCGGCTTGCGCGAGGATCTTAAGATTCCAGAGGGCGCATTAGGAGCTTCTTTGCGCGCCGACTACGATGCCGGCAAGGATCTTTTGTGCACTGTGCTGGGAGCCTGCGGCGAAGAATGCGTGATTGCCATCAAAAATAATACTGCTTTGGATAAATAAGCTAGCTGATCGGGGTAATTGTCATCCACCGACCTGATACTGGAAAAGTGTAATGATATATTGAAGTAATATCAATTAAATGATTCAAAAATATAAACACGAATGGCTTACATATGTACATACTTATATATGTACATCTGAACATGTACATGTTTTTTATTTGCTTGACTTGCTTTAATATATATTTCAGCTGCAGCGTTTCGCCACATACGGTAGTCTCCAGATAAATATCTCAAATTAGGCTGGGAGCTCAATTGTCTATATGCACTTTTAGGCAACTACATATGTATGTGAATTGAATTTAAAATCGCAAAATGCACAAGCACGTGGATCTTTGCTTATTTTTATTAACGATGAGTCTTTAGTGTATATAGAAAAGTGCTTGGGTTAGAGCGAGAAAGCATAATTTGTCAACATGCGAATCTGAGAATTTTTCGCATATAGTAGTGTGAGATGGAAAGGAAATTAAAATAATAAATACATACAAACCAAATATATATGTACATAGAAATATTTATATGCATGAGTACACAGTATTAATCTAGTTTTTGTTCGGCATTTACGCTTAATTTGAATGAAGAATAATTCACATTTGTTGTGCGTCGAAAATTAAATACTCTTGCAGGCATTATTATCCGTATCTAATATAAAAGACTGTCCACGTTTGGCTCAACGTAGTAATTATAAATTGCAAAAACTAAAACCACACGAAATAAAAACTATTTACCAACTTATGTATGCGTGTACATCTAAAAAATACAAAAAGTTACTACACCAAAATAAAGCGAAAGTAAAGAATATATTTGCACTGATTCTGAAATATTTCTGAAATTGATCGTGTTAATGTGTTGCAGACAATGAAACAAGCACAAATGTTGTAAAAATATATTAGTATAATATAATGGGGCTTAGTATTAAACATAATACATATCCCATACATCGAGAAATTAATGGTGCGACGAAAATGGTGATAAATTAATAAATAAAAATTAGTTGACCAAAATTACGAATAGGTATAGGAACAAGTACCACAAAAATATACTTGTAAGCCATGTGTTTTACTAGTTAAAGTTCAAGCACCAGGCATTCAACACAACAACATTGTAGCCGTCTTAAACATTTTAATGGGTTTAAAAAAGAACATATGTATAATAGAATAAAACAAACATTTAGAATTGTAACTTCTTCGTTAAACATGTTTAAATTTTCGCAGTGAATGTCTAAATCTAATGGTGATCTGAAAATTATCGGAATTATACTGAGTGGAACGAAAAGAAATAGAAGCATACACAAAAAAAGTTGGAACGCAAATGCATCATCTTTGAGAAAGAGGTATATTAATATATAAATTTGAAACAAAGTCCATCTTTCATTTATGTAGTTATTCCCCTCGATAGTGTGGTATTAAAAAATACTACAATTCTCATAGTTATTATATTATGCAACCCGATAGTCTGCCCAATGAGATAAAAAGTAATAAAGTATATAATCAAAATGCACATATAAGCAATTAAGGAAATGCTAGCTATATGAAATAAGATTGCTACGGTTAACCATTACCTACCTTTATATTGCTACAACCGAATAATATATTATTATATGATTGTGAAATAGACTATCGATTAATAGTCAATGCCACAATGACTATCGACAAATGTGAATGCGACCGTGAAAAAAATTATGTATTCATTTTACGACGAAAGACGACTACTTCTACAAATCTCCGTCAGTTGGTAAAAAATGTTCGCGTTACGTGCTGCCGCTAAAGCTGATAAGAATCTGCTGCCATTTTTGGGGCAATTGTGTAAGTATATAAATTATAAGGAGAATTTAAATTAGTAACATGGGAGATGATTATTTTACTGAATAAATTCTTATTTAAATATGGCCTGCTGAACTGTATCAATGTAGAATGAGAAAACCCGAACATAACCTAAATTGTGCTTGTAATAAGGAACTGATTGCATAATAAATGAAATATCAATAGTTAAACTTGAATTATTGTACATATGCGAAAATGAATAAGATAATTCAGAAAATTTCAAAATTAGAATTGTAATCGTGCGAACTTTTCGTTAAACAATACATTTCTTAAAAAGTGAGATTGTACATGGAATTATGGATGTTAACATATCTATTTAAAATCTGTTCGGTGCTTGAATTGGCTTAACAAATTTTGATTGAGTTCATTACTAGTATACTTTATATTCACTTATGAAAAGTTGAATAAAATTATTAAGAGATCTTGTGACGTAATCTTAGTATCTTAGAACATACATGAACCAAAAAGATGTATGTAATCAGCTATACCAAAAGTCCACATAATGCACACATTGACTCAGGTAAACTGATTTTCTTTTTCAGCTCGCGGTCATGCCGCCAAGGCAGCTGCTAAGGCGGCTGCTGGAGCCAATGGCAAGATTGTGGCTGTAATTGGTGCCGTCGTTGACGTGCAATTCGATGATAACTTGCCACCAATTCTAAACGCTTTGGAAGTGGACAACCGTTCGCCACGCTTGGTCCTAGAAGTTGCTCAGCATTTGGGTGAGAACACCGTGCGAACTATTGCTATGGATGGTACTGAGGGTTTGGTACGTGGACAGAAGGTTCTCGATACTGGATATCCCATCCGTATTCCAGTTGGAGCTGAGACTTTGGGACGCATCATTAATGTAATTGGTAAGTGAACTTAATTAGGTTAGCTGTATTATTTAAGTATGAAGTGTATGAAACAATTCAAATTAAAAGGTGAACCCATTGATGAGCGCGGCCCAATCCCAACTGATAAGACGGCTCCAATTCACGCTGAAGCTCCTGAATTTGTGGAAATGTCAGTCGAGCAGGAAATTCTAGTTACTGGAATTAAGGTGGTAGATCTTTTGGCACCCTATGCTAAGGGTGGTAAGATTGGTCTTTTTGGTGGTGCTGGAGTTGGAAAAACTGTACTCATTATGGAACTGATCAACAACGTGGCCAAGGCACATGGTGGTTACTCTGTTTTCGCTGGGGTTGGTGAACGCACCCGTGAAGGCAATGATTTGTATAACGAAATGATTGAATCTGGGGTCATTTCGCTGAAGGATAAGACATCAAAGGTTGCTCTCGTGTACGGCCAGATGAATGAACCTCCAGGCGCTCGAGCTCGTGTTGCTTTAACTGGTCTCACCGTTGCAGAGTATTTCCGCGACCAGGAGGGACAAGATGTGTTGCTTTTTATTGACAACATCTTCCGTTTCACCCAGGCCGGTTCCGAAGTATCTGCTCTTCTGGGCCGTATTCCATCGGCTGTAGGTTATCAGCCCACTTTGGCCACTGATATGGGTTCTATGCAAGAGCGTATTACCACAACCAAGAAGGGCTCTATCACTTCGGTGCAGGCTATTTATGTGCCAGCAGACGATTTGACCGATCCAGCTCCAGCAACAACTTTCGCTCATTTGGATGCCACCACTGTCTTGTCGCGTGCCATCGCCGAACTGGGAATCTATCCAGCTGTGGATCCTTTGGATTCCACTTCCCGTATTATGGATCCAAATATCATTGGGCAGGAACACTACAATGTCGCCCGTGGCGTGCAAAAAATATTGCAAGATTACAAATCTCTGCAGGATATTATTGCTATTTTGGGTATGGATGAATTGTCTGAGGAGGATAAATTGACCGTTGCACGTGCACGCAAGATCCAACGCTTCTTGTCGCAGCCATTCCAGGTCGCTGAGGTCTTTACAGGTCATGCAGGCAAGCTAGTGCCTTTGGAGCAAACCATTAAGGGCTTCTCACAGATTTTGGCTGGCGAATACGACCATTTGCCCGAGGTTGCGTTTTATATGGTTGGTCCTATCGAAGAAGTGGTTGAAAAGGCCGACCGCCTAGCCAAGGAAGCAGCCTAAATGGCCATACTATAATTATTTTTTGCGAAATAATATTCAAATGAATTAAGCATTAAAGTTGTCATGAGTCAGACGAAAAAATAAACATAATTAAACATACATGAGTCTACCAATCTATCAAATGATTTTATAATTGTGAAATTTATTCTAACGCAAGGCACAAAATATCTTTTTTGTTAATTTTTACAGTTATTCTGTTTATAGCATAGCCAAGAGCATTGTAGGTATATCATCGAATTTGTCTGCCTTATTTTGCCTGGTGCACAGAGAAAGTGAAATACGTGGCTCAGCTATTTTTATACCCTGAACCCATTAAAAATGGGTAAAAAGAGTATAATGGTTTTGTGCAAATGCATGTAACAGGCAGAAGGAAGCATCTCCGACCCCACAAAGTATATATATTCTTGATCAGGATCAATAGTCGAGTCGATATAGCCCTGTCCGTCTGTCCGTCCCTCCGTCCGTCTTTATAAATACTCAGATCTCAGAGACTGTAAGAGCTAGAGACTTCAAATTTGGAATATAGGTTCTCGTATACCAGGAGCAGTACAAGTTTGCGTTATTTTTTCGATAGCTGCCTCTGTTTATCGAATATCGATATATTTAAATTTCCGATAGCTATAAATGCCACAATTTTAAAGGCAGAATCTTCTAATTAATACATGATATGCATATGCATACTATTGATCAACTGCCCAAGATCGGATTGATCTTATTTCTATCAGCAGCCGCAAGCATTTTTTCTATGCATAATTATGCGAGCGGATGTGTGAGAAAGAGATGGCATGATAATCGACGCGAGCGTCAATATGTTTTTTTGTATTGCGTGTTTCATGTATTTGTCGGCAGAGGGCGCTTGCAGAGCTGCTCGCATTTTAGTGCAAATCTTTTAAAAAGGGGAATTTACCAATAATAATAGAATATATTTAATAACTGGGTTCAGGGTATATCGTAGTCAAGTTCACTCGACTACAACACTCTTACTTATTTGTATCTTACTTTAAGTAAGTGCATCCATTCATTCTAATATCATATATAAGAACTGCCTGAACGATTGATGTATTATAATGATGGACAATAATCGACTGAAAATAACCGTCGTCTGCACACGCGACAGTCTGGACGCACTCCATAAACACCTGTCTGCCCCCATACTTCCAAAAAGTGCTCTAGATGTGTCTTCAAGTTTGATAGAAATATTTGAACAGCTTTTTTGCTCACTTTCTACATTTGATGTAAAATCTATCAGTATTTAAGACGGCAAACATATATAAATGATGATATTTGTAATAATTTTTATTAAGTATGTATTTGTAGTTCATAAATCATAAATATTTAATAATTAATATTGGTTTTTCGAGTTATTACCGTAATTTTTTTTAAACATGTATTTATAGTATCTTGAGGACATCAACTACAGCAAGTATGTAATTCGAATAGGCAATCGTTCTTTGTGGTTGTTGAATGGTTTTCTTTTTGGGACATTCGATAAACAATTTATTACGTTCTATCTCTTTATGTGCTTCATTGTTCATAACAACTCTTCGATTGATTTGTGAATTTATTTGTATTATGGTTTGTTCTTATCATATTATCATATCATAAGTATGTTTTAGAAGATAATTTAGAAAACATGTTAAATACTAGAAAATTGTTAATAATAAATTTATTCCTGTTGCTCTAAATTTATTGAACATGCATACACAACATTAACCACATTAACGTTAGTAAGAGGTCAGTTTTATAATTTTTTGTGAATTTTAGGTTTATGTGAGTACTCATTATTATTGACAAATATTTATGTACATATGTATGTGTGTAATTATGTGTCTAAGCAATCATTATGTATTTTAATCGCTGAATTTTTTAATTTGCTTTTGTATTACAATATTTGTGCACAATAAGTACATTCTTTAAATTTGTTATAATATATTAGAATTTGTTTTGGATGTTCTTAATTCTTTATTTTATTTTATAAGATTACTGCGATGAATTTTTTGAAACAGTCTGCATAAATGATTAATTTAAACAACTAAACGTTTTATCTGATACACACATGTTTGGTACCATATGTATTACTTGATGGGTGTGATTTAAACATAAATTAAACATCTTTGTATTATATTTAAAGACAGACACTAGTAAAATATTATAAATTACTGAATGCATATAATAATTAAACACTCATTTGTGCAGACTGCTTGACACAAATTTGTACTCCAAAATAACTTGTGTTCTTTTACATACAGAATTGTTCTTAATTTGTATTTAATAATTACAGTTTATGGTTAAATCAAAAATTTAAATTATCAAAACATTCATTTACAAATGTACATTTACTACAACGGAAAAACAGGCACACACACATACATTACATACATAAAAAAGAACAATTTGAATTACATACATATCTATAGACTTAGCCTAGCACACTTGCTTCGAGACAATTTGAATTTCAATAAGACAATTTTATTTTAAGTATCAAGATGATCATTTTGATTTGATTATTTAATCAAAGTATTCAGTATTTTCTAGTTAAATATATATATTTTTTTTAAAAATTCATTTTAATATGAAAAAAAATTATTATAAAAACACATAATAATAAGCATAGTAAAACTTTTGTTTTGTATTTAAGTATTGGTTGCATATGGTTGTTGTGGTTGCATGGTAACCACATTAAGTATATTATACAAGAACTTAGGTATCTGCATCAAAGTCTTTACCTAGGATGAGTAGTAATGTAAGCTGCTAACTGGAACCGTGATCTGTTAAGGATAAGCCTGAATCTGAGCTGGGCCAGTTTCATTTCCTAATTCAGTACTTATTTTAGATTTGGTTCAAAAATGTCAGATACCAATCATTTGCACATATAATTTTATTTATCAATTACCTATAGTTTATGTTTTCTTTTTTGTTTGGTTGTAATTTTTGGTTTAGTTTAATTTGTAAATGCTAAATATTTATTCTTTAACTAATGCTTTCCAATATCGTGACTCCGGTCATAATATTTATGCGTGTATGCAGTTTTCTTGCTTCGATTTTTTTTTATATATTCACACTTGTAGTATCCAAATTGAATGTTAATAACATGATAAGAAGTTTTTATTATGATTAGGTAAGTACGTCGGCATGTATAACCATTTTCATATACAATTATATTTCCATACTGATACACATATATGTTTCAATGTATTTTTGTAGTAAGTGCGTACAAGTGGATAGCTAGCTGAAGCTTTATATGTAGGCGGCTGTATATGTGTGTGCTAGTAGAGATCCTTTTAAACAAGTATATTTCTATTGTTACATGCATTCACATTGTAAAATTTTCTTCGTATGTGCATACGTGTGTGTTCAATAGCAAAGAAGTGTTAGTATGTATATGGATGTGTCAGTAGCATATAGTTTTAATATGTTTTCCATATTCAGCATAAGTCGTAAAAACCCTCTAGGGAGTGATTATATAAACATTGAATTTGATTGTTGTAATCGAATATTTATATATATTTATATGTATATTGGGAAGGGGTTAAATCCTCTCGATCCACTTTTATTTAACTGAAGAAATTTTGTATTCCGTTTCCTTCCCTTTTTTTCTTTAAAATCATTCAAAGCGTTTAGATAAAATAATTCTGAGTGCTTGTAAACTACTTTCGTCGACGCGTTCATCCGATTATACAATACATATTTTTGTAGTAATTTCGTTTTCATTAAGCTTTTGACTTCCGGTTACACATACATACAATATTCAATGATATAATGCAGAAGACAACATATATGATCAGTAAAGAAATTAAAGATTATTTTATAAGAGGAAACGAACACTTTTTAATTTTCTTCTCTTTTTATAACTAATAAATTTTCGTCTTGTTTAACTACACATCAACAGGGTTTGACTGTAGTTGTTGCTGCTGTTTCTCATAATGTTTTATAAACATAGATCATATTAAGCTATCGGAGCGAATTATTGATGCTATATTTTAACTTCTGTGGCGCTTAGGTGATCCGCCTACTTCTGTGATACAAAATCGAAAGTCGTTGCCCCGCTGATCTTGCCTGATGCACTTCGGTGAAAGTGCACATTTTGCCATTTGTTGTCGCGCCTGTGCCACACACGTGTCTCCTCCGATTGATGAGTGTGTGCGTGTCCTTGCCTAATTGAAATTTTAGAACGTGTTTGAAAGAAAATTATATTAAATAATATAGAATAACATTTTAGAGCCGATGGGTAGAAATTTTCAAGCCTCCATTTTAGTTTAGCTTGCGTAGTGCGTAAGTGAATATCCAGTTACCACAATAATAACATACTTATATAGAAATAATACTTTAACTTAAAACTTATTTTTAAAATTAACATAAAGTCACTCACTTGTCAATGTACTGCGTAAGTCTTACATATGCGATACAAGCTGCTTCTTCTCCCAGTAAGTGGACGTGCGGATTCAATATTGTAGTGTTAATGGCTTTGCAATTTTTGCCAAGAACTGTTAGAAAATAAAAATATTAGCATTATATACTAAATACAAAAATTTCCTTTAGTCTTAGAAATATTAACCATTTTCAAAGTAGAATTTGTGAAAATCAATTCCTTCGACTAAATTACCCAATGCTTCTGGCTCAAAGGCAGTTAGATGTGGATCACAAATTTTACTGCAAGGAAATAATGTCGATAATATAAAAACAAAGGAAAAAAATCATTTTGGGTAATCAACAGTAGCATGGATTAACTTACGTATATCCGTCAAAGTCACCGCTATTGATGGCCTCAATCAACTGCTCTGTGATCTTTATTATTTCCTGTCGTCTGGCTGCTTTGTATATATATATTTGTTTCCGTGATGTTAAGTAATTATAGCGAATCAAGGAAGCAAGTCAGTTTATATTCAATAGTGTATATAATATATAGTCGTAGTTGTACAGAAATTACAACCACTGATGAAATTCGATTACGAGCGATAGTAGGATGAGAAATACAATTGAACGATCCAACGAATGCACCAGTGGAACAGCGCAACAGAACAATCATAACACAACTAAATGTATATAATGGTATTTCGGTAAACTCTTGAAAATTAAAGTACATGGCGATACGACAATCGTATACATATATATATATGACGTATACCTATATGTATGTTATATACAAATAGGTACATTATAAGCTAGAGGAATGTACATACATATACACTTATGGGCGTACGCAAATTGGTATATGTATGTATATGCCAAATTATTATTGGATAAGAGCCCAAATATAAACACATAAATACAGATCTACACATTACGCTGTATTGTTTTTAATTTTAATTACGAATGATTAAAATGTAAATGAAGTGTTGAGCATTTTGAAAGCGCGTATTCTTATGAATGTAAATAAAACAGTGGCACTTGTATCTAAATAATTATCTACGCTGGTACTACATATACTACATAAACAAGATAGAGTGCGATAGTTGAAAGCGCTTGACTGTGAAATACCCTTTTCTCAAGTCTTAATTATTATAAATCGTTGACGTTATTGATATTTATACTCAAACATTCATCACCATTTTTATGCCCATAACTTTTGGATATGAATATCAATACGACAATAGGTAAAATCTTGACTAGAGTATATTTTTAGTGGGCTCTCTCGACTAAAGCACCCAAATACAGGTTTTCAACAGATATTGATAAATTGAATTAAGAAGTCCATAGTTATAATAATAATAGGTGATGCAAGTGCCAATTTTATACACTACTGCTTAGTAGTGTCCTTGTTATTATTTTTGCGCTGTATAGAGCAAAATCGTACTTGTTCTTGAAATGAATAACTTATAGAAAGTCGTTGTACTCAAATATTCCTTAATATATTTATTTGTTAAAGTTAATTTAGCAAAAGAGTGCCTTCCCTCTTTACTGCACTTTGGAAATACATATGCACTTCTTACACTCGATTCATCTTCATGTAGATAATCTGGTACATCTTACTGTACAGAAGAGCAATTAAGAAGGCACAAAATGTGTATCGAAATTCCTTTTCATAATAATAAATCATAATGCATATTTTCATACGACAAGACATTCAAGCATTCATTAAAGTACACAAAAAAAATATGTGTATGATACACTGATAAGTGAGAACATGCACAAAATTGATTATCAGAAAATGGGAGCTAAGGAAAAGGCACCTTGACATACGTACCTGAAGAGCATTGTGAGTTTCCTGAGATTTGCTGGCAAGTTTTAGCAGGACACACAATCCTTATTTCTAAAATTCACATTTTATAAATATATATATATATATATATATATATATATATATTTATTTATTTTTAAATATATATGTATAAATATATGTGAACACGACAATAAAGAAGACAAAATTAAATGTATAAATGAGGACTCGAGCTCTTCATATAATTTGTATGTAGGTCAATATATGAATATGGCAAGTATGATTTTAATACCGATCAGATTGTATAAGTGAAGTGAATTGGTTTGCATAAAAAAACGTCAAAATGCTCCTAGCTCAAAACGAGTGTCGTGACCGACATTTTTAATACAGCAGCAGTCGGACTTGTTTTTAAGATATATGTACACAAAATGTAGATAATATCAATTCAATTTAACCTCACATAAATAGGCGGGACGGATCACATTTACATACTAACTTTATTAAAAAGTGCGCATATGCACAGTTCTAAGATAGAGCGCCAAGCACTTTGCTAACTTGACTCGTCAGCTAGTTTGAGATAGATACACAAGTACGACTATTATGTAATATGATGCCACACACTCTTACAAAAAGCTACAGAGTATGCGAGTTAACGAGATATCGATACCTACGTATGCTTGCATTCGCAGCTGAATTAGAAGCTTCCTTTTTTGGATAAACAGCAAAAATTTAGCATGCGATCTGCAATAGATCAGAAAGAATAAAGAACATAGATATACATATAAGTACATACAATAATAGTAGCGATCGAATGAAATACATATACGCCATTTTTTTTTTTATTTGGAGATCGCATATTAAACTGGCAAATGTACTGTTTTCAGATTTCTAGAAAAAGTCTGGCATACTGGAGCATACTCACCTCTGAGGCGGGAGTTCGATTGTATTTGGTTGCTAAAATCGTGACTTTGACATTTTAAATCGAAGCCATCAATTCTATTTGTATTGGTTTTGGTATTTGTATTGATAATGATACCGGCGTGTTTGTTGGCATCTACTCTGGCGAAGCCATCGCCGAATGGCACTGGAAGCGAAGGTGTACACGCCGACTTGTAGTGGTAAGTGTTGAACGAATAGTTGATCGTCGGATTTGCTTGGACATGTGATTGGACGCCTATTATTTACATAAATAGTGTGTACGGTCAGTACAATATAACAGAGCACAATTATTGATTTACCCCGGCCACTTGTAAAATGCGAATTAGTATTAAAAAAGTTGTTTGCAGCGTGAAGCGACTAGGACTGGAGGAATATTATACAGATATGTCATTCGATTGAATCGGTACATGGTTGTTGTCCAATTAAATATTGTATGACAATTGGGTACTGAGATAAAAATAAAATACATTACTTTTGAAAATTGTTGTGGAAAACAAGAACACGAGCATCGGTTGAAACTTAATCAAAACGATTTTTTCATTACAATTGCACTTTCTGATTTTGTAAGGAGAATTCTGCATAATTTGTAATGATAAGTCTGGCTATACTATTCAAATATTTTTGTCATAAAAAAATGTTAAGAACAAATTTTCTACACACAGTTCTAACCTTTTTGAAAAGTCAAGGAGTTATAAATTGAACATTTGACAAATCTGGTCGAATATTGAAAGAGTCGAAAGTATGTTAAGTACCGTATCCAATTTAATCCAAGCTTAGCATCTCCAACGCTGAAATTAAAATCAAATTCATCAAGATGACGCTTTCAAGCTAGTTGCATGATAACAGTCTTGATTAACAACTGACAGCTCTAAGTAGACCACGAAATTTGTCTTTAAATCCCTTTTAATCATTACTTCAAAAGCATTCATTTAATTCATTCCTCAAACTGATTTCCAGGAAACAATTCGTAAAATGAAATTATACCCAAGCATTCTGATGGAAATGGACACAAAGTTACACATGATAATGATTTTGAGCATAGCGTGTTACAGAACTCAATGAAAAACGAGTACACACATATACATATAAACGAATGTATTTGTAGACTCTTTTTATTAGTTATAAAAATATTTTGGAACGAAGAATGAAAATGAAAATTTACCTTCGGGTTCTTTTGATATGACTGTGGTACTGCGATCAACGATTCCTTTTTTATCTTCTAAAAAAAAAAACAAATTTCATATTTGAAAATGCAACTGTGTTGATTCCAATAGTTGGTATTAATTTTATGTTCAGTGTGTAATTGCGAGCATAAAATGATAGCAAAATATTTTTAAATATATAGATATATTTCCAAATAACTTTATACGCACGCAAATACACAATGAGCTTTGGAGTTTTTGTACTCCTTGTGTAATTAATAGATGTTTAATGTTGGACTTTAAGTATATAAGTTTAAGTTCATAATTATGTATGTTTTATAGCAAATCATCAAAAAGCAAATATATAAAATACTCAGTTAAGAACATAATAAAGATTATAAGAGCTAGGATACCTAGCTGGTTGTGAAGGTATGTCAATTATTTTTCGCTTAAGGGTGCTTTAAAATAGCAAAAATACCCTAGTCGAGAGAGTTCGACTAATAGATACTCTGAATCTATCCTAATTCGTACACGTCTTAGATATTTAAACAAACACATTAAAAAAATTAGTGTAGTTTGGTATTTCTTATTAACCGATAATTATTGATAACAAACTTGATCAGTATACGGGAACTTATATTAAAAAATGTGATGTTTGTATTTTTTTAAGTATCTTAAAGCCGCGTGCTCAGCCGGATACAGTGAAATGGCTAGATCGCCTCGACTGTTGATGTCGATCAAGAATATATTTACTTTATGGAGTCAGATTGCTAATGCCAGTTATATAGTTTAGCACAACTGTTTTTCAATATATACAGGATAATGAAAACCAACCAAGTTTTATGGAACTAACAATAATATTTTGAATCTAAATAATCAATAAGACTCAATGTGGTTAGCATTAATATCTCAGATATTAAAAGAAAATTGAAATATGTACAAACAACATGAAATAATGAAACATGAAGTTGTGATGTTTATATACAGGCACATTAAGAACGTGGTACGACAGCTACGAAAACGACACTGAAGATCAAAAATACAATAAGCGTGCAGATTTAATAGAGTATAATTCAAGTAAATTCAAAATTATGCATTAATAAAAGTACTGAGCTTGATGGACTATAGAAAGCGACATTATTAAGTTATAATGTTGTAGAGAGCCTATATATTGTTTTTATTCATATATACATCTATAAGATATATATAAAAATATGTATTCATATAATATATATACATATATGTGTAAAAAAATATAATGTATATATAGATTTTATATATTTAATGCTTATATTCACTATATTTCTGTTTAAATTGTATTTTTGGTAGGCATTCATTCAACTGTAAATTGTTACCTAACAAGTTCAACTCATCTAAAAAAAAATTCGGCCTCTACTGGCATCCGTGATGAAATCGTTAAAAATCATATATCCCGACTACGTTTCTAATGGAGTTTAAGTATTTACCCTTTACGTCATCGTCCTCTAATGTTGTGCTAGAAGAATCAGTTGATTCCTTAACTTGAGATCCGTCACCTTTTTTGGTGATCATGCTTCTACCTATAAGCGAATATAACCCAGTATATATATATATAAATTTTTTTTTTTTGAATAAATAAGTTGATCTTCTTACTAGAGAAGTTCCTAGTTGCAAGCATGGTTGTCAGTATTGCGCCTTTAAGCTTGCGGCGAGCATTGAATTTTTTAAGACAGTCAACGGTCTCTTGACGATGTACCACAGAAGCAACACGTTCTCGTTGCTATAAATGTTAAAACAAATAAATTAATAGATTGACGAGAATAATAAATAATAAGCACAAGCGTACACAAATCCATGGATGCTTAAGAGCCTCAGCTGCTGTGATTCGCTTATTGGGGTTCACAGTAAGCATTTGATTAATCAAATTTTTTGCCTCTGGCGTGACAGTGTCCCATTCTGGTGAAGGGTACTATAATAAAAGATTAACAAATTTCATACTTAATAAAGATTATCAATGTAGAGCATAGTTGATCTTGATATGTCCGTTAGTCTGTTTCTTTTCTTAAACTTTATATTGTACGATATTTTCATAACTGCGTATAATTGCATATCAACTTGATAAAGTATTGAAATTTATTTAAATAATAACATTTTGGTTTTAGGGCAATAGATAATTATTCTTACATCATAGGCCCCTGCCTTTATTTGTGAATACAAGCGGTGCTGATCCTCGTCCCAAAACGGCGGATAGCCAACCAGCAGTATGTAGAGAATAACTCCTGCATATAAACAATATATAAGTTTAGTTATGTATATAAAGTATGTCATGTATGAGTTAATATTATCAGAGTTTTAGTAAAAATTACATCATTGTACTACATACACACATAAAATATATTATAGTTTCATCTGCTTACCGCATGCCCATATATCTACCGATTTGCCATATGGCTCCTTCTTCAATACCTCTGGCGATAGATAACCGGGAGTACCAGCAAATCCAAACCAGGCTTGATGATCACCTTGTACTTCAATGGCTAGACCAAAGTCAGCGAGTTTCACAGCTGCACCCTTTGCCTTACTAGCTAATAGTAAATTCTCAGGTTTGAGATCTCGATGCACCACACCATTCTGGTGGCAGTGATTGACCGATTCCAAAATTTGCTGAATACAATGTGATGCATCAGCCTCTGAATAAAATTCACGTGCAACAATATCTTCGAAAAGTTCACCACCAGTTACACTGTAAATGTATTTAGTATAGTCAATTTTGTTGATTGGTTGATTGTTTTCATTCGGAAATTGTAATTTAATTTTTGTTTACAACTTTGTGTTAGTACTATGTATAATTAGTTAGTGTGCATATTTTAGGGAGTTGTATATAAGTAAATAAGAACTCGGAGGGGAAAGGATGAACTATGAATCTCAATAAACAATAGTCAAGTCATTGCTTTATCCACAAAGAGACCCAAGAGCTTTTCACAATATCGATCAGTTACACTCTCTTTAGTTTTTGTTATTGACAATGTATGTACATAACATATTAGTACATGTACAACTAACAAAAAATGTAAGAGTGCTACTTACAGATCAAAAACAAGATAATGATAGTTTTCCTCCTGTATGCTGTCATGCAATCGAACTGAAAGTGACAAAAGTAAAAAAGAAACTTTATTAAGTATAAGTCCATAAAAATATATATTTTTTCACAACTTATTTATACCAGGTATAAAAGTGGTTTATAAGAAAAATATTTTTGTTTGGACTATTGGGATCGTCACTCTTAAAGTTGTAAACTAGTAGTGGTGAAAGGAACATAATTCAATATTTATTAGCAATCTACAGAACTGAGTAATAAAACAATCAAACAGATATATAGTTAGATGGACATGGCTTTAACGACTAGAATCGCATGGAATATGGAACTTATTGTATTATATCATACCAATATTAGGATGGTGGAGTTTTCTACAAATCCGAGCTTCCCGCTCCAGTTTTTGGAAATCTGAAAGAAAATATTCATATATAAGTATGAATGTAAAGGGTATACATTCTTACCTCTTGCTGTTAGCTTCTTGGTATTTATAATCTTTGCCGCAAACTCGAATCCCGTTGACTTTTGGACACATCTTTTTACAATTGAAAAGGCGCCCCTGGAAAATCATTAATTCATATCAATTAATTTATTTTATTTCTTCTGGGTGTACGCGGTGTTTACGTACTTTCCGAGTTCTTCTTTGATATCGTAATTGTCCGAAAAGCGCGTACAGGCTGCTGGAGCAGCCATCGCGATTGCACACTTGAGAAAATCTATCGTGTGTGTGTGTCTATAAAAGTGCTTTGCACTTAGCCGCCAAGCTTATGATAATAATTTTTCAGGAAAACTTTACCAACGCTTGTATCTAGCTTATTGTTTAATGTGTTGTGGCTTCCGTGTTATTTACTGTTGTTTTTTCGATTCTCGTTTTTTGCTTGTCCAATTAAATGGTGCTTCTATACGAAATAAATATTAATTCATAAATAATTTATATTAATACACATTTATGTAATTAATTTAAAACGATAATAATTTTCTTATTTCATTTAATACAATTAACATACTGTAATTTACAACAATATAATCGATTATTCCCCCATCGATTTTTAGGTAAGATCACAAAATTGTACGGTCACACTGCAAACAGCTGGTTTTATTAGTTTTGCAAGTGATACGACATTTAAGTACATTTGTACTTCGCCCATAGCATTGTCGATGAAAGTAGTTAGTTAAAATGCGTTTGGTATTATGAATTATTTCATTGTAAAATATAGGTTGCTACTTGCACTTAAGCTAACCGCGTAAACCTTCTATTCCTTTTTAATAATGATTTCTCTATCCGCTTTATAACATATAACATACATACGTATTCTGATTTTGATTATGAAGTCAGTTTCCGAAGAATGAGTGTGTGGGGCTTCAGTTTGCTATGTGCAAACTTAAATATGTATATACACGTACGGTTAGTAATATGAACATGTGTAAAACTAACGACATGCACAGGAACGGAGAAATTTATTGCACCGCATTTTTTGCATATTCAACAGATGGTCATATCCCACATGTTTTCAACCACAAAAATACTATTCGGTATTTATGTGAGAATTTATTTAAATACATACGTACGTATGTACACACACAATTTGAGCAAAACATTTCTAAAAATGTACATGTATATACATATATATGTAGATACATACATATGTAGGTAATGCATGCTTTGATCGTCGTTCATTATCGATAAATTGTTTACCACATACATACATATGTACACATACTCACATATAGAAGCAGCTATTTGTTACTTATACCCACAAAAACCGATTCCAACGGAGGTTTTGACTGGAAATCCACCAAAGCAATCCGTATGAACTAATGGTAGCGAATTCATAAAATCTATCACGCATTGTATTTAAAGATAGAGATAATGAAAGGTCCATTCAAGCTTACTTACTTCTGTACGTAAACATACGTAATTCTGCAACGTAAAAAAACGCTAAAAATCCAGTCGCCAATGTTTTAAATTATTCCTCGCTGGCAAGTCAAAAAGTGCACTGTTCCACAACAAAACGAATACATAAAAATACATGTAAAAGAAGATATTGCTGAAGTAAATTATTTAAAATACATTGTGTTTACTATTACTACTATATTGCAACAAGTTATATATATATATATATATGAGTATATACATGTACATACATAAATACGCATCTATGTTCATACATACATATATGGCCAAATTCGATTAATTGATATCTCTGCAGCTATCTACTGGTTTTTAACGCATACATGACAATTGATACACACATGTACATATAAACATATGTATATATATATAAAATAGATATGCATATACATTTGTGCACATGTTTCTCTTGCTTCCACATTCCATTATAGCTGCGCATGAATTTTCCACCGTTTTTCCAATTGACAGTAATGTCTACTGCTGGGAGGGTGTAAGAATACATACACTTTTACTGTGTGTATAGATGTGTATATGTGTATACAATATTCGCATGTCTTAAGAAACATTTATGTAAATAAAGTTAACGTACGTATTTCCATTGAGTGCATAAATTTATTTGTACACAGAGCTTTATCATCTATATACCATGTCACAATTCTTATGCACTTCCTAGTAAATAATACGGATAATGCTACTCACATATGTATGTATGTATATAATAATTACAATGAATATGTATTTATGTCAGGTACAAAAATTGTCAAATCGACTATTTTATATACTAGAACAAGTATGTAATATATATTTATAATTGTGTCCTTGAGTGCATATATACATATATTTTAAAAGTCGCAAACATTTATTTATGAATGTGTGATATGATAAATATGTAAGTTTGTAAGCACGCACATAGATGTCTCTGCTGATCTATTTGGAAGATAATCATAAAATTGCATGTAAGTTAAATACACAATATATAGCGTAATGCGTAGATGGCGTATGTATATCATATATACGTACACGTACATATTTAAGTATATTAATGTCCTTTTGGAAATTGGGCGAGGCGAAAAGTGAAAATTTGATCTACATATCTGGGTACCTTTTTGTAAAAAAAAACTTTTCATAATTTTAGATGGTGCATTTAATGCGTCATATCAGGTTTTTCTTATACATATGTACATAGATATACATAAATAACATGTACACATATTTCAAAATGTGAACGAACATTTCTTTTACTTTGCACAAGCTCACAAACTCATCACACTTTCCAGAAAACTCACGTATAGATGCATACATAAAATTTATCTATATATATATATACTTTTTTTAAATCTATATTTATATATACATGCAAAGCTTGCGTCTGTGCCGCTCCATTAAATAGCGCTAGTTGCGTTTTAAAATTTAGATGATTTACTACTATATGCAAACTCATAAAAAGTTACATACGTATGTACGTATGGAAATGCACATGAACGTATAATTATGTATATACATTGATATTAACCTATGTATCTAGATATTTATATATAAAGATATGCACGGGACAGTTCTATCAGCGATGTGATAAATATATACATAAATTGATTTCTATGAACATAATGTCATGAAATATTTACATACATAAACGTATATACGTATGTATATATTTATAAGCATATATGTATATAGAGAGGTAGATTCAAACATATGTATATATTTGGTATACGTATAAAGTTTGTATCTATCAAAATGAATTAATATGTACATACGTACGTATGCATGTACATATATTGTGTTTTAAATGTGTTTCACTATAGTATGTACATGGTTGACGGGACCAGGCGACACGCGACTTGTATACTTATGTATGTACTAAGTATTGTTTTGTTAAACGTCTGTTGGATAGCAAAGCGAATTCAATACTGATGGCTTTCGATACCGAGCAGCATCAGGAACAGCTATAGAAATGCGTATATATTGTATATGTATTGTGCTTCGTATTTCTGTATCCCAGTTCACCTCTTTATTCTGTATTCTCTCTGAGCAATAAATTGGAAGCGCAAAGCGCAAACTTGGAGAGAGAAAGTCTCCACCATTTGGACGCATGACTGAAAAAACTATTCTTCCTTCAGACAACCTTGAGCTTTTAAGCTTAAGTTATCGATAGCTGCACATGCTTTTAATAAAATACATGTCGAGCACTAGGTTACTCTTTCGGGGAGTATTTTATTTGTGCAGTGAAGTCTGGAACGGATTGCCTTTTCGTTTGTCTATTTCTATATAATCTACACTCTTTGTTTTGGGTGCTATTTTAATAATACTCATCCGCTTTTAAAGATATTTTAATATATTAAAAATTTTTTGATAAATTGCTTTATTTTATAAATTATGGAATGAAATAGTTCGATTATACATATTGTAATGAGTTTGATACTGTTTATAAGTTGCTAATTAGATGCACGTATTTATGAAATGATATAATAATAATATTATATAATTTTGGAGTATATTTATTACAAGCTTTTTAGAGTTCTGAGGTCATACGATTTGTTAAAACTTGAACACGTCGAGCATTACAGCTTTTACAAAGCACATGATCATCTAAAGGGTAACATCCACGTCCATCCGCTTCTGACGACAATAAGAGGGCACAGTCCTGTTTAACAACATTGTTGCTTGTGAGTATAACGCGGTAGCAGTACATTTGTAGTACTCACCTCGCATTTATAACATTCTAGGTGGAAGCTGCGGTCGAGGGCAACTACTCGCACTGTTTCTTCTTGACCCGGCTCTGGCATAATGGGCTCTTGGCAAACACAGCACCGAGGCGCAAATTTCCTGGATTAAATTTAATTTTTAAAAATAATATTTTTTATATTTAGATGCTTAACTCACTTGTGAAAATCAGCAATGCAATAATTCTGATTGGTTGCATCAACTGTGAATGGGATTGCTGTAAAACGATAATAATCATATTGCTTGTTTTACAAAGATTTCGGTTTTAATATATATGTGTATGTATTTACCATCTAAACTGTTTCCACATACAACACAAGTAAAGCACTGCGGATGGTACGGTTTTCCAGTGGCCCTAAGAATGCGCTCCAAAATTGGTTTCAAGCAAACAGAACATTTTTCGAGTGTTTGCAAATAATCATACTCGCAAAATGGTTTTCCTTCAAGTGCATAAAATGGTTTGCCTTGCAGATTTAATTGGCATTCGGTGCAAGTGAAACAGGAAATGTGGTAAATTTGATCCATTGCTGTGCAGCCACTGTTCTCACCTAATACGCGTTCACTGCATTTATAACATCGTCCTAATATCAGTAAAATAAATTAAATTCAGTCAAACATTTGACGAACTAAAGAATGTTTATGATAAATTGATTTACTGACCATAACTCTCCATTTCGCTCGCAGAATTAATCGGGGTTAAATTGTATTGGCTCGTGCTTTCGATATTTTCATTTCTTTTAGAATATCCAATACCATTTGGAATACCATTTTCGCCACTGCAATACAAAGGAGTTGTGGCACCACTCATTACTAAAAGACCATTGTCCCCGTTTGTTGAACTGCTCGGTATATTGCTTTGATTTACGTACGATGCATATATATTATAATTGGTACGTGACGACATATCACTAGGTGGGCGTGGATTTATGGGCTCATATATCGAATCATATGTGGAAGAGCTCTACAAGAAAAATACATATAGAATGCAAGTAATATTGCTCAAGTCGAAAGTGCCAGTCTACTAGATACACAGTACTTCGCCCTAAAAAGTTACTAAGAAACTGAGTTTGTCGGTAGGCTACATATTCCGAGCAATAAAATTTGTTATCTAGGCTAAAAAGTTTGATAATTATGCTGCTCGCTAAAAATTTAAGGTATAAATGATATTAGATCAGCATATAATACTCTGCTACCTTACTGTAATCCAAATGCTAAGTTATGCTGTACTGTATTAATTCGATCAAAATTACTAATATAAATGTATGATTTCTGGTTTTAAAATTGTTGTGTTCAACCATACCTGAGATAATGCGCCATAGCCATAAGAATCCGTACACACTTTATTTTGATATTCCTATAATATACATTAAAAGTGCGGAGTGTGTAAAAGAGTAGTATAGTGTTAGAGAATTAATTTTCTTGAAAAAATGAAAAAGTTTTCTAAGGTTCATTTTGTATACCGAATAATAATTTACCTTAAGAGATGGAGTATGTGAAGAATAATGATCGGCGTAATTTGTATGTAATATTGATGGTGAGGGCTGCTTATTTGCAATATTTTCTTGGAAATCTACCGCTTTGTTGAAAACATCACTTGCTCGTCGAAGTTCACTGTAAGAAGAGCTCACTGGGCTAGGTGGTGGTGGTAAGTCTTCATCCAGTTCCTTTTCTGACAATGGGTTTGTACAAATGGAAAGCATTCTAGGCAATGATTTTGAACTAACATTAGCGTTAGCAAGAATTGAATCTGTAATCATTTTAATTAATTTCTGAATTTATATATACCGTAAGCACCTAAAGAGATTGTGCCAGTAACTTACTTTGAGGACATGTATGTTGAACATTGGAGTAAAAAATGCTATCTTCTGGTTGAGTAGATATATGCATGAATGCAGCCTTAGTGTCGTTAGTTGAAGAAGGCAGATTGCTATACAGGGAAGTAATTTTGTTCGAAAAAGTATGACCACTCAGAGATGTGGAGGATAATTTTGGAATGCTTGAGATTTGTTTCGTTGATGGAGATTGTGATCCCAAAAGCCCTTTCTTTTCCATTTGCTGTTTGTGATATGCCAAAGCTTCCAATTGCTGTTCCAATACAGCTGGGTTGTCTAAATTCGTTTGACTGTTGCCAGCTTTTTCACCAGTTTGACCTGAATATATAAGTTGCTTACGTAAAAGACTAGAACCGCTCGCAGTTCCTTTGGTTCCAGAAAATTCTAAACTCTGCAAGGGTTGGGAATAAAGCGGTTCTCGGGTGTCCGTAACCAGTTTGCTGAGTGGCACCTTAAAAATTTTTTAAATAAAATACAGAGATGTGATATTTATATTTAATTACCTGAGGCATTTCGATGGTTTTTTTTATGGGCTTCGGTGGAATGGATGGTGCCGCTTTCACCCTGTTGTGTACATCACTTAGTGCAGCACTCGCTTTCTGTTGTAAGTTGTCTACCAAAGCTGCCACTTTTCCGGTTCGTACATATCTATCGTCGCTCCTAATATTTAATGTTGTTAACTGCCTTAATTGCTCATCTGAGGATTCCATTGTGTACGTTCCTCGTTAAACCAATGCCAGTTAAATGTGTAGTTTGGTGTCTTTTGACTTAAAACTGTTAGAAGCACAAAAAATTAACCAGAAGTGGCGTATTTCGGTTAATTTTTGGTGTGTGATTACATTTTGTCATTTGAAATATTAATAACATGGATATAGCCACAAAAGTTTTTTCTCCACCACAAATTACCCTTTGTGGGTAATTTCTATTTGGCTCAACATTTCTTTGCAAAACTTCAACTATTCCAGTAAAGAATCGACAACATTTGTTAAGCTACTTGTTTGTTTCATATCCATAACATAGCTAATTTATAATTTTCTGCAGCTTGTAATTGATTAACAAATACACAACAATAACTGAGGGCTAGCGATATACTATCGATAGTATCGATGTTAGATGTTCGATGCTCAATGGTTTCGACACTTTCGCATAACTGCAACTATCGATTACGGTTCTACAAGCAATAAACATTAAAAGGAACGATTATAAATTGATAAATACAAATATTGATATATATTTTTTGTGTTTAATAAGGCTTCCGTGCTGTAATATTTTAATTTTTGGACACAAACATGTTTTAATAACTTATCTGATTTATAGGTCTATAATCTAAACATTTGGTCAAAACTTCATTTAAGAATAAATGTTATATCATTTTATATGAAGAAATGGAGTTGGGTTTCATATGGACTTCGGTTTTTTATTTGGCACAAAGCTGGTCGACTTAATAGCGCACTTGTGCTGACCATGTAATCCATGCACTGGTAGACAGCGACAATCACTGACCGTTTCTGTTTTAAAAAGTGTGTCGGCAATAGATGATGTGACCTGACTGAGCACTTTCTTTTGATCTGCGGGCTTCAGCTTATTGAAGTTCTGGGTGTCGAATACCCAACCACCATTGTTGAGAACTATATCAATCCCCATGTCGTTTACGAATTGCAATTTCGTGCGCTTCTTGTTATCCTTTCCATCTAAGGTGGCGACTAGTCGAGCGTTAAAACCTGAATTCAAGATGAGTTTGCACATATGTATTAAATGTGTGTTTGAATATATCTAACGAATTCTTACCAACTAGCTTTTCAGCTGGCACACCCTCCAAAGCGAGTCCTTTTACGGGCGCTATTAAGTGCAGAAGTGCGCCATTGAACTTAGAAACAGTTCCTGTTATTTGCATACGAACGAACTTCAGCTGTAGAAAAATGTAAGGAAAATGTTATTTGTGATGTTTAGTACTGTAAAGTAAATTAAAATGCGTATATGTATATGACATATAGCTTACCCAATTATTATAATCCAGCGAATTACTGCGTACGCTAATAATGCTTTTAGCTGCAGCAGCACGGAATGGGAAATCAAGAAGCAAATCAAATGCCTTTTCATCAGATTGAGGAACAATCGTCTTTATCAAAACCTTGAGTACATTGTATATATCTAATATTCGCTTATCAGTGATGATTTGCTCCACACAGTTTTCGCAGAAGTTCTTTGGACCGTTCAGTTGAACATTGGCTACGTTTCCCTTATAGTTAATTTTACCATTGTCGCTCGTTAACAGTGCCGGATATTTCTTTGCTTCATCAAAAACAACAACACCAATTTGAACATCCGTGAATCCACGAACTTTAAGTGATTCGCGGATCTCGGTTATTGCAGGCGCTATAAGATTGGCCATAACAACGGGGCTTACATTGACGTCAACCATAAATACAACGTCTGCCTTGTTCGTCGGAATCTTTACCGTAAACTCTTCGCCGAGCTCACGCTGACCAACTGCTCCAGCACACTTAAGGCAACGAGACGGCAATAATACCCATTTCTTCTTTAGCTTTAGTGCTGAGCCGTACGCCAAGGCAAAGGTGCATGCCACTGCTTCCTTATCTTTATCAGGGACATTTAACATGGCAAAGTCGCATGCTTGTCGATAGGGCTTGGAGTCCAATGCCAAATAATTTAGAGTCAATGGTGATTCGATGCCAAAGACATCGCTACATATGTCATTGCGTGCAGGGCTTTCCAATTGACTTTTATCGAATGCCACGGGACTGCACTTGCCCAAACCATATTCGTTGCCCAAACCCGCGGAGTGGGAGGCGAGAGTTCCGTCGATAAGCAAGTAATCATCGTAGGGTTCGGCGTTACCATTACCTAGGAGGCCACGAGTTTTGCTCGTATAAAATCCGTTTACATTTACATGACAGACCTTAAGGTCTGTAGTACAAACAATGTTTACTCCATATTCAGAATGTAAATGCACTGTGTAGAAGCGACGCCATGCATGAATGCCTGGCAAATGTTGCGGATACTCTGCTGGTTTTCCGTTAACCTTAAGGGCAACAGTATCGCTGACTTCCATGTAATTTCCATCTTGATCAACAAGTGTAATTCCTTTTAGCTTGCCGTTATTAAGCTGGGCAATCACAGTAAAGTTGTTATCTACGCTATCCTGAGCAAGTATATATTTGCAGTTACCTAGGTAAGCATAGTTCTGCCCGTCAAATGTGAATATGTGTTGGCCATCAATAATGTGACCATGCAACTCAAAGTCCTGGAAGAACAGCCAAGAAGAGAGCAAATCTTTGCTGAAAATATGTTCCCAGTTCTCATTTAATAGGAAATTGATGACGCTTGATCGGAACGAAAGCAGAGTTGGCAACTTGGCAAACGCATCAACTGAATGAGGCCAGAATCCAAACGTAGTTCGCAAGTCGGTAGCCGGGAGACTGCTCACTGGCGAATTACTCCTGATTGATTCCCATAGGGAACGCGCGGCCTTGACTAATAATTTTGAGAGCTCATTCAGCCACTTCTCATCATCAAGCGGCTGTTTTTTAAGTTTGGCTTGGAGATATTCATTAAATTTTTGTAGGAACTCGGCAGATTCCGGGGTCTGCGGTAAGAGGTTTAATTGCTCAAATATATTGTTCATGAGCTCTAGAGTTCTTTCAATAACTTTAAATTGTTGTAGTTTTGTTATGAGCTCATTGCGAATACTTTCAAATGTTGGCAACTTAGCTATATATTCTTTAATCTCGCCACTCAGTTCTTCAACGGCCTGTACTATTACATTAATTAGGTCTTGTGTTACTTCTTGAAATGGTTTAAGTGATTCATTTATAGACTTCGCATAGTTCTTAAATGCCGGTCCATATTTCTCGAGACAAGCAATCACATCTTTGAATGTGCTTGTCAAAACATTGACAATCTCAATGCGAAGTTGTCCAACCAGCTTAGTGATAGCTACAACGAACTGCTCCCATGCTTTGAGTAATGAGTCTTTCCACAGATCATTCAACTTTTCATAAAGTTCGACAAATGACTTGTGCAATTTCTCAAAAGTTTCTGACGTGGTCTTTGTTATTTCGATTATCACTTTGTTGATGTTCTCGTAGAGAGTTCGTCTAAAATTAAATATATTTAATGATTATTAAGATTTAGGATTTATAACAATAATATTTCATATACAGCAAAAATTAAGAACTCTACTATGCACGCCAAAGATTATATACCCTTGAAGACTGGAGGCCAACTGTTTACATCATAATTTCATAATAAGTTTAGAAAATAGACAAATAGACAGGAGCTATATTTTACCCCTATCATATGTCTGCAAGGATACATTATCTGTAGCTGTAGATGCACCGACAACTGAAATTATTTTAGTTTTGTATATGTTTATTCCCACTTACATGGCATCGATAATAGGTGCTAATGACGGATCGCTTTCAAGCTCTTTAATTATTGTGTTCATATGATCCCCGTAGTTGTTCTTAAGCTTTGAAAAATCTGGGCTGCTTTCAGAGGCCAATTTGAGCTTTTCATCAAATCGCTTACGAACATTTTCAAAACGTTTTTTCACATTGTCGGTAATTGCATCAGTTTCTTTTTTAATTTCCGTTTCAACTGAGGTCTGTAGTAAGTAAAGAATAAAATCAATGTGTATCAATGGATCAGTATGTAAATAGTTATCTTACCAAGAATGCTGCAACATCATCGTCATTGGCTTTGTAGGTAGTTTGTAAAAAGTTAGCTGGATCTAGAGCTATGCGTCCATTAAATATTGGTTTACCCGTGCCTACAACGTCAAACTTGAATTCTTTGCCTAGTTTCACTTCAGCATTAGCATCAATAAGATTTTGTCGCCTTAGTGTAACCTTGGCCCAGGTTGATTGCACCTCGCCATTAAGTTCCACAGGTTTTCGGCCAAACACTTGAAGTTTCGAGTTGATCTTTGCAGCTCGCTTTTGCCAGTCCAAGTCGCCGGCTACATAAAGTATTTTCTCGTTCAAGGCGTTAACTGAAATTTCTACTCGATCTTTGTTACCATAGATATGAGCTTCAAAGTTAAGGTCACTTGTGCTGCTTTGCAGCTCTGTAGCAGCACTAAAATCTCTTGTGTCTGGGATCAACGCTGAGTGTGTGTTCAGCTCATATTGAAATTGTAATCCTGAGGATCGAATTTGTTGATTGGATGTAATATTGAAACCAGATTGTGATTTAATGTTACGTATTTGACTAGATGCAATCACCTTCTGCTCCGGCGATCGGAATATGTCAAATATAATTTCGGTGTTGAGAATTTGCTGCTCTCTGTGCGCGTCAACTTTTGCGCTAATGCTAAGCGGTCGGATCGTTGGATGTTCAACCTTGAAATGGGCCAGGGCGTTAAGGGCAATTTGTTCAACGCCAGAAATGTCTAGAACTGCCGAAACGCGTGCCACATCATTCGGACGCTGCAGCTTGTCGATAAAGAAAGCAGCTGACTGTTCATAGTGACCAAAGAGTTTACCATCGGTAGGTAACCGTTGGGTAGTCTCAAATAGTATTTGACGTTTTGGCAATGTCAGTTTAATGGTTGACGCAGTTGGCATTACATTGGCAGTGAGCTGATATTTGAGGTTATTGCCGGAAAGAATATGGCTATCCAGATTGTATTGGTTCTTGAAACCCTGACGATTGTTCTTAGATTTTAGTTGTAACTCATAGGGATACCCAAGTTCTCTAAGATCAACTAGTATAAGAACATCATGCTGCACAGAGTCCAATTGCTGTTCGTCTACATTAATGGAAGACTGTACTTGTATATTAGAACATTGTTTCTTTTCTTCGCATATAGAAAGTTTAGTGTTGAATTCCTTGTTGGTTATCTTAAGCATGGAAACGCCATTCCTGGGTCCGAAGTTCCCATTGAAGGTGTAGGCAAAGCCCATTTCCTTTTCTGTGGCCAGGTCGAAGTGTTGACGGGTGAGCTTGAAACTGCCAGTGTGCGGCTTACCAAGGTACTGCACCTGACCTTGGCCCTCGATGATCGCCTTGTTTTGTTCTTTTTTCAATGTGTATGTAGCAGTGCCTAAGAAAACCACTGTCTGTCCACTCTTGAGGTGTATCTTGATGTTCTTGCCGTGAGCTTTTACATCCAAGGCGTAACTATCTAGGTGCAATTTCTTTGAGTTCCAGTTTCCAATGATGTAGAAATCATCAATGTTAGTATATGATGCCTCAGTGTTTAATTTAAAATCTAATTCGATCAGATTGTCTATATCCAGTGTCAGTTTAGCCTTACGATCGCCTAAGACTTCAAAAACAGCCACTACTGTAATGGGTTGATTTGATGGAAGAGTAGCACGGAGATCGAAGCCTTTTTTATGCGTTGAACCAAATAGCTTAGTGTCTAAACCATAGGCCTTATCTGCTTGCCTTACCTTAGCGGTAAGTATGTGACTTCCTTCGTCAATCTTGTGACTGCGTATATCGACAGTGATGTCCTTGGCAGCCTCATAGCTAGAGTCCAATGTATAGTGTATTGTGTCTGTGTTTTCGTCACCATAGCTTATATCCGCATTGGTCTTAATGTATTTATCGCCGTATTGAGCATAAATACCATACTTTTGCTTACCACTGGCATCCCCATCCTTAAAACTGCCGGATTGTTCGCGCTGATAGTTACCATCGAATTTTAGAGCATTGTCCAGATTATTATTTTGGACATCAAAGGTATAACTGCCCTGCTGCGAGCTGCCTTTCCAAATAGTATTGATTCGTGTGAATTGCCCATCTCCAGATTTTGAATCAAAGACAAATTCTAGATTGTGGACACCATTGCTGTCCGATGGTTTTAACAATTTGCCATGGCTGTTTATCTCCCAGTTTTTAAATTTAGAGCCGGGAACTTGCAGGTGACCTTGAATCTCATAAGTTGCAGGCACGGTGCTCTGTCCCATATTGTATTTACCATTCAGGTCGGCTAAAATGTCACCATATTTGCCAGAAATGTGTGCAATCGCATGTTGGGCACTATACTCATCAACCACAACAGAAACCTCGAGAGGGTTTGCAATAAAGTTACCATGCGCGGAAATGCTGAAATCGAGGGCATTATTTTGGCCCTTCGGTTGATGTTTAACATGATAGTTTAATTCTGTTTTTTGTCCACTAAAGGCTGTGTAAACCCATTGACTGTTTGCTAAAAACTCTTTCGTTTTGATATTCATACGGTCCAGCCTACCCTTGACAGCAAAGGATCGCTTTTTACCGGAACCTGGTTCTTGGTCATTAATTTGGACATCTGCTGTGCCTTGAGTTAAGAATGTCTTGACGTTGGTCGCAACATGGCGATTGATGCTACCATCGACTATGCGACCGTCTGGAGTTGTCAATGTGAAAGTTCCCTGAATATCACCGTTTGTACGCCACTCCCCTTTCACGCTACCGCTCGCATCAAAAGAAATCTTTTTGTCGTTAGACTCGACAATGTTTTTGGTAGAAAATTTTACTTTGTCAAGATTGCTTTCTGTTTTGAAATGTATCTGCTTATCGCCATCGAGTTTAATACTTGTATCAAAATCATATTTCGGCGCCTGCACATGAAATTTAGATTCAATTTCAAGCTTATGCTTTTGTTCAATTTTTTGACTGTCAATAGTTGCCTTAAGTTCACCTTTACCATTTTTAGCTATTTTAAAATCACCTTTCGCAGTTAGCAAATTTTTGATAATCAGATTTACCTTAGCGGCTGCAATTTTATCTTGCGGATGTTGTGATTCGCTGGTCAGTTTGGCCAGCTCAGTATTGTCTCTGCTGATTCGGAATTCGCTATTCGTTTTCTCGGGTGTGCCCAAAACCTTAAGAATCCATTGAACAGGTTGCTTCTTTCCGACAAACTGAGCAGTGCCTTGCAGATCAATGTGCACATCCTGTGCAGAGTACCGTTGTCCTAACTCTCCCTTGGCTGTAATTGAAGTGCCCCAGCTTGTTGTAATGGAATTGTCTACGACAAAAATATTTCTGCTAAAATCGCACTTGGAGACAACATCAATAGAATGCTTGTTAAGTTTAGCTTTAGCCGACAAATCGTAGTCGTGAACTGATCGCTGGTGGGATTGATACTTAACATTAAGAGAAGCTAACTTCTGGTCTCGTACTGCTTCCGCATCAAATTGGAATTTGTTGACATCAAATGTAGAAATTACTTTCACAGAGCCAACGGGCTTATTTTTATGTTCAATTATAACATTCTGTAAAAATTTTCCAGAGCGCACCGCATTCGAATTGTCTGAATTAATGTACTCAAACTGTGTTTCACTATTGATAGCCCAGGAAACAGCCTTGCCAGTCAATTTCAGCTCATAAGCTTTGTCGCCAATTGATAGTTGTGCCGAGCTGCCATAAACATTCTCTGGTGATTGCTCGTCATTTACAAATAGACCGAGAGCATACTGACCATTGTCAAGTTTGAAGTTGCTTTTAACGAGATATGATTGTTGATTTGGTGCAATCCGAAGCTCAGCGTTGAGTAAAGTTGGTCCGACGTCGACCCAACCGTTGAGGACAACACGTTCGTTATTGGGACTTAATAATTGGAAATTTTGAAAGTTGTAACGAGCTAGTTTCTCGCCGGATTTTTGAACGATTATCTTACCATCAGCATGGTAGCCGTTTATATTATTTTTTACACCGTTTTTATCTTGGATTTCAATAACCGGCTTATATTCATTACCACTCTTAGCAAACCCAATTTTGCTTTTTTTGATATTTTTATCCTGTTCATATTGACCGTAAACGACAAGTTCATGATTGTCATTGGTTATACCAGCTTCTAGGCCGAGATGAAACTGGGGATTATCAAGAGAAAGGCGGCCATACGTGCGTGGCTTGGTACCGAGTTCAAAAGCTACGCTGGTGTCATGAGAAGCTTTGGAGCCTGGCGTACTATACTCAAGTTTCCACTGTTGGCGGCCAGATTCAGTGTTTGAGTGCGTTCCCTTGAAGTTAAATTTTCGTTCTGTTGTCACGTAGATGGCAAATGTAAATGGCCGTGAAAGATGAACGTCGTCAATTAAGGCATGTCCCTTATTAGTGTTGCTTGCATTAATATCGCTGAGACTAGTTGAGCTTACTACGCACACATTTAAGCCAACAATTTCTAGTTGATTAAAACACAACTCGCTTGGTGTTGTACTTTTTTGTTTTTTTGCGCTCTTAAGAGGAACTAATTTTTGTGGCTTGTCCTGTTCCGCAACGAAAAATTCGGTGTTAACTTGAACATCAATGAGCTCAATCTTTTCACGTGGTAGATCAACGTTGACGTTGAAGCCATCGCCATCCTTAATCAGCGAAATGGACACATCACTTCCAGTTGCTGAATGTGCACTTGATACAACCCGAAGTCCAGTAGATAGAACCTGGGCGTTAAAGCCAAGTTGAATATTGACATTAACATCGATGCTTGGCACGAATTTCAAACGGTATTTGGCTCTTTGCCAATTCTGTTCCAGAATGGCATTGACATCGATGTTAACAGCGAAGTCAATTTTGTTAGCAGCAAAGCCCTGGGCTGCAAATTCTAGTGGAACGCCAATGCCAGTGGGATACGTAAACTCAGAATCGAGGAAAAGATGATGGCAGGAGAACTGCTTTTCGAATGAGGACAATTCTTTTTTTGCCTTGTCAAATGCTTCAGAGAAGTGCTTGATAATGTCGTCCAAAGTGCTCGGAATGTTATCCCCCAGACTCAGAAAGGCCATCTCGGATCCAAACAGTTTCAAAGATAGATCCAAGTTGACGTCCTGCACATTTTTGCTGCCATAAGTTTTGTATTTCTTGGCAGTTTTGGCGGCATCATCGGCAATAGAGCGTCTAGCTCGACCAGCACTGTTGCCAACCTCAATGAGCTTCACAATCTCATCGAAATCCTTATTCAGCAATCCCTTGGGTCCAACGTAATATTCTAGGAGATTTTCTAAATTTTCTTGGCGAATGCTTGCCTCGAACACATTGAAATTGGTACCAAACATTTCAGTAGTTACATTTAGACGTGCCGAACGTGGTAAGAATCCATGCTGCGAATATATCAATTTATAATCTGAGCTAGCACTAATACCCATAGCATCTAGCTTATAAGAGAATTCGTTGTTGAAGCTATAACGCCTGTAGTCTTTCGGAAAATGCTTTGTTACTCGAATATTGCCCAAATAGTACTTTTGTTGATGACGAGACGCGTCCGTTGAGTCTCGTATCGCCCTCAGGTTAGACTCAATAAAGCCACCTACTTGGTTCACCTTCTCTGAGTTGACAATTTCCGAAATTTGGTTAGCTAATTCTGCAGTGGGACAGTTAATGGCTGCCATGTATGCCTCAATGCGTAGTTCAGAATCTTCGTTGTGATCTTTTAGTAGTCCCAGGGATTTAGTTCTTAGTGCTTCATGGCAGCTAATTGCGGAGAATGCTTGCAGTGCTGCTACACGTATGCGATTAGACCGACCGGGAGAAGCGCATTCGCTCAATGCATTGGCTACATTATTGGCCAAATTTTCTGCATTGCCAATGCCCTTTAGGATGTACACAATACGCTCCTCGTCCTTCTTAGTATTCGGCTTACAGTGCTTGAGGCCATCAACAAACTTTTTGGAAATGGGATCAATATCACTGACTTGACAACCATTTTTGGCACAATACTTGCTCACAAGGGTACCAACAGCCAGATAAGTTTCTTTTGGCACATTCGGAGAAAGTTGAGCAGCCGCTAGATTTAGCGTTTCTTTGTCAACTGTCTCAATCAAATTGAGCGACAATATTGCAATAATTTTTTCCTTCTCATCAAATTTGTTAAGTTGCTTTAGAATTGCTTTAGCCGCTTCAGCGGTATTCGTGCGAAATAGTGCGTCCAGGTAAACCTTGCGAGCCAGCACCTTATTTGGATGTGGGAATGTGGAAAGTTCAAGCAAAGTGTCAGTATCTGAGTGGCGTAATAGGCGAATAAGCTCAACGAATTTCTTTGCACTATCCTTTTTAACATAATCGCTTGTTAAGTCTACAAGATCTGAGAGTGCTACTTTAAGGGCAGCAATATTCTTCGACGGGTAAGTTTCAGACTTCTGAAAAATTATGCTACTTGCATGGGATCCACTTGACGGCGAACTACCTGCAGTTCCACCAGGATTTTTAAGTTTTAGTGTGGTTACCACCTTGGCAGTTACATCAGAGTTACCCTTTGCAATGCCAGCGAACTTATACGATTCCACAAGATGCACATTTTCAACAACGCCTCGGTCAATTTTCGATTCCTTGCTATAGTCGGACTGGAAGAGCGAGCTGGATGTAACACCAGCCTTTTCATTAACGATACCAGACAGCAGACCGCCGCTAATTTGTTCACGATGAGCGCAGTTGTTCAGGTTGCGCACCTTTATGACAGTTTCTGCGTTGCCCGACTTTGATGATGAGGTGTGTGTCGGACACAGACCGTATACATCAACTTCGCTTGCAACATCGGATCCTGTGTCTGATTGCAATAGTGAAATAATTGCGCGCTTTACATTTAGTGAGTATGCCGAATCGTTGACGTCGGTGCAAATCTGTGATTGCACTTGCCCATTGACCAAAGTGAAGTGCACTGGTTTTTGGATATTGTTCAGTATCTTTCTTTCTACCGACTCTTTTGTATTAATGACCTTAACAGCGCCGACTTGCAATGTATAGCCACAGTTACCATTCGCGAAGATCTTAGCAGAGCCAGTTACTTTGAGGCTGGAGTCATCAGCTTCACTAACAACGCCCGAATTTAATCCAATCGTTAAAATACTGTCGAAAGCGTATTCGTAAAAGTTTCCAGTCGTAAATTTCAGAAGGCCATTGTCAGCTATAGAAAATTGAATTTTAAAAATTATTATTGCGCTCTCTTGTCTTAAAAATCAGAATTAAAAGCTATTGACCAGAGAATAGATTTTGACATAGTTTATCATCCCAATCCCATAAATCAGCATAACCATTTTCTCTTTTAATTAACCGTCTTGAGTTTGGAGTTTATTCATCATAATAAGTTGATCAAGCTAAAAACAAATATACTATTTGATAAATTTAATTGACTTTCTGTCTTATAATAAGCCTAGCTTTCTCAAATAGTTGTGGAAAAAAGGCAAATTTTTGTAGAAACATTTTAAAAGAAGGCTACTATTTAAAAAAAATGTGTATGCTCCTTTTGGTTTTAGGTCGTCAAACAATACCAAAAGAGTAAACAGGTTAGCCTGAATTGAAATCGGTTTTCATAGTGTTATTAAAATTTAACTTACATCGGGGACATCCCTTGTTGCAGCTATCTGTAACAAAAACAAAATAAAAATAAAATTAAATTTGCTATGGAAAGAATAAAGTAATAACACATACAGGCTAAAGTCGCAATAATTGTGTTAAGTCAAGGTTTGAAAGCTTCTACAAAAGTATACATCAAATACATCAAACATTGTTTTTTGTTTACTTTACTTTTCTCACACACACTTCAAGCACAGCGGATGCAAACCAACTTCAAAATAATTTTTTTTTTTAATGCAGACAACGGGTAACTCAATTAGTTTCAATAAAACGCGTACAATGCTCACAGGCGTTCATTTTAATACAATAATTTTTAAATTGTACGTATGTATACATGTCCGTTAGCCTACAATTTAGTTACTTTATTTATGTATGTATTTGTATTTTATGTGTTGAGACATGAGCTATGTTTTGAGTAACATACTTATTTATGTGTCTTACTTTACGCGGCACTTGAGTAACTAAAACTGACTTGAGAAACGCAAATATATGTAATGCGAATACCTTTTTGGTTATTAAAGATTTGAAAATGAAGCCAATTAAATATTAATTTAATTTTCGCAAATACAACTTTGGCAATGCACTTTCCTCAAGATACGATTTTTCGAATAAAGTGGATCACATCTCAAGGGAATTGTTATTAAATATCAAAAAATATGTTTTAAGTAGATTAACGAATTGTCTTGCAGTTTTAAATCACAGTTACATTGTAACATGCACTTCCACAACATAGATTTACACGATTTTTTTGCATTTATATTTACTTACCGGCATTTGTTGCAGCCACTAGAAGCAGATATATCAGAATTCCCCCCAAATGACTAGAACTAGCCATCATTTGCACTGTACCGATCCCTTTTGGGATAGCCTACAGAAAATTAAACGAACATTACACACCATTAGAAAAATATTTGTCAGACATAACTTGATGTATGCTTGTATGCATTTAAGTTTGTCACTAATAATTAGGCTTATATTTAACATATGTATTTTGTATTTCACTTATAATTTTTTTTTTACTTATTTTTGCCAGTGATAGTTCCAAGGTACACACCACTTTATCCCTTTCCATATACAAACTCATAATATTACTTATTTGTTACAGCTTTCTTTCACGCAAATGAAGGATAGTGAATACGATTGATATACCTTTTTGCCACGAATAATTTCACTACAATTCCTTTCACTGAATTGTGGTCATAGAAACACACACAAACGCCACCGACTCGTTATGGATCCGACGACAGCTGACTTCGAATTAAGCCGCATTTTCCACTAGAACACAACTTAAATACATCGCCTAGCCTGTGTGGAGAAATATGTGTAAATACATATGTGTATGTATATGTATTTGTGTATATGTATATTGTGTACGTACATACATAACTAAATGAGTATGTTTGTAACTAGCGATATTTATGATGAGCGTGCACCCACGAGAACTCTTAGCTCTCACGCGTTCAGGTTCCTCTCATGCATAAAAATATATATTTTTAACATCGAAGGGTGCTGGTGCACAATATTTTATATTATCAGAAGGCGATTTAACGCATTCGACCCCAGCTCAGTCTCTTTATCACCACTGTATATGTATATAAACACATGTGCATGTTCTTATAGGTACATAAAAATAAGTGAGAACTTTGAAGTCAGGCGTAACCGATCGCGGAATACTCTGCGGAATACCAACTGATAACGATGGAATCGGGATGGCAACAATTGAAACGGGCTGTCCTTCTTCTTAAATTTCGCGATTTGTGGGGCCTTCCTAATTTGGATACTCTTGCTTAAAAATTGTGAAAGATATTTGGATTCCTATATTTACCGTCGGCATCAGAGAATAACAAGAATAAGCTTTTGTGGCATTCTCAAACATAAATTCATCAAGCTGAAATAATATATCAAATAGATCTTACATAAACTATATGTCTTTAAACTTATAATGTAAACAGTTGGACTCCTGCATGTAAGGGTAAGGGATTTTCGGCGTACTTAAAAAGGCAGATCTCTTCTCTTCTTGTTAAATATAAATTGGGAGAGAGATTAACAGTGAGCATCATTGTGGACGGCAGGCAGTTCATTCTAGTGACGAAGCAGCAAGATGGGTGTCAAAGGCGCCAAGCAATGCATACAGACAGAATTGAAAATGTGCTAAGATAGAGTTATGTACCGATTGAAAGGCAGTCTTAAATATAAAAACTTTAGGTATATACCGGCTTCGCCCAAACCCGGGTAAATTTTGTATAGTCACTGTGTATTAATATGTATGTTTCTGTATGAATTGCAGTTAATGCCTGATAAGAAACTTTAATCTTTAAATAAAAGTTGCTTGAAAGCAAAACGTGGTTCGATAAGCGCACAAATTCTCGCTGTTAATACCTGACAGAAAAAATTACAGTTCGTAAGAAAGTCGCTTCTAAATTGTTCCAAAAAGTATATAGTGACATTTATATTTTGAAAAATGGGTATAAAGAGTGTAGCAATAAAACCAACAACATTTTTCATAGAACAAAACCATTATTTGAATGAACTTCTAATTTTAAAAATTAACACTGGGCTGGGAAATTACCTAATACCTACCTATTAGAAATATATTTATATGTTTGTGTTATTTCACATATTCATATTTTAATATAATACAAATATCATTTAAAGCTTAAAAATATGGTTTTATTGTTGATAAAAAATTAAATATTTATGTTTGTTTAACGGGTTGGCCGTGAGCAACAGGAAATTTAAATATATATATATATTTTTTTTTCTAAATATATGAATGTAATTATGTATATATATTGAACTGTGCGAATACTAAAAGAACTATGTGTATGTGTGTGTGGATTTGTGTCATTCCGGAGTAAATGTAAATGTACAATATCATGCTAGGAAACAATCACACGCTTTTCCTGTTAGTAAAAATGGCTTATATAATAATGTGGAAGTGACTTCTTCGCGTGTAGCTTGCCACTTATTTATGTACATATATACTCGCGAGAATGCACATATGTATATTAATTTAAGTACATGCAGGTTAATATTCATTTAAATTGGCTGAAAGTCTTACTTCTTTCGAATTAAATTAATTATACAGCTTAGCGTTACTTATCAAAAATCGGCTCGGAATGAAACATTTATTGGATAAAAATATCTTTATTCTAACTAGTAGATTTAATCATCCGGCTAACCGAAGCTATCGTGCCTATTCCAAAATATTCTGAGCAATTTTTTACACAATTTAAAATATATTGAAACAATAAAGACAACTAGTTTATAGCCATTTAAGAAACATATGGACTTTGGCATTTACATGTATTTATTGTAATTGAGGATTAATACAAAAATCTTACAAAATAAAAATTTGAAACAATAATTTTAAGCAGTTCGACGGAAATCACGGACATATTTATTCGGTAGTTGTTGCTACTAATATATGCCTTATACACATAATGTAATTGTCATCTAAATGCACATTTTTTGATAAGCTTACACAAATACAATAAATGAGTAAATATAATCGAAATATGTTAGTAAATGATCAATTTACTGTGAAATTCATTTTGGAATAGACAATCCAAATATGAAACCCTATCTGACAATCTGGCTACGCTACAGCACAGCTTTATACTAGTTGTCGCCTATGACTACTCGGTTTTAAGTATTTGACAAAGACACTTTTGTTGTATTGCTATTATTTCTAATTGTTATTAGCATTCGTTTAATATTTAGATATTAATTTTAGTATTGTTTTCGCTGATGTAGGCACTTTTGTAAACGTTAATTAAATATAAATAGTTAAATACGTACACATACTAAATACCGTCCTTCTCTCACATTAAAATGCTATTTAAATTAAATCTTAAATTGCGCCAATATATGTTAAATAATTTCCATACGAAGGCGAATGCTACATTAAGCACTTAAGTGATTCTTTGTTTTAGAAATACAATTTTATTGGCTCTTTATTTTTATGGCCGATTGTTATGAATATAAATTCATGTATACATCTGTGCAGCAAACCAGCACTTATGCATGTAATTTAGAGTAACCCATTTTGAAATTGAAAATTTATTATCTTAATATTTCAACGGACGGAAAACAGTTTAGTTTGGTAACTCCAGTATCCTTCTTCTCTTTTTGATTAATGAATGCTGTAAGAAGTAGAAAATATAATTACTTAGGCTTATTTGTTGCTGTATGATGAATTTAATTTTAAATTTGCTTTGTATTATTATATACTTCTTTTTTTAAATAGTTTTATATATATTTTGAGCCAAAATGCTAAATGATATTTGTTTTATACAACGTCCTTTTTACTATACTCAATACATCTATGTATAAACGACATTATTTGATACACTACTTTTGAGTTATAGATGGGTAAAAAATGATTCAGCTGACAGGCTAAAGAAGACAGCTCAGACTACATTCTTGATCGGATGAGTCGGATAACTCGCCATGTTAAGCTTTCACATGTATAAAAAATAATAATGATGAATAATGATAATTGGAAACCATCCAGACAAGACACTTTTACTCACAGTTCAAATCAATTCTCAGTTTACCTCGAAGACTATAAGATCTGATATTGTATATTTATGTGTAAGTAAATAAGTAAAGAAAATGTCACTTACATTATGGGCAGCCGCATTCATCAACAACCATTTTTGGTAGGTCACGTTTAATAATACCGTCATCACCATAGTATATTAAAGACATGCTGGAAAATTTGACTGGAGCACAACAAGGCCGCATTCCATTCAGCAGGCCCATCTTACGATACTCCTCTATAAAGTGCGCGTGAAATGTTTGAAATGTATCTGGAGTTCGAAATGGTCCAGAACACTCTCCTCTACAGTAATTTGCAAAGTATCCTCTAGGTGCAATGATCCAATCATCCCAACCGAGCGCCTTAAACGATACATAAAACGATTCCTTGCAGCATTGTCCACTTAGTGCGCCACCACAATCCACCGCCCGTCTTCTTACACGCCTTGGCCTTGTTGATTCGGTATGAAGTACAAGAAATGGACGATTCGGATTTACGTGAGTCGAAGCGGTCTTCATCTTTGAATGAACTTTGGTTGCCGACCATTGAAATAGGTGCAGTGAATATTGGCTACCACAGCCAGTGCAGTCTATCAGTAAACGTAGGTTTTTTTCACTGGTATCGCTGTACCACTCACGGATGGTTTCGGTCAAGTCAAACTTTTGCCAACCCAGGCGATCGGTGTCTACTTCAAAAGAGGCCCGAAATAAGAAAGCCTGATCTATCGCCTGCCAATGCGTATACAAAATTAATACATTATGAGCTTTGTCATCGTAAGAAAATTACCTTTTCAGTTATATTAATTCCTTCTGTCATTCGAAATACCCAAATTTTGATTCTTTGCCTGGGTATATTTGCGTGGGTTCTCCGCTTACTCTTTATTGAATGTTGTATTTGAAGATTTACTTCAGCTGCAGCTGCATCTGCATCCCACTCATTATGCTGTTTTTCGATACGAATATGCATTTGCGCACTTCTTATGGATAGTTTTTGGTTGGGAACACGTGATTTTTGAGGAGCAAACTCAACTATTCGGTACTGGCGATATTGTGACCCTAAAAAAATATTGATATATTGGTAATATGAAGATATAAACATAGCATGGGGATTATTAATAAAATTAAATCAAATTCTGTTTTTAGGTTTTATATTTCAAAAGTACAGTCTATATCAATCGCGTTCAGTTCTAATACAACAAGGCTTTTGATGGTGAAATATATTTACTTAATTGGGTCGGAGATATACCTTCCGCCTGTTACATACTTTTCCGCAATTTCAGCATACCCTTTTTAACCGTTTTGAATGGGTTCAGGGTATAAAAAGCAGTCTTACAAAAGCTAAATACCTGTAAGGGTACTTTCGTTATTTTTTTCGTTTTGCATTTTTAATTGTTTACTCTGTCTGATGTTCTTGTTTCACACCTCAGACAATAGTGAAAGTACTTCACCGCACATTAGCAGTCTGCAATAAACCCTCAGACGACAACACTGTATTTCCAAGCGTATGTATGTCTGGGGTCGGGTAGTCCCGCCGGCCAGACAAATACAAGTATATAAATATGTATGTTACTTTGTAGATGTATGCACAGTGGTTTGCAAGTCGTTTCTACGAGTTGACTGCATGGTTGTTAGTCTTCAGATACTTGAGCCTGCAGGTGTCTCTGGTGAGGAGTGAAATCAGCATTGCACTTGCAGCCGTTTCCTGGCCATCTTAAGGTGTCTGTCTATGTATATACAAGCAGACATGCCTATGTATAATTATGTGACTATGTGACGGCAACTCTCCATAATTTATCCACCTTTCAGCAGTGAATGGTTTATTATAGAAGTATTATTTGCGAGTGTATCCGCACATAAATAAATTAAATGAATACATTAAAAAAACTTAGAGAGTTGCAGTCGTATGTAATAACAGCTTAAAAAGTGTGAAAAATACCCTTTTGTGCGTGGAGGTGATCAAAACGAATATACTCTGCATTTTTCGGGATCAGAGTATAAAAATACATATGTGAGTACAAATGTATAACTTGCTTTGCTAATACAAAACCTATTATGAACGTATTCTTTTGGTATTGTTTTCCTGGTTGTAGTACAATGTTACAATACCAGACACTCAGTCAGCCAGCCAAGCAGTCGTATAAGCAGACATCGACACAGACGTGGCAGAAGAGAGAAGAGAGAAGTAGCAATCCAACGTATGTTCTTAGTCTGAGTGCACACTTACAAGTTACTTACTTATTTTACACATTTTTACTTCGGCTTTCTAAAATATACATTCATTGAAAGCGAATTGCTCTTATACTCTGAACACACTTAACATGGGTAAAAACGGTATTTTATAGTTACGCAAAAGTATATAACACGTAGATTGAGTTATTGGTTGTAATTAAAAATCCTTTCCTTTCGAAATACGGTGAATTATTACAAATACTGTAAGGCATTTACCTAATTAATTTATACGGTTTATAATACGGTTTATCGAAACACATTTACGTTTGTTGTACTTACCCTCCTCTGCAAAAGTAATTATCTCTTGCGTGCTACCAAAAAAATCTTCGCGCTCAAAACCAACACCATCGCGATCGTCTAAGGCCACAGTTTCGTGTATCAATCTTTCTTCATCTTCACGTTGACTTTTGAGTAGAATTTTTGTGCCGCTATTGTGCTTTTGGTCTTTATTATGTACTAGGACGCTGTAATCGTTAAAATAAACATGATCATTGTGTTCAAAGCCGCCGCCTATGTCGTTATTGGTGCTATCACTATCACTACTACGATTTATATCTATTAGATATGTTGATTTACTGTACGCAGTCGACTTGGTATTTCTGTTGAAAACATTGTTTGCCACTTGTTTTTTAGAAGCTCGCAAAGGGGTGTTGTCGTCTACTCGTGAGCGTGGTTGTGGGCTCTTATTAGCAATTGTTCCTGTTTGTAGTTGACCGTGCCTTTCCCAGGTGTTTGTGTTTTTGCTATTTCTGTGTTTATTTGAATACTTTTCCAAATGATATTTAGCCCTTCCAGCTGTTCGATTTGTTAAAAAGTGTCTTTTCAAGACGCTTTTAGTGCTCCTATTGGTTCTGCTCAATGTGTATGCAAAGTTTTGACTGGTTGAGCGATTCTGCTCTATGTTCACAGAAGCCGTGTTTGGTGCATGGAATTCATTAATGTCGGATACTCTTCCCACCCCTTTTTGACGGTCGCTTTTAATGCCGGCTCTGCTGTCAAACGCATTATTTGTTACCATTTGCCCACCGTCCGCCCGATAGATCGTCTCCCAGATGAACTGCTTGGGCAGCGGATGGGACACATTTGGTTTATGGGTGAGGCCAAGTTTTGTGAGAATTTGTCGTTTTATCGATTCCAAACGAACACGGTCGCTGAGCACAATATTGTTATGATTGCGATTAGTTTTTTTGTAGATGTAATTGTTGTGGTTATTGTACTTGTTATTGTTACTATTGTAATCTGTGTGTGGGTTATCTGTGTAAATGTATTAATTGTAAAGTGTTATGTAAGTATCACAGTTGTATGGATTCATGCTGTAGATATACTGTGTTAAAGATGTATATACATTTAAAGAAACTTTACGAACTCAAGGTCACCGGTCAAAATTGCCTGGTTAAAAATATTACCTATCGAATGTAACTTTATTGTATGCACAAAGACGGACGGACAGATATATCGACTTGGCTGTTGATGCTGATTAAGAATAAATACTTTACGAACGGACAGATATATCGACATGGCTGTTGATGCTGATTAAGAACAAATACTTTATGAGGTCGAAAATGCATCCTTTCACCAAGTCTCAGAACTTGCGCTTGTACGGACAGAAAGCTTGAACGCCAATATAATTTCTACTTTTGACATCGGAGTATATATAAATAGATCTTATGCGGAACTTTTTATTTAACTGGTTTTTGAAGCTAAAGTAGGACTATCATAAATGTTGAATTGAATTTTAGGTATTGAATATAATGGCATGTTGCCTGTAAGTATTATATGTGTACAAGTATATGACTATTGGCAGTTTGGAGAACTCACCCTTATCACTGTAAAAGTTCCCCTCCTCAAACTGGCACAGAGTACACCCTTTTTGGGTGACAAGACTTGAAACATAGCCACCGCTACTAGCAATGGCATTGCAGTTGATAAGTTTAATCTCCAGCCAAAAGAGTCCAATAAGCAGCCACACAAGATTCGTACGGTTACGTTTGGTTTTAGAAAAATGGCGCATTGTGTTATAATTGGCTGATGGCCATGACGAAACGAAAGCCTTCAAGGACGATACACGAATATCCGATGAAGTACTGCGTGTCCGTATTATAGCTTTTGCTGTATTGTCTTGCTTAATTGATTTCAACGCCTCAAGCGAGGGACATGTGCTATGACTGTGACTCTGACTTAACTGAAATATGCTGTCCTGATATTGTTGCAGTTTGCTGTTTCCCGTTTGTCTACTGCCATTGTTATTGTGCCTGCGGCGTCGGCGGCGGCGTCGACGGCGACGTCTTCTTTGCCTCTTACGATTGTTGCAGAACATTTTGCACAAATTGTTGGTCTTCAGTTGTTGGTCATTAGTAATATCATAGGAAGCATGACCGTGCCCATACTGTTCCTTTAATTTACTCTCTCCATTGCTGATTGCTGCTGAGCTACTAGCCGCTGTAATCGCGGATGATGTGGATAAGGCCCGACTGCCACAAGGCACAGTAAGCTGGCCCGTCTTATGCAGCGTAATGTAGCTAGTTAGCAGTGTGACCAGAGCGACAGCCCATTGACGAGCCACTGTGACAGCCATGACTAGAAGCCTTGATGCACCAAAGACCATGCAGGATCTGCCCTTGCGTGGTGGTGGTGACGGGTATATGCTGGTGCATGAGCTGCAACAAATACGACTTAAGCTGCTGCAGTTGCAGCAGCATATGAAAACACAACATCCCTGTCGGCAGCAGAAGCAGGGACAATTGTAAAAGCATTTGCTATCAATGGATCCTGATGCTGGCGCTGATACAACCGGCTTTTGTTCGTCAAAATCAAATAACATAGCTATTTTTGAAGCTGTTGCTGCATCTTTTTATTTCTGAATATTGTGCACTTTACGCATTCAATAATCCACCGACACATAATACAATATTTTACTGTAGGGATAAAAAGGTATATATAAATAAGAGGAAATGTAGTTGTCTAACTTAATCGATAGCATAATATTCGGACATCCGGAAAAGAACCATAGCTAAGAATTTTTTTTATTTAATAGTACTAATAGCAAGATACAATAATATATGGGACATCGAAAAATAAATATATTTCATAGCATACTTTTTTTTTACATATAAAACATCTATTGTGAGCTCGTAATATTAAAAACAATAATTATAAAACTAATAGCACATAGGTTCCTTTTTAGTTCAGCAGGCAATTTTACACAGTATCCATATGGACAATAAGAGAATGCATATGCTGTGCGTGCGTACAAGTGTACAATCCTACAAGCACGAGCATACAAACCTTTTGTATATACATAAAGTATGTACTAATATACAAACCATTTGTAACGGCAGACAGACAAAAGGATGCGACGAGACGACGCCAAAAGCAACCAAATATAAATGCTAGCTTTAGGCTGTGGAAGAGCAAGCAGGACACAACTACAACAACTACAGTATAAGGCAAGTGAATAGGACAGTTAGAGAGCTTTAAGCTAAGATGACACAATCATTTTTCTTCACTTTTCTATTATATGTCGAGTCCCCCTCCAATAAAATCATGTATTACGTATAAGTGTATTTAAACAGACCAAATTTAACGTCCTAACCCCATTAGGCAAATAAGTTGAATGCAATTAACTATAAGAATATTTTATAAAGGGGATCAAATCGAAATGCACTACTACTGTATGTGCGCTATGAACTTATTAAGCACGTATATTTATAGATAGATGTACCAAGCCTCCATTAATCAGAATTACACGTGCCTTTTGTACTTGTTGCCGGGCTATTTTCTTGCAATCATCTAATAAAAACTTGCAAATCAAACATCCTAAACTAATTTGATTTCGAGTTTCTTCGTTTACATATTCAAGTATTCACGTACACACAAATACATATTATATATATGTATATATAATCACCATCACTGTGTAAGTATTGGAGACACTTCGTCTGGAACACATTCGTTGGAGATGGAGTGAAATTCGATTGTCAGCCAAAAATGGCAATTTCACACAACTTACACACACAATAGTATATGTATGTTTGTAGTATATAAGTAATCGTCGGTATCGCTATGTATGTACTTAAAAATATATGTGTGTGAATCTACATGTGTAAAATTTATCTATAACGTGTATACTATATATATGCATGTACTTATTATATCTGCGATTTGATCGTTTTAACGACTTATTTGTTTATTGATTACAATTTTCTATATTATTTAGTTACTTAGGCTGGGTGCCGAAGGGAATTATTAAATTATGCCAGTCTGGCTCTGAATTTCTTTTCATTCACTTCATACTATAACTTTTGAAACTGTTAGCAGATTCAAACAAAGAACATGTTAACTATTTATTAGACACTAAATCGTAAGAATTACAATCAAGCTACTTTACGGAGCCAAAATAACGTTTATTCGGCTCGATGTTAACGGACTAAATGAAAATTGAATAACGAACATGCTCTTACGAGTGAGCTGGCAATCGTTTGCCATCAGCTGATACAGTACTCTCTCCGTAAAGCTTTCACCAATTTTAAATTGGAATAGTAATACATATTTATATAGTCTAGGTAGAAGTTCATTGAAGTTCTTTGAAATACATTTATTATATATTTTTTTACATTCCTTAATTACTGCATTTCAATTCTGTTTAATAATTTATCAGATCGACATTTTAGTGCGGACATTACGACTGTTAAATAGCCACTTTAACAAGATTATTAATCTCCCAGAGCTCCCTTACAGCATACTGATATAGAAACGCTCCTAAATATGGATTTATTTACTTATAAAATACAATATTGTACCACAACGGTTCACTGTGAAAACGAGAAGAACTTGGCTCATATCAGATGATAATATGCATTAAAAAGATGGCTAAACCTAGGGGCACTCTTGCTAATATTTAAAACTTGGCCATTATTTATAAATAATCTATAGGGAACTTGATTATTATGTATTATTTCGTATGTACGAATAAGCCAGCTGGCTGGTGATTACACGTTGTGACAAAATCAATTGCGAAGCAATCAGGTATATTAATGATTAATTTCTTGTAATTATTTTATTTCATATATAAACATAAAAACTAGAACTTTTATGACTTTTCAAATTTTTTTAAACGTTTTCTACATTTGGATTTTTAAATTATAATAATTGCATAAGGTAACCTACTCGAAAATTGGCGTTAACGCAATTTAGCGCATGTTAACGCACTGTGAACCGCCACCTCCTGTTGTTTTTAATTCTCTTTGGCCATAAGCATAACTGTGCTCTTATCTCTCTGTTCTCTTAAAATAGAGTTGCCACCTTGTTTTGCATTGGCTTATAACTATCGATACACCAATATCATTTACAGTGCTGTTGCGGTATTTTATTTCGATAAATATGAGAAAAGACAAAAATAACAAATTTTAGGTAAAATAGAAATACAACAACATTTATATTAATAAAAATTCTCTTCAACGATTACAGGTTTTAATAATTAATCACAATTTATTATTTACATTTTCAAACTATAGAAATAAAAAGCCGGCCTACTTAAAAGGTTGCGCAAATTAGCGCATGTTAACGCACTTTTGCTCATAAAGTCGGCTAAAACACTATGTTAAATAGTTATTTCTTAAACTTTTTTTGTTTTTGTACCATTTCCCATTTGCTCGATTTAGGGGTGAAGGACACAATGGGCTGATGCGATTGCGCAAATACCATGGATTGCCACCCCTTGTAGACCCTATAACAAATTTTGCCTTGCGTTTTGTGGCACAGTTTGAAATCATATGGTCCGACGACGTTTGGCAATAACATCCTTCAGGAATTTGCGCACTACTTCAATAACCGTACCAATGATACTTCGAGTGGTTTGATATTTAGCTGATGAGCCAGGCAGCGATTTGTTTGTCTATTGGAACGACTTCTCCAAACCAGAAACCCGCTGTAACAACACCGCCAAAGTGAATTTTCTTAAGAAGCACCTAGAATTAGCAATTGTTCTTCGTAAGGTGTGTAACGTGAATATCATTAAGAATCGATTAGCAATAAAAGCCACAATTTTAAAGATTTAATTTAAGAGATGTACCTCGACGAACCTTTAATAAAATAATAGATTGCCTTTGATTCTCAAGATATCTTAATCATCGTCATTAATAAAGCAAAATTATTAAATTTTTGAAATTGTAAAAAGTATTGTAAAATATACTTAATTAATAATTAAATTTACATATGATCATATCTGCAAGAGTACAATCGTCTGTAAGTTAATCTGTACATACCTATGCAGTTATATACATATAATAACAAATTAATATTTTCTTTCTCTACATTATGACTTTGCTTTTAGTCTTATATAATTATAATTTTCTTGTTCTTGCATAAAGCACAAAAGCTCTGATCTAGGTTGGGAATTACATACCAATCATTTAATTTTTTTTTTTTTTACATATCCTGGAAAATACTCATTAATAAATGAGACAAATATTTAACTCATACTTAAATAAAGAAATAGTTGGACAATTACTGTATTATCTGGTTTGGTATCCTAAAATCGAATGTCTACTTAAAATTGACATTGTACGTAGGCTGTTGGTCCGATTAAATGTTATTATACCCATTTTACTACTTCTATATAGGGTATGAAAATAAAACAAGAAAGTGCAATTGGGGACCTAGCGCACAAAACACAATAATGACGACCATAACAACAACAGTGGCACATAATAGCAACTAGCGGCAGCCAAAGCAAAAGCAACATTAACAGAAAAAGCAACAGTCAAAGACCAAAAGAAACGGCAGAAGAGCAGTCTCGGTTGACTTGCAGACCGTGAAAAGCCACGAGCCACAATTGAAATACCGAATTTCATACCGAAAACATATGAATACTGATTGTTCAAATAAAGAGCAAGCGGTATGGATGACTACAGCAAACACGTACAAAATCAGATAATAACACATACGTATATACATGCATCGTACCTACATATGCATACATACTGTTGTACGATCGACAAACGAACATTATGTGTTATGTATATGTATGGATATGTGGACACATAATATATACACACATTGGCGTATGTGAAAGCAAAAATGCATATATGTATATATTTAGTACACATAGTGCTTTTAAACTGGATAAACTGAACAGCTTTATGAAAAAGCGGTAATCTAATGACATTAGTAAGTATATCAAGTTTTCGAAAGCGATTATTAACATCCTTGTCAGGATGGTTCAATCGACTAAGCTCTGTCTGAAGTGTCCGAATATACATATGTACATTCGATCTACCTCATGTGTGCAAGTAAACGCATCGGCATGTAAATAATTGTATGTGATTGCATTGATTCGCTTGAGGTATCGAAACGCAATATGGAAAATAGTTTTTAGAACAATTTTTGCTTTAATCGATCGGCATGGTGAACATGGTGTCCGAAATGTATAATAATGACAATTATACATATGTTAAAATATATATTAGGATTGAGAGTGTTATTAAACGATGTTTTGCTTAAACTTTCAGATATGCGTGTTGAGCAAACCATATGGCAAAGAGGGCGAGCATCTTATCTGTGCATAGATTTGCGCATCGTAGCTCTTATGATTAGCACTGTGTTTTGGAGACGAGACATAAGTGAGGACAAACTGCTTTATATTTTATAGGGTAGTCAATCCTCGGCAACCCAAATATAATTTTTTTTAGTGTTGTGCAGAGCGTTGAACCCTGACCTGGCGTCGATGCAGAGTTTAGTTGCGCGTATTTTGGCCCACAAGCAGAAGTAAGGAAGGAAGGAAGGAGGGCAAAATATCAAAACGTAAGGCATGGGGTGGTTTTTCTGATCGTCAACACCGCTACGGCGTCACGGTTGCATCTATCTAACAGGTGTTCTGTATAGAAAGCGCGGGCTTTGGTAGTACTAGGAGGTTTTCACTTGTAGAGGCGAGATCACAGAAAATAAACTCAAATAAACATATGCATTTGTATATGTATGTATGCTATGGGTAAGTATGTTATTTTAAATGTGTATGTGTAGTGTTTACAAAAATACTTGTATATGCCTTGTTCAAAACATACCCAGAGACTTAGCCAGCTGTCTTTTCAACCAGTTTCTCCGACAATCAACCCGCTTTCTTTATTATGGACTTGGAGAAGTTAAGAAAATCCGGAAGGGGAAAATAAGAGTCATGTTACTTATCGATAGTTATCGATTAATTATAATATTGATTTGTATCTCTAGCGGACATGGCTAGACCGCTTCGGGTGCTGATGCTAATTAAGATAAATAATATATTTGTATATAGGATTTAATCTGAGACATTAATTTCCTTAACATTATACACTTTTTACACATTTAAATTGGGTACAGGATGTACAGATTCGAAAAGAGTATAGATATGTCGGATTACATGCAAGGCATCAGGCAATAATTGTAGTGCAAGCCAGATTAGGAGATGGTTCAGTGATTCCCCTTCCCCTGTGGTTTGCAACGGTAGTCGCTATTTGTTTGGCACGCGCCGTCTTGCCAGCCTAACTAGCACCTGCAAAAGTGTGTAAGCATGAGTTTGTGCGAAGAGTAAGGTAAGTCACATATATTAGTACGATTCTCTATTTACATATGTTTTGTGCTTAAGTTTAAACTTATACATACATACCCGAATGTGTGTATGCGTAGTCTGCTGTGTATAATTATGAGTAAATATACTCATTAGTATAAATATATATCTAGTATATATGAGGGGTACATGAAGTATAAATTATTTAAATAATATAAATTACAGTAAATGTAAACAGACTGCAGTCAACGCAGTTGCAAGCCAGAAGGATTTTATGCTGAAGTATGGTGTGTGTTTTATTCCATCGATTATCTATTACAATTTGTTGAACCAAGTGGGTAATAGATACCCTGTTACCAGTTCAAATAAAAATTCAAAGTTACTTTACACAGAAGCTGCGTGCTTTTGGCAACGAATGTGCGCCTTTTGTCTAAGATCTGCCTTCAGTTTGTTTTCGGAAGTCGAAATCAGTCAAATTAATATTCAAATGATTTTAGTAATGTTGATTTTATATAATAAAATGATTATTTGCCGATTTTATACAATAAAATGAATATTTGCGTTGGCATACGCATATACGTAAAATTCGAGAATATAAACACAATTTATTTCATTTATACGTATCTACATCAACTTGCGAAAGAAGGTGTTTCGTATTCGCTAATCTGTGGAACTCAATTAAGTGACTTAACGTGTCCAAAAAATAGTCCGGGTAGAGTTGATGAAAAACGGGCTAGATTCCCTTTACGGATGTATGTCTGCTGTTAGCTGGCAATATCGGTGTAAAGTTATATTACATAATATGTATTATATACATAAGTTAATAAATGCGATCCATACACAAACTTATATAATTAAATGGGATGCATATTTTTATATTTATATTATATACATATATATATTTATATATAAATGTATATATAACAAAACCATATAATAAATACACATGCAAACGAAAATGGTGAAATCAGCGGCCTAACCTCGAATGCTCAATGGTATATATGCATCTATGTATGCATAATTACATCCATTTGTATGTAAACAGGTGCGGATTCACACATGGATGTATCTTATATACTCACTCGTACGAAAATTCAAACGAAAATACATAATATACCTATTTTCTTACATATGTAGGTAATAAACAAAGCCAAACGCGTTTGTCTGCACTTATATACATTTGTATGCACCACTTTGTGTATGTATGAAGTACGGACACACATAGTTATATTTTGAAAATCGCGCCTCTGTTGATCGTGTAAAGTACAATAAAAAAAACTCTCTCGTACAGCAGGCGCAGGTATCGCTAACGCTCCCGATTAGTCGTCAGCCCGTTTGAGTGGAAACGAAGCCGACCAACCGTAAAGCCACCAGTCGTAGTTGTGCTCAGACCAGGTTTTGAGCGCGGCTCAAAGCCGCATCAGAACACACACAAACACACTCTTGTGTATGTAGATATGCATATAAACATATCTACATATATATATATATATATAGATATATATATATATATATATGTATATAAAGATATACATACACACATAAATATAACAAATAGCTTGTTGAGTGAGAGCGGCTTCGAACTGCTTCCGCCGACCATTCGCATTCAACAGAAAAACAGTTTCGCCTGAGAACTCTTTGAACACGGTCCACCGATCCACCTGGCAAGGGACCTGTAGCGCGTTCGTGAACTAAGTAGCAAGTGGAACGCGCCTTCTTCTCTTGTTTAATTTTCTAACATTTTGTGTACACACATACACATATATAATATATATTTACATGTACATATATTATTATGTATAAATATATAATGATATGATTACTATATAATTGCTATCTGCCGTTACTGGCAAACAAAAATCTATGTAGCAGTGTTGCATGCTATTTAAGATCAATCAAATCAGAAACCTTCTGGCATGATAAAAACTGCATAATTAGTGAGTGTATGTGAATTGCTTGTTCTCAGTGAATAAAGGAAGCATTAATAATTTTTTATTTATTTCCTTGCTTTACAAATTAATGGTGAAGCTCTTTGGGTGAGTGCACAGTGAAAGCACAATTTTTTACCTTAGGCCAAAAGCTGAAGGTGCTAAAAAGAACACTTCAAATAAAATATGTAAGTGTAATCTAGTCTAGACTTTCTAGCTAACTATGAGATGTCCTGTATTCAGCTCCATTCGCGATCTGTGAAATGTATAAATGCACTATAAGACATATAAGCACCAACTACCAGAATAACAGCACTATTGGAAGTTTATTATTAAATTGCTTCCACGCTTCTTAGTTCCGTAGCCCTATAATGCATAATTTTTAAATTAAAATGAATGAGCATAATGACCATATGATATTGACTTGTGTAATTTTTAAAATCATCAAAATATTCGCAAACATTGCTATTCGTATTAGAGAATATTTAGGCTTAAATGTAGTTTAGCTTAAATGTAGTTTTTTTTTTTTATAAGGACTATACCTTAAATAATTGATCAATAGACACAATTACTTCACCGAACAAAATTAAAGTTTGGCCACTGAATACGAATGCATGTAATTTTTAAGAGTGCAAATATTTCCTTGTACTAAAGTGTTGTCCAGAAAATCCAGAAAACTTAAAATTATCTGATCAAGCTGAAGATCAAGACCAAAAGATCTTATGAATTCTTTGTAGCATATACATATGCATGTACTTGTTTGTATATAAAGAAAAATACAAGTTATGTGCGAAATTTACCCACGCTACTGACCTTGAGCTTGTTTTTCCCGTTTTTAGTGGAGTTTATTTGTAAGTCTCGTCTTGCGCTAGGTCGTCGTCGTCATCGTCACCGTCTTCGCCATTATACAGCGCGAGTGTGTGAAAATACGCTTTTATTTTCCCACTTTTATTTTTCAAATTGAATGTATTACGCGAACAAAATGTGATCTAAGACAGAATTCTCTGTATGTGTGAATGTACTCTCCGTCGCAGCGGGCCTTGTCTCCAAGCATTTGTGAGGGTGTGGTCGTCCATGACTTCTGCACTGTGTGCTATGCTATGCTTTTGTATTTGAACTATGTGACATCATGTCACATCGGGTCCCTATTATTTATTGTATTTCGATGAATACATAATTTTTTAAGTTATGTTCATTACCTTACTATGTGAAAGTAATGAATTTATTTAAATTTCCGTATAAAGCTTAATTGTGCCACGGTAAAAAAAATAGAGCAGATGGTCCGTTTAGTAAGTGTAGATGTAGATACACTCGGCTTCAGATAGTACAAACAAAATAAAGCAACATATGCAACCGAAATAAATATTATCACATAAACCGAACTCCAAACTCGGAGCACACTCACATGCATTTGATGTGCTGCACACTTCACTCATCAATTGACCGACCGGCTGACTGCAGTGACCCTAAAGGGGGAGGGGAAGGAGTCCTAAAAAGGTCAATTAAGAACAGGTGAAGTAGCGCGCGCGCGCCTTACAAATATGTGTGTATGTATGTAGTATAAATATACATAGCTCGTGCGTGCTGCAAAACAGAAGAAGAGAAATGAAGCGGCTGCATTGAAATAAGCGGGAAATTGCGCCTAGTCTCACTTATTGCAGCATATATCAGGTAGACTATTACCCGTTTGTTAGAACTCCGACTCTTTTAATGAAAGCTTAATTAAATCTGTTTGTAAATATATTAAACTCCGACTCTTTATATGAAAGCTTAATTAAATCTGTTTGTAAATATATTATAAAGCGTTAAGGTATGGAGCTGGTTTCTTTGAACAAATTAGTTTTCTATAACAATAAAAACAACAATCTTAAACTTATACTTTTCTAATCGATAATCATAATAATATAAATCATTTATTCAAATTTCATAAATATCTGCTCTTCCGTGACGGTGGAAAATCGAATTTTCGTATTAAATACCTACATATGTATATATGACGGCCTAGTCGGGCCGTTTCGACTTGTCATTTTTACTTGTCTTTATTTCATTGTAGAAACTTTGGCATTGTGGTTTACAACAGCAATGCTCTCATCCGGCAATATGATGCTCATCATTATCATTATCGTTATGAATCATCATCATCGACTACTTGTTAAACGTTTAGCTTTAACCTGCTGCTTATACTTATATATCATCGTTCTGCGCGCTGCAATTTGTGTATGCTCTAAGTCACCACTACTGGTGACCGCCTTTTATACTCTGCCTGCGAAGGGAAAAATAGTATATGTGTTGTAAATATTAAATATACCTGCCTGTCTGGCCGATTTATTTGCCTTTCCATATGTCGAATTGAACAGTATTCTTATACTGTCATATATTTTATACTATCGAATCGACTCTTACATCGTGATTATCTTCATATAGGGTCTCTCCAAGTCGCGTATTATAATAAGAACATTCCCTAGTGCTGTTACTATTGTTGTTTCTCTTTCTACTACAATACTAGTTCTGTATGTTGCCGTTGGGTACCTTTACCCTGCCGCAGTAGTTTCTACCAGGTGCTTGTAGTTACGTATTCGTGGCTCAAGCGCTGGTTGAAGAATGGTTGAAACATATCCTCACCCTCGGTCTCGATCCTGGACCCTGCGCTTCGATTAGCACGCGCCAAAGCAACTGCCACTGCGCTGTAAGTAGCACACTCTATCGCTAGCAATCTATGATTATGCAGGAACTAGCAGCCTGTCTGGATAGCGTGTATCTATCGAATTTTGCCCAAACATTTTTTTGAAGCACAGCATTTTGTAGATAGTAGGATTGCTCTTTGGGATTAAATGGCTGTGGCTTGTCGCTACAGGTAAACATAGTTATTGATGTAGCCACGATCGCTCTTTCAGATATTGATGATATGCTTATAATGGAAATGCAGACGTCGCCACATCTTAGCCATGGGCTAGCGACACTCTCTCCGGGCCTAGTGCACCAGCATCAACATCAGCACCAGCACCAGCACCATATTGTTCATCAATCGCAAACCCAGCCACTATCGCTACGTAACAGTCAGCCGACGCAACATCAGCATATAGAGCATCAACTCCCACAGCAGATGGGCGCCTCATCAACTTTGCACACACTTCAAAGCTCGTCAACAAATGAGCACCTCACAGTAAGCAGCAGCACTCATCAACATCACCATCAAAATGCGGCTAGCCAGGTCTATTCCTCAAATCACACGGATGACAGGTCTAAAGGTAAGTTACAGTTAGATTTAGTGCCATTCTTCCATTTTTTATAGATACAGTGTTTTTTTTTTCAACTTCTATTCTACTTCATACTGTGTAAATGTTGTGTCAAAAAGAAACATATAGAGAATTAATAAATGAAAAATCGCAAAAATAAACAAACACGTACAAACAAATGTCTGTATATGTATTTAGAGACGACTCGGCTACAATCCGTTGCTATTCGCAACGATGCATCGATCTAAACAAAAGATTACATTTACATTTCCGAGTTTAAGGAAAGTCACCAAATATCATACATTCATAAGTACAGGCGGTTTGCTGGGCCGTTATAAGCGGAAAGGAGTCGAGGCTTAACTATAGTTTGAATGTAGTTGAAGAACAATAGCCTAAAGTCGGGGCTGCCGTGTTCCGGGGTAAGGAGCGTTAAGTTAAAGGCAAGTGTTTTTAGCCAGCATTTGTGCTTGATCTTTAGAGTTAGTCAGATGCTGCCTTTTATTGCCTGCTACAGACATTGTGTGTTTAAAATTATTCACTTGATATGTAAAGTCTTGGAATGTACGAATGAACAAATTCGGTTTTAACTGTCTGAATTTTATAAGAAGATATGGTATTGAACGTTAAAAATAAAAAAAAAAAATGTTGAATTATAAAACAGCAGACAAACTATCAATATACGTGCTCTAGTTCGTAAAACACGTCAAGGAGATTTTCTGCACCTAGTTATACACGTAGGTCTTAAAACTGAAACGATGCTTTCCTTGCTGACTGAAGCAGTCTTGCTTATATAATACATTTGTGGACACAATATGATTAACAGAAGTGAATGTAAAAGGCTTAGGCAGACAGCTCTGGCAGCGGCTGCGTTGTTATCAATCTGATTAAGACCATATGTATGTATTTTATGAGTCTGTTGCATGACTAACATTTCGTTACAAGACTATGTTCAATAAAATGAATTTCAGATCAAAAGTTTGACGATTACTCAAATGGTTTAGTGCGTGGTATATCAACTCCCGGGATCCAAGACCAGCCCACTCCAGTCGGAAACAGTTTTTTAGGGCAGTCACAAGGGACGGTTGAATGGATAACAGCCATGAACGATGTCCAAAACAACACAGGTAAGAAATATATTCTGAAACATTTTGAACATAGCATAATAATTTATTTGGATATATTAATTTAAATTTCAGAAGATTCGCACAGTTCGCAAGGCAGCATTTCGGGAGATGGTAAGTAAACACATAATTCCCATTCTAAATTTTGTTACATGTTTTGACAGGTTAGTCACTGATACAACTATTTTATTAAATTCCCACACTAGAAATGTTGTTACACCCAACATGGGTGTTAATCATCAGCTACCGATCCCGTGTGACAAACTATGGTCACAGACAGCAGTGTTTCATTCTTTACTTAGCCTCCTAGTCGGGCAACAGACAACCGAACGGTCAATCTGTTGCGGTTTAGTCAGACATGTCTCAAGTAACTACGTGTTTAATTGAAAAAAACGCAACCGAACCACAAACGTGTTTTTAGTTTTTCTGCCATGCATCTCGGATTGCCAAGCTTTCTTGTATTGTTTGCTTGAATTGAAATGGTGCCTGGCTGATAAGTTGGTATCTAACGTATGGGTTTGGGTATTCGTATCCGCCGGTTGTGGATTGCGGGTATTATTGTAAGCCTTCACATGTCTATCAAACGAACAGAACAAGAGGCCCACTGGTCACTCAGATCATGGTGTACATTACAATTTTAAGTTTGTTCTTTAAGGTATCAACTGAAAAAATAGTATTGGCAACATTCAGGCCAAGCCAATAACCGCATGAATGCAAAGCATTTTGCTCTACCGTTCACCTTAGTCAGCATGTAACACTAAAGCCACAGATTTGAAACAATTTCCTATCATTTACTTTATGCGTTTTCCTTTGTTGTCAATAACCGGAAGGGAGAATGATGGACAGTTTTCATTTCTCTTATTTAATGGATCTATTATTAATATTATTATTATTTATAGGATCTATTATTATATATATATTCATATTGAGTAAGGCACCCAGCGCAAGCATTTTCTGCTTAGGCGTCCTCACACATACATACATACATATATATATAAGCATAGTAGAAACAATACAAAGAATTATAAAGACATTACTATTCAACTCAGGTGAATTATGCAAATTATGTGATTGTGATTTACATAGAAGAGCCCACACCGGAACGAAATTCGACTTTTATTGCAACATCTAACAGCAAAAACAACAATAAAAGCAACGCAATAATAATTAAAACAATCCCCAAAGGATATTACTAGAAAAGTCAAAACATAAGTTACAAGTGATTTGTCAAATTAAAATAAACAGTACAGTCAATACATAGATGAGCTATGTATTCAAAGTTGTAATGGAGTCAGTATCATTGGGGTCTGCTTGGAAAAATTGTATTTTTTCAAATCAGTTGAAAATACAATTGGGAATTCAGAAATGAATACAACTCGCATTTTTAAGGGATACGATATCTGCCAGGCTGTGAGCGAGGTAGGGAAGTCAAAGCCCTTGCACTAGATGACCTTTAACAAGTCCCATGTCTCTGCAAATATTTTTATGCTAATGCAATTATAAATATCTTAAATATTTTTATATCGACACGCAACCCCTTAGCTTTGAGTGGAGTACCTTTTATTTAAAATGTTCTTACTGTGACTATTAGCAAAAAATAATATTCCATTAAAAAAATAAAGTTTAAAAAATTACTGCACATCTTTTAAACAAAAGTTCCCAATTCAAAGATAATATTGTGAATTTAAGAAAAAGGGTCAGAGGTAAAATATTATCTATATATATTATATATTATATCGGAATCCCTTCAAATCTGAGTGGGAGCATCATAGACATTTAGGCTCGTCTGACGATAAAAACTTTGCTAGTTAACCATAATCGAATTACATTCAAATCTTCAATCAACGCGGCAAAGCTATTGTTCAAAAGCTCGACGACTTAGTAGGTTGAGGGTAAACGGAAAGTATGTATTCACGTATATATATGGGGCATGCGCTACGTGGTTGTCTCAGTTTCAATCTATGGAATCTAGCTTTTTCACTTATTCATATTTAAAGTTCAACATTAAAGATGATACATTACATACACACATACACTTACATTACATACGAGTACGTATGTATGTACACAAAACCGCTTGTTAATATTTTTGTCGCTAACATAATTACTTTGTCTTTATGTTACAACTAGATGTTGTCATCATACATGCTCATATAATACAAAAAGACAACAATTCTTATAAGAGCGAGTAGCAACAGAGTTATACAGACAAACAAACAATCACAACAAGAAAGCCTTGGCGGTGTGTATAAGCGAGACAGGTAGATAAAGTAAAAAGAGAGAGAGAGAGAGAGAGAGAGAGCCGCAAATATTTAAGTGGTAGAAACGAGAAACGACAACTGCCCGCTGTGATTGGTGCTAAGCACATCTTGGCCTTAGTGCTGATTGGCGGAAATCCCACTGAGTGTTTATTGCGTTCCCCTTTCACTTTTTTGTTCGCTCTCTCTCGCTCTCGCTTTCTCTATATCTTAAAGTGTGGACCGCAAGCTCTAACGCACTCCCAAAAAAGCAAGTAGTATAATACACATATGTATAATATATTCATGAATATTTAGCACTAAGGCCAAGACTAAGGCCGCCCGAGTAGATGTAAGATCGAATGGCAAAAAAAAAAAAAAATACATATTTATTGTCACTAATAAATATGATATAGATTAAGTATTAAGTTTTAATTAAATCGATATCATTGAAATCACAAGGCACAAAATTTTTTTATCTATTTTCAATTATTTAATGTAGTTAAGGCTCTTTGAGTATTAGCTTTCCCAATTTATAGTAGAGCTAAGTTCGTTTCTCTTGTACATAATCGATAGACAGAACAAATATGCCCGCTTCTCTTCCAAAAATTTACACACAAAATCAGTGTTTAACCATAAGCCGTGGGCTTAGACATTTAGCGCCAATCCAAAACCAACTACCGACAACACCACCTTCAATACCACTAACAGCGCCTCTACCCACCTTCGACTTTACCAACGAGCGTAACAGCAGCAGCACCATTACCCAGTATATGCAGTACTCAGTACAAGAATAGAAAGCGAATAACGCTCTGGTGTGGCTGTCTCTCGCTTTTGGTTCGTCTTCATTGGCTCGCTGCAGTAAGTCGTAGTCGGGCAGTCGTGAAGTATGCGCAACCCGATGTGGTTGGGCGGTGCGGTGGCGAAACAAGGACCAAGGACACGCCGTGTACGCAGCTCACACGAGCTGCAATCGCAGGCGCCCGCACACAAACACACAAGCACGACACACACGCATAGAAAGAGATAAGAAACAAAACGTGCGCAGGATCTCTGCGGCTGACAGCAAACAGTCCGGAAAAAATGGCTAGAAATATTTCACGGCACTGGAAACGAAACAAAAAAAATTTATAATAAGTAAAACAACGTGACGACGACAAGCAAAAATATAAAGGAGGAAATTGACTCGGTTCGCGCTTACACGAATGCAATGAACAAGAATAGACAGCGACACTGAGCCTAGCATCAAACGCTTCGCCACTATCCGGAGTCGCGGAATTTGAAATCTGTATAATTTTAGTTCTGATGTGTATGCTAATTCTGATATCGGTTGCATTTACGGTTTTGTTTATCTGTTGCAAAAGCAGTCGTACATTTTTCTTGAAGTACAAACATTCTCTCGTGGACGATACATTATCATTATTACTGGTATAGCTTTTGATAGTCATTGTTTCTCCGCGTATTCAAGCTCGTCTTTCGAATATTGTAAATAATCTAAATTTTAATACGTGCAATTACTTTGACCAATGTCTGTGTATACAGTGTGTGTTTAGTGTCTTTTAAACCGTCGAATCACATTTAAAATATACAAATATATTTACAAACTTATTTGTTACAACAATCACAAATTATAATTGAAGGTAGCGGCAAAAGATTAATAACAGAATCGACAACATGGATCTCTCTACGGCATATCGTTACAATCAAAACATGATGGAATATTACACATGTAAATCACCAACCAGATATTTGAACCTCTCAATAATCTTAAAATTAAGTTAAGCAACGTCCTGCAAGTGCATTTTCGAGCCTATGATGTAAATTCATAAGCAGAGATCCATATATGTATATCAGCATAACCACTTTGGAAACTAACCAATAACATTTTTTTTAATGAAGCTTGAGTACCTTATTATTTCCCAAAAAGCACGAAAAAAAAAACTTAAAAAAATGTATAATACTAGTTACCCAAGTCTTAAACAATAACTAAAATAATTGACGGTGTCAAGAGGTTTTATTATAAAAGGGACAAAACAGACAAACATTACTTCATTCTAGAAAAAACAATGTTATTCTTTTCTAAAGCTTATGCAATGCAACAAAGCTAAAATAAAAACATGTTTCATAACTTGGCTGACACGTGCGCGCGGCCATAAAATATCAGATAGTTTTAATATTTTATATTTTTTGAAGCAAAACATAGCCTTCCATAGTATTTGAAAATTACGTACTATAAACCAGACAGTTATATTTATAATTTCAGCTGATAATAATTGAAAAGATGCAATTGTGCAACAATACTCGTTCTTAGTAGCAAGCTGACAGAGTGGCGTTAAATAAAACAACATTTACAAACAATGACAATTGACAAAAAGAAACAAAAAGAGGGTAACACAATGTGGAGATGAGGGTCAGACCATGCAGTTAGGAATCAAAGGAGCGGTCTCTGTCAGAATGTCTGTACATATGTATTTATCAATGTATAAATTTCTGTTTGTATGTGTCTGTGTTTATGCAAACAATATCTATTAGTTATTGAAAGTCAATGGATAGTTCATTAAACGACAATCGCATTTGCCATATCGCATTCTGTCATCCATTCAATGAGACCTTTGTCTATTTTAACACTACAGCTTGTATCCCGCTGCGCCCATAAAGCAGCATAAAATTCTGGTTCTCATAGTTGACCTTCTAGAGTATTATTATTTATACGCATTCGTGTATCGCGGTTATCATGAGCATCCGCGAAATATGGAAATGCTGGACAAGATCTCATGTTCAAATAATAGGAGACCATCACCTTGTTGGCATTAGTCATTTTTTAAACTAAAAATCCTATAAAGAAATTTTATTTATGACTACGTTAGCTGGCTGTGATACTGCAATCAAACTTCTTGTCTAATTTGCTTCTCTATTTTTTATTTTGTTTTGAAATATATATTCGAGCTGAAAAGACTATAAGAAATGCTTTAAATTTTGTTTAAATGCACTGGTAGATGATTTGAATCAGTACTTAATTAGCAATTTAATATCAAGTACAAAATACGTATACATAAGTGCAAAAATATTAATGATGTGTAAACGACTCCCAGATTGACTGTATGTTTGTCATTAGGACAGATTTATTCAGATCAGTTCAGTGCGGTCTGTCTTTGTGGTTGCCCGTGCATGACTTTTGATGCTTCGTCTGTTTCGGGATGCAAAACAAATAATTAGGAGTGCAGTAATAATGTGAATAAATAACCCCACAGAACAAAAGTCAGCAACCACGGGAGTCTACGCTAGTGACGAAGCATCACAAAGGGTGCGAAAGGCAACTAACAATATATACGGAAAAAACATAAGATTTCCTACTATAATCCGATCAGACCAAGTTACAACAGATAAAAGTAAAGTGAAGAATACTGTTGCCGCCGTCGGGGTCGGCTTGGTGGGCTATGTGAGTTAGACCGTCAGATTTCAAAGTGCATTGCCGGCATCTGCGAAGACGTGCGATGAAAGTATAATTTATTATTACTTATGTTATTTAAACTTTAAAGTTAGAATCAAAAATGCCGGTATTGTATACACACATTATAATTAAATACCTTACAATTTAAATACCACAATACGAATTTAAGACTGAAACTTTAATAAATTGTTGCATTGTCTTAATTTAAAATTAGGTCACGGTGGCGTTAATCAATTGGGTGGCGTTTTTGTGAACGGTCGGCCCCTACCTGACGTAGTACGGCAGCGCATCGTGGAGTTAGCACACAACGGCGTCCGTCCGTGTGATATATCACGCCAGTTACGAGTAAGCCATGGCTGCGTTTCAAAAATATTATCAAGGTAAGTAATTTTTGGAGGTGCCCACCAAATGGCTTCCTGCTCCCACACAAGAATGTTCTTTGTTATCACCTGGTATTAGAGTGGTAGTATTCCGCAGATGGTTACGCCAGACTGCAACGCTCTCACTTGTTATACATATGTATATGTATATGTAGAAATGTCCTTTGTTAGGAGTTGGGAGGCTTCGTATTTTAACATCCAGTGTTACGGGTACAATAAATCTTTTCGGTCTCTGGGTTTGTTCAGGACTGGTTGCATTCGTGTATCGCTGCTTGCAGTTTGAAGCATCGTTGTGCTGTACCTAAACGACGACTGACATTCAAATTGTTTTTAATTAAAATCGCAAAATTGTTGGTTCCGCTACAAAATTAATTGCCTTACTCACATCGATATCGATCAATATTTGATATATTGAAATTAGGGTATTTATTAGTATTAACTTCAAATTTTAAGCAAAATGGGTCAATATCGGATGAGAAATCGTTATGAAAATCATCAAATTATGATCTGAGATGGTTCAAATTTTTATAGTAAGTTTTAATACGTATCTTTTTTTTTTAGATACTACGAGACTGGTAGCTTTAAGGCCGGCGTTATAGGCGGCTCCAAACCCAAGGTTGCGACTCCACCAGTAGTTGACGCAATCGCGAACTATAAGCGAGAGAACCCAACTATGTTCGCTTGGGAGATTCGTGATCGGCTACTGGCAGAAGGAATATGCTCCCAGGACAACGTCCCCAGCGTATCTTCTATAAACCGGTAAGAATATTTGGCGATTCTGACCTCATTAAAAATATTTAATATCGTTTTGAGTAGAAGATAACCCAAACATTATTTACTACATATGTTTCAATATTTTACACCACCCAATCCAATCATTGACGTTTACCTTTAAGTACGTCTAATCGTCTGTATGCCCACGTTAATTCTCATCAATTGGTTTGGAAATCAAACTGCCAGTTAGTTCCGTTTCGCTATTTAATCTAATCCATTGTATTATTTTCGAAAAATTTTGCTTTTGCATAAATTAACACCACTAATATTAGTTAAACGCAATATAGAACTCTAAACTCGTTTTAGTTGATATCCGCCAAGAGAATAATTTCATTCAACTTTCTTGTTGCAAATATTCATACAAAAAAAAAATGAAGTAAGGACATGTACTTCTATATACATTCTGTAAATATTCTTTATATTTTACAAGTAGATGTGTACAGCTAATAATGAAACAGTAGCTGGATGCAAGGATATGTATATAAAATTTAGCAAATTTACATGCAAAAAAGGAAGAAGGGACATTTACTATATATATTCGGTAAAAATTATTTATATTGTGTTGATATATATTTACAAGTAGATGTGTACAGATAATAATGAAACAGCAGCTGGATGTTGGTGTTGCAATGTTTGCACGCTGTCATGCAGCTTACTTCCGAATCCGCTTCCGTCACAATTTTCGTTGATGGGTGCAGTTCGTTAACACTGGCTCGAAAAGCACTGGGCTAATAAAAATATCTAAGTAGTTTTTAGCGTTCATAATTGCGGCACAATGCTTGACACACGACCACCACAAAAGCCAGCTTCCTATTCGTGTTCCGGTGTAACATTTTTGGCATCATCCTCATCATCCTTGTCGTCATAGCCGCCGTTCTACGGCATTGTAATGAACGCACTTCCTCTTTGACCATAATTCATTTTATGTGGCCAATGATGCTGCCAGCAGGCAGCTGCTCAAAGTTTGAGACCCGCAGCTATACGAATGCCATAAATTAGTTGTGCACTACAACATTTGCAATTCGGGCGGCCGGCAATAGTGGAAGCTGCGCCGCGAAGGCCGTCGAAATTTTGACTAAAGTTGACATGCGAAAGTATTCCGCACTTGTTCACACAACACAGACACCACTCGTTCACCCCACACACACGCCTGTTCTCGCACCAAGCATCACTTAACTGAACACGATGCTAAGCATTTGGATGCTGCAACCACACGCTGCACGTGCACCCATTCAGAATCAATTCGCTGCGAATTACGACTGGGTCTATGCAAAGCGTTAGTATTAGAGCATGTCATGTGATGCGATGAGTAATTCAAGGGATAATCAGCATTAACCTGCCCCTAATGCGACAATGTGTGATTCAATGGCACTCGAGCGATGATGTATACGTACTTGTTCATATATACAAGTAAATACGAGAATTTTCAGATACAAGTATGCTAGTCCAGTTTTTGATTCCCATACAATCGCAATCCCAAGAGAGTAGCACTTATAAAGTGACTTTCGCAGCACTCAACGAAAGCCAATCACCATCCCTCTTTTTCAAACAAACAAATCGAAATATGAAAGCCAAGCATAAGACCGCGCATCCCAAACATATGTCCCGATTGTGTGCACTGCCCAACTACCCAGAGCTCATACCACCGCTCTCTTAAAAAGTATATCTCAACCCAGTGTGATTGTCCTTTTTGAAATACATAATTTGATTTGATTCCGCTTGAGTTGCCCGCTCAATCCGCAACCCTCTGTGATAAAGTGAGGACAAAGTGTTGTCTAAATTAAGTATGTACATATGTACAAATACTGCTACTGGCAATGTCAAGGGCGCGGTCTAAACAAAATAATGGTATACTCATTCTTAATTTATTTTATGAAATGAGACAAAACTAATGGTTTTTACAAATATGTAAGTATGGAACGTAACCAATTAACAGCACATGAATTCCCCTCTATCGTCTGTTCTGAGATCGCTTAATATCTGTAGGTATTTTATAATTTAATGCAATCACAACAGAAATATACATAAATATTTATTTAATTTATCACAAGATTTTGCTTCAAGCAGTCTCTTGGTGCTTGAACATATCAATCATAGTGTTTTAAAGTGAGCATTGGAAATAGAGCCAAGAATTTGGTTGTTCTTAGCACCTGACACCTTTGAACTAAAAACAATTTATTTCAATTATTTATTATTAGTTAAGATGAAAGCATTTGTCAATTTCTCATACGCCTATTACCAGCATTATGCCTACAAAAAATTTTTTTTAACAATTTTTTAAGAAGAATGTACTTTATGTGTACACTGCATTCTAAGACGGCATTAAACTTGTGGTCCCAATAAAATGTATTCGCGAGCACTATCTATCAGCGTTGAAAGACTGACTGGAAAATCTTTGCAGGATCGTTCGTAATAAAGCAGCAGAAAAGGCAAAACACGTACACCATCACCAGCAGCAGCACCAAATGCCACAAAGTCTGAGCAACGGGCACAATGCCACTGAGAGTCTTGACAGCAGTACGGGAGGGGGCAGCGAGCAGCCCACAACAAGCGCGGGCAATGGCAGCAACAATTCCAGCAGCAACAGCACCAATACATCGGTGACAGTCATTGCGCATACTCCGGGTCCAGGCCCAGTTTCTGTGCAAGAGATTGGCGCCACCGTCGGCAATGTTGGTCCGCACAATAGCAGCAGTAGTGGCAATGCTACAACTGCACCGATCCAACAGGGTGCTGAACAGCGATCGTCAGGATCAGGATATAGCATAAATGGCATTCTGGGTCTACAGCATGGTCATCATCTAAGCAACAACAATAACAACACAAACAACAATAACAATAATACATCGGAGACAAATTGCAAGCGCAAGCGAAATGAAGTTCATGGTAAGATTACATTATTCATGCTACATGACAAAATAAAACAGTGATGGGAGATATGTATATCTATGGCCATGTCAATTTTAATTTAAAATTAAGCCCGGAATGCGAAGCACCTTTATAAAATACTATATGTGTGCGTATACTTTAATTTTAATAATTATTTTAACTCATGAAACCACCTCTCAAAAACCACTTGCTCCGGGAATAAAACCCTCGATTTGCATATCGTTAAATCTGTTAAGGGTGGGGATTTCAGACGATTGCGTTGAATTGCCGCGAAGTGCTGTGTGGCGATATTAGCGGTATAATCCAACCGCACCCGTCGGCGTTGTTGCATGTGTCTAGAAAATCAAACCCCAAAAACTTGTGTAATAAGATATCATCTAAATTAGGTGATGCTGATGTGAGTGCTGCTGCTGCCCAGATAGGCAACGGATATCTATCTAATCAGACACTCAGCCTGTATTTTTTTTATGAGGGGTGAAGAAGGCCATTAAACAATTATAATAAAATATGGCATCAGATGGATTTGTAAAATGAGCACGACTCGCACTTGTCATTTTCAATATTCGCCACAAATAGCGAAATAAAAAATCTCACCCTTGACTATCAAAACCCCGGCAGGAACTGTCGAGTCTAAGTTCAAGTAATAATAATGATTTTCCATCAACTGCTTTAGTTTGCTTCCCATATCCCATAGATATCTAAAACAATTATAGAAATACAATAGTCCGATACAATGATGTTGCTTCTGATAATCATACTCCCGGGCACCAGCAGGCAATAAAAAAGGAATAGACTCCATTCGAAATCATCCCATACCTACATCATCCTTTGGTTGCGCATACTTGTTCATTTTCTCCAGATTTCTTATCGATTCCCTTAGGGATATCTTTGCAGTCTAAAGTGAATGTTGTACTTAGGCTGGAATTTGCGGCAAATTTGTTCAAATCATTTTGATTTCAGCAAGACAGAATGAAATTAAATATTTGGTCAAAGTGTCGTTACATGTTACGTTTGGGGTTGAAAAGTAGGTGTGACCATTGGGCTTCACCCTCCAAATACGATTACAACAGTCATCTCGTGCATCTGTGTATCTTGGGTTCTTGGGCGAAAATCGAAAATACGATTATATGATGTATACCAAATTACACAGCACTAACATGCATACATACGGTGTCTCAGAGCTTATTTGGACCAGTGTCTAGCAAAAAATTTGAAATGCTATAAAGTTTAAACAAAGAAATAAACGCAAAATGATTAAATGCCAATTTGTTTAATGTTATATCAGGTTTGAGAAAAAACCTTAGTTTTTATTAATATATTAATTAATTAATTAAATTAAGTCAAAAACTGAAAACATATCCAAAATGTATGTCAAAGCTTATTTGGACCAGTCTTAAAAAAGTAACATATTAGCGGTATAAAAACTTAAATAAGGATGTTAATACTTACTATGATATCCTTTAGCCTTAATAACTTCCCTTACCCAATTATTCATCGAAGAAGTTTCTGTGCTGCTTTTGCTGCACTCATCCAGCAGACCATTTTTGAGATCCCGCTTGCAGGATATGCTGTGATTCCAGATGTTATTTTCCAGCAAAGCTTAAAAATTTTCAATAACATTTAAATATGGAGACGGGGCCGGTGGAATTATCATGTGGGGGCAGTTCCAGATAAGCCAGGACTGTACTAATCCGGACTTATGCTTGTGGCCATTGTTGTGGTAGAACCGGAAAGTAAGTCGGATTTCTAGCTTTTTGGCCCTTTGGAGTAAATTCTCCTTTAATATATTGAGGTACACATTCTTGTCCATTGTTGTTCCAATAAACACCAAATTCCCGACGCTGGCTGCCGATATAGATTCCCATACCTTGTCACTTCCTCCGCCGTGCTTGACTGTTGCCTTTTTTTGGGATTCAGTTCAGCATTGGATTGTCGCCACCCATAATTCCGTCCGTCCGAGCCAAAATTGTTGAATTTGGACTCATTTGCAAATATGACTGTGTTCCAGAAGTCCAAATCCTTGTCCAAGTGGATTTTGTCGAACGTCATCCTGGTCCCTTTATTTTTAGCGGTTATAAAAAACTTCGTCTGTGGTACTCGGGCGTTAAAGTAATTGCGCAGAACCTGGCGCACAATATTTACACTGTACTTTTTCCCCATTTCATTCTGCACCTGTTGGTCAGTTTTGGTGCCGATGGCTTACGATTTCCCCTTATTTTCCTGATGATCCTCTGCTCCACCTGTTTGATGAAAATCTTGTTTGGTGCCATTTTGACCATGTCCGATTTTCGTCGACGAAGCGCCGAATGATGTTGTATGCAGTTGACTTACTTATCTTGACCATTTCATCTATTTGGCGATGTTAATATCCCATTTGGTAGTCTTCCAGGATGACATTTTGTTGATCAATGGTAGTCCGTTTGCCCATAGTCCTTGTTGGCTGGTTGCACCCGAGATGCAGGATATAACTAAACTAACTGCGAAGTATTGGTCTATTTATACCAAATATAATCAACCTGCCGTACACAATCCGGGTTTTATGGCACACAGGTGTCCATAATGTAACTGGTTCAAATAAGCTTTGACCATAAATTGAGGTTCTTTTTTAGATAACCCGACAAAGCTGGTGGGCAAACCCCATTTTTTTGGGATCATGTATTCATTTTGGGTGATTAAAATGTGTACCTGCCATGGTCTTTGGAATTTTTGAAAAATAATGTATAATTACTTTATGGCAGGCAATTAAAAATGTTGCTAGGCACTGGTCCAAATAAGCTCTGAGCCACTGTATAAACATCCAACACACACTGTAAATATCTAAAATGAGTGCGACTTATGAAAGGTAAATTCTTGGGTTTAGGTATCTCTCTGTTATGAAAACATATGTGTTTGTGTTTGGTAATAATTGTAAACACAAAGTTTAGGCTATTACAGTAATTTTGTCGATACCACTCAAAATATTGTAATCAACTAGGAGATTGGAAACAACTTTTCAAGGCAACTAATACATGGCCGAGATATTTATTTACATTCTTATCCTGCTGTAGTCAACTTTCAATCCGCAAAAGCACTTAAGAGGCACGTGTCGTTTACCGCAGTCAGGTCAGCAACAAAGTAACAGACATAATTGAATTAGCATTGCAAAGAGAGGGTTGACATTGGACCGTAGCTGTGTAAGAAAATGGTAGCGACAGGGTTCGAAGTTGATACCAACACAAATGAAAAAATATAAAAAAAATGAAGGCATATAATTACAAGTACTTACATACATGTACAATAAGTAATTAACTAAAATATTCAATCTATTTCAGATGAAAATCGGGATGTTAACATGCATTCCGAAGACGATGTTAAACGACAGCGCTTGGCTTACGGTGGAGATCAGATATACCCAAATGTAAGTGCCTTTTAATACAATTTTTCAACATATATTTTGATTGCGTAAACACTTTACGAGATTAGTTCATATAAGTTAGATTTTTTTTTTAACATATTAACCATGAATTGATTAAAAATCAGCTAATAAAAATATAAGCTAAGCTACTTTCCTAACTTGTGGAAGTTATTTCAATAATTGAACACGAACTTATCTGTCCTGAATGTTTAGAGCTAATTTAATGATTAAAATTTTAACAGTTATAAATTTAATTTTCTATCATTCAACACGTTTAGATTTGGTCTGGTAAGTGGTGTATCAAGGATGAGCACAAGTTACTCTCAGAGCTTGGTAATTTGACAACTAATAATGGTAGCAGCGCGCCCGCTTACTATGAAGCCCCAAATGGATTTTCAACAAGCACAATTTCATGTGCGGGTGTTGGCAGTGCTGTCGGCAACGATTCATCTATGTTGTACGATAGCATTGCAACGATATCACAGAGCCAGAGCACTTTATATACCCCCCCTATCGGACCCTCAATTGGTAAGTAAATATTAAAAGAATTATATTTTTGACACTAGTTTACAGTATATTAGTCTACATATTATTTTTTGTCATATGATTTTTATTTTATCATTTCAATTGTATACCTTTTCGTGAACAAAACTGTAGCCAATAGTTCGTTGACGCCCCTAGTGCCTATAAGTTTGCAAGACATGAAATTTAATGCAAATATACAGGAACAAACTATCTCACCCTTTTATACAGGTAAGAATATATCCAAATAAATCTTGTATGTGATACGAAAACAAGCAGGCAGACGACTAGAGACGTGAATGTCTCTAATGTGTTATGTGCACTGAAAAGTCGCTTTGATGGTACACAAGCTAGATACACCTTGTAAACTGTGTTTCAATTTTGATTAGGTCATTTTGGTTATAAAAGTTCAGAAAATATGAGTTCTTGTATCTATGTTATCAAGAGTTTATCTTTCTAAAATTTAAACTTTGTATGTCAAAAGAGTATATGCTAAAACAAGTAAGAGTGCTGTAGTCGAGTGAACTCGACTACAATATACCCTGACCCCAGTTATTAAATATATTCTATTATAATTGGCAAATTCCCTTTAAAAAGATTTGCACTAAAATGCGAGCAGGTCTGCAAGCGCAATCTGCCGACAAGCACGTGAAACACGCAATCGTATACAAAAGAATATTGATGCTCGCGTCGATTATCATGCCATCTCTTTCTCACACATGCGCTCGCATATTTATGCATACAGAAAATGCTTGCGGCTGCTGATAAAAATGAGATCAATATAAGAATATATTTTCGATTATAACTTGGGTGTTTCTTATCCGATCTTAACGAAATTTGGGCAGTTGATCAACAGTATGCATATGCATGTTATGTATTTATAAGAAGATTCTACCTTTAAAATTGTGGCATTTATGGCTATCGGAAATTTAATTGATCGATATTCGATTAACGAAGGCAGTTATCGATAGAATAACGCAAACTTGATCATTTTTAATGGGTTCAGGGTATAAAAAATAAGTTATATAAAAATAGGAATTTATAAACTATGTATTTCTTTATTATAAGGTTTAAGGTAAGCAAATAATTTAACAGATGTCCCCATTCACTAATTTATTTGAAATAGAAGATAGGTGTTTTTATTGGAATCGTATATATTTTGCAAAAAATTGTTTAATAATTTCGTAATAGCTGTAGATAAGAAAGATATAAATCAAAAGCAACTAAACCAATACTCTTAATGATTTTAATCAGCAATTGCCATTGAAAATGGTAATTATCCCACAATAACAAGCTTGGATACCAACAATAGTTCCGCAATGGTACGAGGTAATGACGCAAGTGCCGGGAGCTGTAATAATTCACCAAATTTAGTTCCTTCTAACGCTTTACGAGTTGAACAAAATGGGCAAAGCATAGATAGTACTAACCACCATCTAAAGGAGTCTGTCAACCATTTGGCCAGGGACGAAAATGCCAACAATAAGAGTCACCGCAATGATTTGGGAAATCATCGAGGGATCGACATCATCCCCATAACTCAACTTATGCCAGAGACAGTCCAGGATCATCAACAGCAACAGATGCCGAGCACCGGCCCACTAACAACAGCTAATACCTCATCTCTAATACTCCTACAATCCAGCGCCAATTGCTCATCGGTCGACGGACGTTCTGATGCTGATTCAATTGCTACCAACAGCACGGCTATTTATGCCACACCCACAATGCTCCCCAGTTTTAGCCACTACTCTTCAGGCAAGTTGCTCATTCAAGTCCTGCACTCGTCGCTCATTGCTAGTTCTGTTCTAGCATATCTCGCACAACACTTGGTGGTGGCACTTTAGGTTTGGCTTCAGTCAACGTTTTTTTTAATACAATTAATATAAGAATCTACGAACACCAATAATTTCAGTGACATATAGAAAGTATTAGAATATAAAACTTAGAAACGTTTACATTTATTATATCTATATAATTCTTTCGTTATGGTGTAGTTATGGGAAAATTTGTATTTATCCATAATAACCTTTTTATTTTTCTTAAGTAACATGTCTTTGAATTTTACTGTGAATATAATTGCATTTTTTTTTTTAGCGTGTGGATCAGTAGTTCCAAGCGCGGATTACGCTTATAGTCCCGCATATACACAATATGGTGGTGCTTATGGATCATACAGTTACGGTACTAGTAGTGGTCTAATCAGTAAGTATCTATAAAGAATATAATTTGATAAAGTCTAAACCCTCTTTCATCCTGTTACAGATTCATCATACTATTACGAAGGTGGGCAAAATCAGGCGTCCCTTAACCAAGATTTGCGCTCACCCCTTGCTGCTACAAGAGCCAACTCGCTAGTGTCCGCAGCCTCTCCAACTGGTAGTGCATGCACAAAATCAGAAACATCTGATATATTTCTTGTGTAGTGACCGACTATCACAGCACACTTTTCATAACGCAGACATTGTCCAGAAAGAAAATAAAAAAGCAATACATTTCGGGAGTTCTTCATGGATCCAAAGATATTTATAAAGCTATATGTAACACTAAGACGTTACTAGCTTGAAGTAGACAAAAAATCGTTCTTGAATGCTAAAAAGCTGCGCTAACAGTCCATTGTTGGTTATTTATCTATGACGATATTAAGAAGACGAACTGAACTCAACGAGAACAATTCTCATACTATAAGTTAATTTGCATTTAATAAGGTATGTATTAGCGCTCCAAAGTATTGCATTTTATAATTTTTGGAGATCGATGGCACGTTGTAGTTAATTACCCTTGAACTGGTAACTAATAGGGTGGGTTCAAAAATCAAAGTAAAAAACTAGTTATTCATACATAACTTCACCGTTTGTCCGATTATTCCAGTGGAAGCGAAACGATATAATATTTCGATCCGCGCGAATTGTCGGCGTATCTTTCAATACAGAACACGCATCACGACACAATTTTAATTCCCTCTGCAAGAGTAATATATAAAGAAACACAACTTCCAACGATTAAATGTACATACATAATTATGTTGTGGCTTACTTAATAACTACACATAGCTATTAAGAATAAATATTGAAACCAAAATCTTTACTAAGGGAAACTCAACCAAAAAGTATAAATACAAGTTTTTCGAAAACTTTTAAATTATGTGTTTTTTAGGTTAGATATAAATATAAATACTATACTTGATACACCTATATAAACGTATTAAATTCTTATATCTATATACATGTGTATGGGAAAATTGTATATATGTTTTGTTATAATTGTACATAAAGATAGTATGAATGCGAGTGTTATTTTAATTATAACAATATCATAGGCATACTTTTTCTGTTCGATTCTTAATTACAAAAAAAACAAATATAAGTTAAATTTTATTTGAGTTGAGCCTTATATATTTTACATAATATTAGCAATTACTGATCTGCTAGAACTAAAACCGGCAAAATAGAAATCACCCGTTAACAGGTGAAGTAAAATACAATAAAAATGCAATTGTTCAAACAGGGACATTCTAATCTGTAATTTTAATTTATTTTATTTATATACAGATAAAATGTTGTAATAATAATGAAATAGTGTATTTTAGTGCCCGTGTGTACATCGAACTGTATTTTTACTCGTAAATTTAATTAATTGATAACGGAACACGATATCTTATAAGAAAGCACATACCAAATTTTGTATGAATAAGTACATTCACGCATCATAAATTAGTAAAACCAGATTGCGCATTTCCGATATACCTGTTAAGAGGTTACTTGTTTTCGTTACGTCCATATAGGCAAAAACGTTGGCCTGGAACATTTTTTCCAATCTTCGAAGGGAATTGTCAGAATCTACCATTCAAATCTGAAGAATTCCCAGTATAATAAAGAAAAAGTGCTCTGCAATTACTGCAATCGCTCGAAGGCTTTCGGAATTGCATATTTACCATAACCTTAGGATGCCGCGTCAATAAGGCAAAAGACTATTTATTATGTCCAAATAAGGAAATTTATTAAAAAAAACTGTAAAAAAATGCAAAGTGACTAATACAAAAGTCTTGCAAAATAACTAACCAAAATTAAGTACAGTATACATAATATATATTTTCATTGATATGCAAATAAAAGTTTTTGTTTTACAAAATTCACACTACGTTTCAGTTGTTATGGTGCTACAAAATCTTTTTTTTATTACTTTTGACATATTAAAAATAATTAAAACTAAAGTTTTAGAAAAAAAATAAAGCATAACCGTCCGTAAGGTGTTTTTTTGCTGCGCATTTAAACATTTAAGGTCATAAACAGCACCAAACAGCGGTTTCTTCACACATCAACAATACCGAAACAATATATATTATATTTAGCTGTAAAGTTGAATGTTGACCTTGTAAAGTATATTAGAAATTTAATTTTAATTTAGAAATTTTTACATAATTAACTGCTGTCTACAATTATGTAGATGCACAGTATGTTGTTTGAATTTGCTAAAACCACTGGTGGCGCGATCTGGTTTATTCTCTGTATGTAAATGCCTACATACCTAGTAAATAAGATTAATTCATAAATTCAAATTATATGTAATATACTTGCATATTAGACTTAAATAAAAATGAAGGTACAAAGTGTATCAGAGATAATTTACACACGTACATGAATATTTAAGCCGTGACTATTTCTATATAATTTTCGACGGCTTACAAAATTTTAAATCAAACTAAAGGTAAGAAAAACACTCCTACACTTTTGTGGTTTATTTACATATTTAGCTGGCTTATAAGGAAATTTGCAAAAAAAAAACCCATTAAATTCACTGTGTTGCACTTATTTTACAAAATGTTGGTCAAAAGTGCCATTTAATCGGCAAACTCCAAGTTCGCATCGCTCGCTTCGGGTCCCTTCAAAATTTCTCATCTCGCACCACTTTTCGTGCGCTTCTTCGCACACAATCTATTATAGTACGTGTAGCAGTCACGCAAAGAAGCCCACGCGATTAATTTGCTACAAGTCAAATAACAATGAGTTAATTTGTATAATGTATGTACGTTTTAATGTAACTTATTTGCCTCTTGCAGCTCCGTACTTACTTCTCATGAACTCTTTACTGCAATGAAACCATATTTGTTTCCTCGCTTCTACGGCCATTATAACTTATATTTTCTTCCATTTAAATAATTTAATATATTTTTTTTCAGTTTCTTTTTCCATTTTTATGTACTTGCTGAATTCAATTGGTTTAATGGTGGAGTGCCGATAGTCGCCCTCAAAATATATCAAATTCATTCATTTGACACCGTCGAACAGCTGCTTACAAAATCCATAGAAGTTAACAGTGTGGAGTTCAGTTTTGCTGTCTCTAATCCCCCGTGTATAATTTCACTACCTATTCACACCGTTCTTTTATATTGAGTTTTTCAATGCTGATTACTTTTATAATTCGTAAACAGGTTTTATGACTAGTGTTACCCTACCGAATATATCGACTGCGATGAATCGATAAGTAATTGTATAAAGGACAGGCTAGTGTGACCGTTCCTAATTTTTAAAATATCGAACAGACTTATAATACAGACTTATATAAGCACATTCAGAACAACTAGTGACCTGATGACTAACATTTAGAGTCACATTACTTTTGAAAATTAAATCAGCTCAGACACATGTCCACATAGTATTTCTAGGTGTACGATTTTTACTAAATTTTCGAATTCAAATAACGTTTTCAAATCAATGAACAGAATTTATATATTCTCCACATTTTTTTTTGGCAGCGCCTCTGGTTTCTGGAAATAACTTTTGACATACTTTTGGTAATTAAAAGTTGTTTTGTAGTATAATTTTATAATTAATCTCGAGTATGAAGCAGTTAGCAGTCTTCTCATGACAATCTCCATTGGCATCCTCCCAAATATCATGCGATAGCTGCTTGGCTAAATCAAAATTATTTTTTAACGATTGACATAATACATTTTTTTATTTACTTAGTGTTCATTCATTTTGGGGCTTACTGCTATGAATACATTCAAAACTTATATGGACAGTAAGAGCTATCTTAACTTAACATGGTGTGTGTCTGGACTATTTAGGTTTGGTTGCGAAGCAGCTTTATTTTACTAAGGTTGAGAACTTAATAGTTTCCCTCTTTACTAAGGTTGAGAACTTAATATTTTCCCTCTGTTGTTTGGCAGATGTGGTTTTTGTCTTGGATAAGTTGATTAATGTTAATTTGGTTCATCGCAAGATTCGATAGGTATGTGTGTCTGATAGGTATCATAGTCTGTTTACATAGTATTAGATATATTTCTGATCTTCTTTGGGTAATTTATATATATTTTATTATTTTTTTTTTTTTCTAAATTTTCGAATTTAAATAACGTTTTCAAATCAATGGACACAATTTATATATTCTCCACATATTTTTTTGGCAGCGCCTCTGGTTTCTGGAAATCACTTTTGACATATTTTTGGTAATTTAATGTTGTTTTGTAGTATAATTTTATAATTAATCTCGAGTCCGAAGCAGTTAGCAGTCTTCTCATGACAATCTCCATCGGCATCCTCCCAAATATCATGCGATAGCTGCTTGGCTAAATCAAAGTTATTTTTTAACGATTGACATAATACATTTTTTTATTTACTTAGTGTTCATTCATTTTGGGGCTTACTGCTATGAATACATTCAAAACTTATAGGGACAGTAAGAGCCCTCACTCTTCGGCAACTTAACAGGTGGCTGTGGTGTCGGTGGACTATCGTGTAGGGTCTGTGGTTGCCGAAGCGAGGACTTTATTTTACTACACGGCTCTGCAGAACTCAATCAGCGCCGGCGGCGCCGGGGGGCCGGGGCGGCGCCCGCCCCCGGCCCCCCCGCGGCGCGGCCCGGCCCGGCCGGGGCCGCGCCCGGGCGGGCCCCGGGGGCGGCGGGGGCGGCCTTTATTTTACTAAGGTTGAGAACTTAATATTTTCCCTCTTTACTAAGGTTGAGAACTTAATAGTTTCCCTCTTTACTAAGGTTGAGAACTTAATATTTTCCCTCTGTTGTTTGGCAGATGTGGTTTTTGTCTTGGATAAGTTGATTAATGTTAATTTGGTTCATCGCAAGATTCGATAGGTATGTGTGTCTGATAGGTATCATAGTCTGTTTACATAGTATTAGATATATTTCTGATCTTCTTTGGGTAACTTATATATATATATATATATATATTTTTTTTTTTCTACATTTTCGAATTCAAATAACGTTTTCAAATCAATGAACAGAATTTATATATTCTCCACATTTTTGTTTGGCAGCGCCTCTGGTTTCTGGAAATAACTTTTGACATACTTTTGGTAATTTAAAGTTGTTTTGTAGTATAATTTTATAATTAATCTCGAGTATGAAGCAGTTAGCAGTCTTCTCATGACAATCTCCATCGGCATCCTCCCAAATATCATGCGATAGCTGCTTGGCTAAATCAAAATTATTTTTTAACGATTGACATAATACATTTTTTTATTTACTTAGTGTTCATTCATTTTGGGGCTTACTGCTATGAATACATTCAAAACTTATATGGACAGTAAGAGCTATCTTAACTTAACATGGTGTGTGTCTGGACTATTTAGGTTTGGTTGCGAAGCAGCTTTATTTTACTAAGGTTGAGAACTTAATATTTTCCCTCTTTACTAAGGTTGAGAACTTCATATTTTCCCTCTGTTGTTTGGCAGATGTGGTTTTTGTCTTGGATAATTTGATTAATGTTAATTTGATTCATCGGAAGATTCGATAGGTATGTGTGTCTGATAGGTATCATAGTCTATTTACATAGTATTAGATATATTTCTGATCTTCTTTGGGTAACTTATATATATATATATATATTATTTTTTTTTTTTCTAAATTTTCGAATTCAAATAACGTTTTCAAATCAATGAACAGAATTTATATATTCTCCACATTTTTTTTTGGCAGCGCCTCTGGTTTCTGGAAATCACTTTTGACATATTTTTGGTAATTTAAAGTTGTTTTGTAGTATAATTTTATAATTAATCTCGAGTATGAAGCAGTTAGCAGTCTTCTCATGACAATCTCCATAGGCATCCTCCCAAATATCATGCGATAGCTGCTTGGCTAAATCAAAATTATTTTTTAACGATTGACATAATACATTTTTTTATTTACTTAGTGTTCATTCATTTTGGGGCTTACTGCTATGAATACATTCAAAACTTATATGGACAGTAAGAGCTATCTTAACTTAACATGGTGTGTGTCTGGACTATTTAGGTTTGGTTGCGAAGCAGCTATATTTTACTAAGGTTGAGAACTTAATATTTTCCCTCTTTACTAAGGTTGAGAACTTAATATTTTCCCTCTGTTGTTTGGCAGATGTGGTTTTTGTCTTGGATAAGTTGATTAATGTTAATTTGGTTCATCGCAAGATTCGATAGGTATGTGTGTCTGATAGGTATCATTTTATCATTTTTACATAGTATTAGATATATTTCTGATCTTCTTTGGGTAATTTATATATATTTTATTTATTTTTTTTTTTTCTAAATTTTCGATTTTAAATAACGTTTTCAAATCAATGAACACAATTTATATATTCTCCACATTTTTTTTTGGCAGCGCCTCTGGTCTCTGGAAATCACATTTGACATATTTTTGGTAATTTAAAGTTGTTTTGTAGTATAATTTTATAATTAATCTCGAGTATGAAGCAGTTAGCAGTCTTCTCATGACAATCTCCATCGGCATCCTCCCAAATATCATGCGATAGCTGCTTGGCTAAATCAAAATTATTTTTTAACGATTGACATAATACATTTTTTTATTTACTTAGTGTTCATTCATTTTGGGGCTTACTGCTATGAATACATTCAAAACTTATATGGACAGTAAGAGCTATCTTAACTTAACATGGTGTGTGTCTGGACTATTTAGGTTTGGTTGCGAAGCAACTTTATTTTACTAAGGTTGAGAACTTAATATTTTCCCTCTTTACTAAGGTTGAGAACTTAATAGTTTCCCTCTTTACTAAGGTTGAGAACTTAATATTTTCCCTCTGTTGTTTGGCAGATGTGGTTTTTGTCTTGGATAAGTTGATTAATGTTAATTTGGTTCATCGCAAGATTCGATAGGTATGTGTGTCTGATAGGTATCATAGTCTGTTTACATAGTATTAGATATATTTCTGATCTTCTTTGGGTAACTTATATATATATATATATATATATTTTTTTTTTCTACATTTTCGAATTCAAATAACGTTTTCAAATCAATGAACAGAATTTATATATTCTCCACATTTTTGTTTGGCAGCGCCTCTGGTTTCTGGAAATAACTTTTGACATACTTTTGGTAATTTAAAGTTGTTTTGTAGTATAATTTTATAATTAATCTCGAGTATGAAGCAGTTAGCAGTCTTCTCATGACAATCTCCATCGGCATCTTCCCAAATATCATGCGATAGCTGCTTGGCTAAATCAAAATTATTTTTTAACGATTGACATAATACATTTTTTTATTTACTTAGTGTTCATTCATTTTGGGGCTTACTGCTATGAATACATTCAAAACTTATATGGACAGTAAGAGCTTTTTTTCACAACTCTAGCACATCAGCTTTTACACTGATGGCCTTTTTTTTTTTTTTTTTTTTTTTTTTGTGCGATTGGCACAAATGTATGTTGTGATATATGTTCTTTATACAGTGTAGTTACTTTAAATATGGTTTGCAATCTGAACATGTTGTAGTGGAAAAAGCATAAAAGTACAACATGTTTTTTAAAGTAACAGTAATTTAATAAAGCCTAAGCAACAAAATATTTAATTTGTTTTGTAATAAGAGTAGACATGTACAATTATTGTAATGGCAATGTACATGGATGTAACAGAGAATGTGGGAGCATAAGGTAGATTCAACAGTGATAAGTGGCCAAACTCGTCATCTTGTTGTATCATAGAGTTTTGACAGAGTATATGTTTAAGTAATGTATTAAACACTTGTTTTGCTTAGGTTGAAGTGCTTTTTACACGGATATATACAATTGATTGCTTGAGGTTAAAGAACATATGTAAGTAATGTGCAGCATCAGCATTTTTGGAATGCCATTAGCCAGCAGTTGTGACAGTGTTTGGTTATTTGATTAGAGAGAATGAGTTTAGTGCACATATATTTTTAGGGAAATGTTGTGTTCCCATGAGAGTTGAATAGTGTATGTATATAGAGTTAAAAATGCTTTTGTTTAGCTATGTAACATTCTTCAAATGAAGAAAGCGCAGAGTAGTCTAAATTAAAATAAGAAAATAAATAAAAATAAAAATAAAAATAAAAAAAACAAGGACTGCAAAAGAAAAGGAATACCAAAAGCCTTTTAGTCAGCGCTTCTCTCTATTATTGTTAAGGGCAACGACACTGAAGGCTAGGCGAGCAAGGAGGAGGATTATGGCCAAATAAAAATGAAGATAAAAATTATGAATGAAATGATGATATTTTGTTTTAATAGTGGTAATAAATAAATAATAAATGTAGTGAAAGGGTGGGATTATATGTATTTTTTATTTTTTTTATTTTTTATATGCTTTAAAAGCCTGTATATTACGCACCCCAGAAACGCGCATTGTGATTTTGTTCACAGTTTGCACACTTTCAAGGGAGAAGAGAATGACAAACTTTTAAGGTTATTTATTTTAATACATATCTATTTATTTATTTCTTATAATTATTTATTTATTTTATTATTTTATTTTTTATTATTATTATTATTATTTTTATTATAATTTTTTTTTTTTCCATATTTTTTTTTATTTATTTATATATACTTTTTTTGTTGATTTGTTTATTTATTATTATTACTATTATTTTATTTATTTATTATTTTTTATTTCATTTAGTTATTTTATTTATTTATTTATTTATGCCCCCCCCCCCCCCCCCTATTTTTCCTTTGATTTAGAAGCCTGTAAATCACACATACCCAAAAACGCGCAGTGTGACTTTGTTCATAGTTTGCACGCTTTAATGGGAGATGAGAAATACAAAACTTGTTAAGGTTATTAACTCTGACTTATTTATTATTGTTACTATTATTTTATTTATTTATTATTTTTTATTATTATGTTTATTTATTATTATTACTATTATTTTATTTATTTATTATTTTTTATTTCATTTAGTTGTTTTATTTATTTATTTATTTATTACCCCCCCCCCCCCCCCCTATTTTTACTCTGATTTAGAAGCCTGTAAATCACACATACCCAAAAACGCGCAGTGTGACTTTGTTCATAGTTTGCACGCTTTAATGGGAGATGAGAAATACAAAACTTGTTAAGGTTATTAACTCTGACTTTATTGTGTTGTATTAATTTTTATTTAATACATATCCTATGAGTTGTTAGATTTTCCCTCTAGTTTTCCCCGCTGATGGCGTACGCGCTGTTGCTGAAGTCTGCGAGTTTGAAGCCGATTTTGCAAATGCTTATGCTGTAGATCCGTTGTCTGTTGTTTATTTGAATTTTTGTGAAGGCTTTGGATTGCGTTTGCTGAATCTTGTGTAAATTTTGAGAGTTTTTTTTGTATTAGAAGTTTGTAAACTTCACATCCCTTAAAGTTCGCTGTGTGATTTTTTTCACAGTTAGCACATTTTAGTGGGAGATGTGATGGTTTAGTACAAAGTCGTGAGAGATGTTCAAGGCCACATTTCACACATCGCGGTAAATGATTACAATAGCGAGCCGTATGGTTAAATCGCTGACAACGATTGCACTGAGGAAGATAATTTGGAGTGCGTTTTGGCCATTCAAATTTAACAACATAATTGCATAAATGTTTGATTTTAAATATGCTTGTATTTTTAATAACAGCTTTACTTGTGTTATCAGGTGCAAGTTCAATAAAGAACAAATTTGGTGAGTAAGTTTTGGGTTCAGAACCAATATGACGAAGATTCCGATATGTTGGGTTAAATATGTTGCGAACATTGTATCCTAGATCCTGAAGTTCACTTTGAATTATTTTTGTGTTAGTGGAAGCATGAATTCCTCGTACAACTACCCGAAAAGATCGGTCCTCTCGTGATTGATAGGTATTGTATGTGAAGTTGGTTAAAATAATGTTATGAGATGAATCCATTATGTTGGAGCATGATTTCAACAATCCAATTATATTCCTGTTTTTTTATTCACAACTCTAGCACATCAGCTTTGACACTGATGGCCATTTTATTTAAATTCGTCTGATTACCTACTGGCAACTTATACAAATTATAATCGTAACAATAACAACATTTGCTTATTGTATATGTATGGCTAGAGGCATTAACAATTAACAGCCTTTTTTTAAATATTAAATGTAATCGATTACGATACAAAAGTTCTGGCAACGATAGTTGCCATTGTCTGGGAAGTGCAAGTTGGTCACACTTAACATTGTTTACATTTTACTTTGTTAATTGGAATTGTTATTAATGTAACTTTTAGTTTCGTTTCAGCTTCAAAATGAATATTGGACATCGTTGGACTTTTCCTCGTCATCGCTCTGGTGAGCAGCCGTCTTCAGGATGACCACCAATGGACAAGGTAAGTTGATATGAAGTGGCTGCTATGTACGTCTGCGCAGCTGATTTGCATGTTTTCATTTCTTAAATATAATTACAGATTAATTTAATATCACATTTTTTTCAGGAACTATTGAGGCAGATGTCGTCTTGGGATCCGCCGGGAGGCCGAGCATTTGTGGCAACAGGATTTGTTGCGTCGTCCGGGTGTTTGGGTAGGTATATTACAGCAGCTGATTTATGGCCGCGGCTGCAGCATGGACGTCAATTATTTATATATGTTTTCCTTTCTTTGCAGGTAATAGGTGACGAACGCCGGTGAACATTACATCAGATTGGATGCTCAGGAGTCAGGACTTAGTTGCGTCGATGGATCAGGTAAGTAGTATTGATTTTTATATTGTAGTATGTGTGCGTGTATTTTTATTTAGGTTTTTATTTTATTATACGTGTCGTGTTAATTTTTTGTTTGCAATTATTTTGTTGATTTTTTATTATTTGCGCATATATGTTTGTATATGTGCATACACCTGCACAAGAATGCGTGTGTTTATATGCATTTAATTGGTTTTGTTGTTGTCATTTTTATTCTATTTTATTAATCTTTGTTTTTTGTTATTTTCTATTTGTTGCAGGCATTGTAGGCAAGACACCGAGCTGACGACTCAACCACGTACGGGTCCTGGGGCGACGCCGTGATGGCCAGGTTAGTTTGTAGATTGGAGCGTTGTGTATGTGATTTTAATTTTGTCCAATATTTCCAGGTACCACTGTGGTTATACCACGTAGGGGGAGATGCATCCTGTCCCACACTCTCAGGATACCCAGCCAACAGGTACTCCAGTGTGCCGTGTAAGTTTTTGTAGCGTAGTGTGAATTTTCTGTGTCGCCAGTTTTCTAATGTTTTTTTTTTATTTATTTTATTTGCATGTACTTTTCCGCTGTGTTGCCATCGTGAGGAGTTCCAACAGCTATATCCAGCCAGTTTTATATTTTGTTCATTTAGTCGGTTATGTATCTATACCTTTGTAAATTTATTTATTATTGATTTCAATTTTATGTATTTATATTATTGTTATACTTTGCAGTATTGTGTAATTTTTTTATTTATTTTTATTTAAGTCATATATTGTATTTTTGTTATTTAATTTGTAGTATGAGTGCGTGTGTATCATGCACACATACATAAATAAATATATACGTGCGTGTGAGTACGTATAATTTCATGTGACATTTGTTGACTTTTATTTTGTTTGTTGATACAGCATACATTTGTGTATGTTTATTTATTTTATTTAATTGCAATTTTTATTATTATTTTCAGATTATATTGTTATTTATTATATTGATTTGTTTGTTCTTTTTTTTTCAGGTGTTATTGCTGGAGGGCGTCATGGATATAGGCGATACGTTTGGTATATCTTTGGTCCAGGTAAGTTGTATTAGGAGCATGCTGTTTTAAATGTTTCGTGTAAATTAATTTTTTTTCAATTTTTAGGTTCTTGCATTTGTGAGGAACTATATGCTGTCTGGGCATTAGGGTGACAGCATATATTCGTCAGGGAAGAAGTCATTTGCGGAGTCGTCCGTATCCGTCCACGAATCCTCATTGGGTTCCTGTGGAGTGTCCTGCTGGTGTTGATGGGCTTGTGGAGCGTTTACGTTCGATGTAATGCAATTTTTTGTTTGCATTGTTATCAGTTGAAGTAGGACATTTAATAATTGGTCCATTTTTTTTTCTAGCCTCGTCAACATGGCCATGTTTTGATGCTGCTCTTGCTGTCGTCGTTGTTGCTGGTGCTGCTCATTCAGGGGCTGCTGGATGTGTGGTTGCTGCTCTTCGCGTTTTTGTTTTTTGCCGCTGCACGACTTTTTAGAGTGTGCAGCTTTGTCAGGTGAGTTTTCTGTTCCTTGTTGCTTGTGCGGTGTAACTTGTTTCTGTTGTTTCTGTTGCAGGGTGTGCTGAAATCTGGCCAGGTGTTTTTCGGCCGGATTTTGCACTTTTGCGACACTCAGTCCTTCACGCAAGACGTCACTATATGTATTTTTTTGTTTATTTGCAGTTTGTTTGTGTTGAGTCCGTCTCTCAGCAGTTTCCTGGAGTGGCTCCGTCCGAATTGGCTGCGGCATATGGCGAGGGGGGTCAGCTATCAATCTCTGCTGGTTCCTGTGTCGGGGTTGTCTGTCCTGGAGCTCCTCCATCGCGACTCGATTCACCCTGAGTCTGGCGCGCGCTTCTTTGTAGGCTGGACAGCCTTTGTAGCAGCTAACATGTGCATTTCCACAGTTGGCACATTTAGCGTCTTCCTGCCTAGGTTTTGGGCATGCTGTTGAAGGATGCTGGCCTGCACACTTCATGCATACGGGAGGCCGGCTGCAGTAATTTTTGGTATGCCCAAAAGATTGACAGCGGTGACATTGTGCTGGGTCGAGAGACTTAGCCTGCCTCTCGATGTCCACAGATTGGTATCCCAGTTGCTTCACCGTGAGTATTTGTTTATGACTTCCATCTTCTCTAGTAGCAATCTCAACTTCAAATATGTTTAATCGCTTCCTAGAGAATCTGGATTGCATGGGTCTGGAGAAGCGTGTTGTGAATCCCAACTTGCTCAATTTGTCAGTCAGCCAGTCACATGGAGTAGTGTGATGGAGACCACGGATGACGATCCTGAATCCTTTGTCGCTGCGCCTCTGATGTGTATGAGTCAATATGCCATCTTTTTTTAAGGCTGCCTGGATTGCATCGAAGGTTTGACTGTCTTCGCATTGAATGCGGAGGCCATTGTTTGCAGTCGCCTTCGTAACATATTTGCCCACGTCGGGCAAGTCCGACAGTCTTTCCAGGAGCGGCACAATTGACTCAATTGCTGGCAGGAAAATAGTTGGCATTTTCTTTGAGCGATCATTCAAAAGTTGGAGGATGTTATGTTGGAGTGGCTGCTGCTTCGTGCGCTCGTCATCATGTTGTTCATGCAGATGTCGTAGTTGCTGAGGTGGCGGCTGTTCCAAGCTGTCATGTACTTGTTTGTGGTTGTCCATTTCCATGCGGCGTGCTTCCTGATGCAGCCTAATAGCAAGGCCACTCTTGAAGACTGGCGTTGTTATTGGCTGATCCAGGAGGTGCAGATCCTCGTCAGTGTTGTCCATTTCCATACATCTTCTTTTCAGTGGTGAGCGGTAAGTATTTGCAGGTAAGAGTGTAGGTTTAGGTAATTGGTGAGGGAGCAGCGGTGGAGTTCCATTCAGCCAACTATGTACCACTTTGTTATTGGTACCATTAGTTGTTGTCGTGCTGCTCCTCGTAGGTGACGATTGCGTTAGTATTGGCAGTAGATTCCTTCTGGATGTGGATCTTGTCATGTGTAGTTGCTGAAGCGCGTCCGAATTATTTGAATATATTAAATTATCCGTATTTGCATTTTTATTTAATAAGTTTTGTGTTGCACAGTGTGATCTGTTTGCACTGTCACTTGTAGTTGCTGTTGTTGTTGTTGTTAATTTGTTGTTGTTGTTTTTGTTGTTGTCGCCGTTGTTGCTGTGGTTTTTGGTGTTGTTTTTGTAGTTGTTGTTGCTTTTGTTGTTGCCATTGTTGTTGTTTGTGTTGTTGTTGTTGCCATTGTTGTTGTTGTGTTGTTGCTGCGCGCCAAGTGTGTGCTTGTCTGAGTGTGTTGTTGTGTGTGAGCTTTTTGTATTTTCACATGTTGTTGTAGTTGTTGTAGTAGTTGCCAGTGAGTAGTTGTTGTATTTTTGCTGCTGATGCGCATCAGAATTATTGTCGATTGTATTTAATTCCATTTGTGTGTTTGGATGTGTTGCTTGTAGAGTTGTGTGTGTGCCATTTGCATTGGCACTTGTCCATGGTGTGTTTGTGTGAGTGTGTGATGTGTGTGTGCTGTTTGCATGTGTCCATATGTTTGTGGCTGCAGTGTGTGTAAAAGGGGAAATTGAAGTTGGCGCCAATTTTTTAAATCCAAGCGTTGTCTGTCTCAGTTGCGCGCTTGGCAATTTGCGCGCGCAACTATCGTCATCTCTTTCCGTCTTTGCTGCTTGCTTATTGGCTTCCTTCATTGGAGGGGAAATAGCGTCATTTGAAGTAGGGGAAGTTTTCATACTCTTTCTCCCACTTTCGTCAGACGCCGACTGATTTGGCGCGAAAGACTTTCTTTCATACAGGTGTGTGTGTTTGTGTTGGCGTCTTACATTTTTTTCCACCACCGTCTGGTCAAGCACCGAGTCCATTGCAGCGCCTCCGTCTTCGTAGACAAACATTTCTTCAAATGTGTCCATGTCTATTGATGCTCCTCCAAATGGCCGTGTGGACATGTCCGAGGCTGTCGCGGACAGTAGCGACACCGTATCTGCTGCAGCCTCTTGGTGCACTATATCTTCCATTTTTATTCACTTTGTATTTTATTAATTTTTTTTTTAATATTATTTTCTTTAATTTATTATAATTTTTATTATTATTTATAATAAATAATTTAATTTTTCATTTTAATTTATTTTATTTGCACTTTAAATTATTTTTTGGCGAGAGCGTTTTTTTTTTTTTATTCACAACTCTAGCACATCAGCTTTTACACTGATGGCCATTTTATTTAAATTCATCCGATTACCTTTCGGCAACATACATAAATTGTAATCATAACAATAACAACATTAGCTTATTGTATGTAAGACTAGAGGCGTTAACATTTGATAGCCTTTTTAAATCTAACAATAATAGAAATTAATTACGATACATGGTCTGGCAACGATAGTTGCCATTTTCAGTGACTTGCGTTTTGGTCACACTTTACATTGTTTACATTATTTACATTTATACATTTACTTATTGTCAATTTATAATTAATGTTTAGTTTCATTTCAGGTACATTTTTCTTATTTTTAGCAGGTATTGGATGGATGTCGTGACCAGGGAGCCCTCTTGATGGACACATGCAGGAGCAGCCGGGAGTTGTTGCATCGTCTGGATGTTTGGGTAAGTATATTTGCAGCAGCTAATTTTTGGCCGCGGCAGCGGCATTGACGTCAATTAATTATGTTTTTTTGTTTCTTTGCAGGTAATGGAAGGGATCGCCGTTGGAGGTTCGTCAGGCCGGATGCTTTGGAATTCGGTTCCGGATGCGTAGATGGATCAGGTGAGTGTTGTGTTGTTTGGTTATTAGTGCATTTATAATTGTGTATACATATAACCATGCACATGCATGCGTGTGTTTATATGCATTTGTTTGGTTTGTTTATTTGCATGGTAATTTTGTTTGATTTTGTCTTGTAATTTACGCATGTGTGTATATTGCATGCACCTGCACATGCACACGTACATATATGCGTGTGTTTATTTGTATTTATTTATGTTCAGTTTTGTTTGTTTATTTTGCATGTATGTGTATATGTGAGTTTTATATGTTTTTATTTGTGTGTATATTAGTATTTATGTAGGATTATATTGTTTTGTTTATTTAGTTATATTTTCTTTTTCGTGCGTATTTTGTTTATATGTTTATTATTTTAATTTGTATTTATTATTTTGTTTTGTTTTATTTATTTATTTCATTTTTTATTTTGCAGGTATGGTGTCGAGTTGTCTTCCATCCCCGCATGGGTCGAAAGGTAGCGCCTTATTGGCCAGGTGAGTTGCGTATGTAGCTTAAGTCGTTTATAATGTGATTATAATTTTGTCTTTTATTTTCAGGTACCACTGTAGGTGGCCCACGTCAGGGGAACTGCGTCTTGTCCGCTCTTTCAGGAGAGCCAGAAATTTGTTACTCCAGTGCTGCAGGTAAGTTTTTGCAGGGTTGTGTGAATTGGTTGTATTGTCACATTTTTCTAATATTGTTTATTAATTTTATTTGCATGTGATTTCGCGCTGTGATGCCGTCGTGAGGAGCCCAGGATTATATGTTATAATTTAGGTTTATTTAGTTTATATTATATCCGTTGTTTTATGGATTTATTTGTAATTTGCAATATTGTATTTTAATATTTTAAGTCATTAGATATAATTTGTGATTTTTTGTTTGGATTATTTGTTATGTGTGCGTGTGTTTACATGCGCACGCATACATGAATAAACATATACGTGTGTGCGTATATATAAATGTGTCATTTATTTGGTTTAAGTTTTTATTTTTTATTGTTTAGAGTCAACATACATTTGAGTATGTTTATTTATTTTATTTAATTTGTTTTGTATTTTTGGTTTTGGTTACTTTGTTTATGTTGTTTATTTTTGTTATTTTATTAAGGTAATGTTTTTTTTATTTCTGTTGATTAAATAGTAGGCTTGGGCTCCTGTATTGGCTACAATATGCAATCTTTTTAAGGAGATTGCATATAGTCGTCATCAAAGAAGTCGTTGACAGAGTCGTCCATATCCGTCCACGATTCCTCATTTTGTTTTTGTGGAATGTCCTGTTGTTGTTGTTGAGCGTGTAGAGCGACATTTGATGTAGTACAATGTTTTGTTTGTAGTGTAATAAATTGCAGTAGCACATTTAATAACTGGTCAATTTTGTTTTCCAGTCGCGTCAACATGGTCATGTTTTGGTGCTCCTCTTGTTCTGGTTGTAGTTGTTGTTGTTGCTTATTCTGGGGCTGCTGAGTGGGTGATCGCTGCTCTACGCATCCTTGTGTTTTGCTGCCGCGCAACTTGTTTGCAGTTTGCGCTGCTTTGTCAGGTGATTTTTCCTTGCTTTGATGCTTGTGCGGTGTGGCTTGTTTTTGTTGCTTTTGTTGTAGGTTATGTTGAAATCTGGCCAGGTGTTTTTCGGCTGGGTTTCGCACTTCTACAGCACATGGTCCACCACGCACGACGTCACTATATGTCTTTTCCTGTGTAGCAGCATTTTGAGTCCCTTTGTCATCAGTTTGCTGGAGTGGCTTTGTCCGAGTTGTCTGCGGTAAGTGACGGGGGGTGTTGGTTACCGTTCTTTTGTCATTATTTTGGCGAGAGCGTCTGTCTTGGAGCTCTTCTTCTGCGATTTTGTTGACCCTCAGTCTGGCACGCGCTTCTTTAAAGGCTGGGCAGCCCTTGTAGCAACTGACGTGTGCGTTCCCGCAATTGGCACATTTGGCTGCTTCCTCTCTTGGCTTTGGGCATGTCGTCGAAGAGTGGTTGCCTGCACACTTCATGCAGGCGAAAGGACGGGTGCAATAGTTCTTCGTATGCCCAAAAGCCTGACAGCGGTGGCATTGTGCTGGGTCGAGCGAAATAGCCTGTCTCTCAATATTCACCTCCTGACTTCCTAGATGCTTTACAACGAGTATTTGTCTGTGACTTCCATCATCTCTAGAAGCGATTTCCACTTCAAACATGTTAAACCGCTTTCTAGAGAATCTGTGCTGCATGACTCTGACAAATCTCGTTGCGAAGCCTAGCTGACTCAGCTTTTGAGTCAGCCAGTCGCATGGCGTGGTGTGATGCAGTCCGCGGATGATCACTTTAAATCCTCTTTCGCTGCGCATCTGGTGTGTGTGTGTTTGAATGCCATCCTCTTTGAGGGCTGTCTGGATTGTGTTGAAGGTTCGTCTGTCTTCGCATTGGATGCGGAGACCGTTATTAGCTGTCGCCTTCGTCACGTATTTGCCTATTCCAGGCAAGCTGGACAGTCTATCCAGAAGAGGCACAATTGACTCCACTGAAGACAGGAGAATAGGTGGCATTTTTTTAGACTGTATATTCGTCAAATGTTGTACATTATATTGGAGTGGCTGCTGCTTCGTGCGCTTGTCATCTTGTTGAGAATGTTGGTGTCGGGATTGCTGGAGTGGCTGCTGTTTCATGTTGTCATGTTTATGTTTGTCCCTTTCTTTTTCAGCTTCCATACGGCGTGCTTCTTGGTGCAGCCTAATAGCAAGGCCACTCTTAAAGACTGGCGTTGTTATTGGCTGGTCCAGGGGGTGTAGCTCTTCGTCACTGTCGTCCATTTCCTTACTTCTTCTTTTCAGGGGCGAGCAGTAAGTATTGACAGGTAAGTCTTTGGGTTTAGGTAATTGGTGGGGGAGCAGCGGTGGAACTCCATTTAGCCAACTATGTACCACTTTATTGTTGGTATCATTTGTTGTTGTCTTGCTGCTCCTCGAGACTGAGGATTGTGTTAAAATTGGTAGAAGATTCCGTCTGGATGTGGAACTGGTCATCTGTAGTAGCTGGTGCGTGTGCGAATTATTTATATTTTTTAAATTATCCGTAATTGCAGGTTTATTTGTTAATTGTGACGCACAGTGTAATTTGTCTGCACTGTCACTTGTAGTTGCTGTTGTTGTTGTTAATTTGTTGTTGTTTTTGTTGTTTTTGTTGTTGTTGCTGTTGTTGTTGTTGCTGCTGCTGCTGCTGTTGTTGTTGCCGTTGTTGTTGTTATTGTAGTTGTTGTCGTTGTGTTGTTGCTGCTGCTGTTGCTGCACGTTAGTTGTATGTTGATTTGTATGTGTTGTTGCGTGTTTATTTTTTGTGCTGTCACTTGTTCTTGTAGTAGTTGTTGTAGTTGCAGGTGAATAGTTGTTGTGTTGGTGTTGCTGATGTGCATCGAAGTGTTTATGGTTTTTATTTAATTTCATTTGTTTGTTTGGATGTGTAGATAGTTGCGTTGTGTGTGTGCCATTTGCATTGGCACTTGTCCATGTGTTTGTGTGAGTGTGTGTTGCAGGCGGGGAGAGTGTTTTTGTTGTGTGCGTGCTGCTTGCGTGTGTCCAAATATTTGATGTTATATTTGGTTTGTTTGTATGTGTTGCGCTTGCTGTGTCCATATATTTGATGTTATATTTGGATTTGAGGCGCCAAAATATTGAACCCAAGCATTGTCAATTTCGATTGCGCGCTTTTCATATTGCGCGCGCAACTATCGTCATGTTTATCGATATTTGCTGCTTGCTTTTGGGCTTCCTTCGTTGGAGGGGAAATGGCGCCAAGAAAAGTAGGGGAAATTTGCGAAGTTGCGCAATTTCTCCCACTTTCGTCTGACGCTTGCTGTTTTGGCGCGAAAGACTTTCTTTGGTATAGGTGTGTGTGTTTGTGTTGGCGTCTCGATTTGTTTTCCACCACTGTCCGTTGGAGCACCGATTCCATCTGCATGCGTTTCATGCAATGTGTCTGTCTACCTTCCGAATTGATCGCAACACTTGCTTTTTTGTGCTGATTCTAAACTTTATTTAATTAAATAAACTTTTTATTTAATTTTAAATTAAATAAGTTTTCCTTGTCAATGACTGTTAAATGGACTTGTGGTCAAGTTCGAGGCTGAGACGGACAGTAGCGACACTGTAGGCACTGCAGTCCTCTTCACTGGTGCACATGTCACTTCCATATTCTTATTTGGCTATTATTTAATTTATTTATTTACATTTTTTATTATTTAGCTTTGAGGATTTCATTTGAAGCCTTTTTATTCAATTATGTTAGTACATACAATAATTGGTAGATATTTGCATTTTCAGTGATTTTATTTGGCACATTTATAATTTTTTTTTTTTTTCATTGCACATTACTTTTAGCACAATCAGCTTAGTTACATCTGATGGTCCGTATTTTATTTAAATTCATCCGATTACCTGTCGGCAACATAGCTTTAATTGTAATCATGACGAGTAACTAACATTAGCTTATTGTATGTAAGACTATTTGGCTTTGTTTATTCACAACTCTAGCACATCAGCTTTTACACTGATGGCCATTTTATTAAATTATCCGATTACCTTTCGGCAACATACATAAATTGTAATCATAACAATAACAACATTAGCTTATTGTATGTAAGACTAGAGGCGTTAACATTTGATAGCCTTTTTAAATCTAACAATAATAGAAATTAATTACGATACATGGTCTGGCAACGATAGTTGCCATTTTCAGTGACTTGCGTTTTGGTCACACTTTACATTGTTTACATTATTTACATTTATACATTTACTTATTGTCAATTTATAATTAATGTTTAGTTTCATTTCAGGTACATTTTTCTTATTTTTAGCAGGTATTGGATGGATGTCATGACCAGGGAGCCCTCTTGATGGACACATGCAGGAGCAGCCGGGAGTTGTTGCATCGTCTGGATGTTTGGGTAAGTATATTTGCAGCAGCTAATTTTTGGCCGCGGCAGCGGCATTGACGTCAATTAATTATGTTTTTTTTTGTTTCTTTGCAGGTAATGGAAGGGATCGCCGTTGGAGGTTCGTCAGGCCGAATGCTTTGGAATTCGGTTCCGGATGCGTAGATGGATCAGGTGAGTGTTGTGTTGTTTGGTTATTAGTGCATTTATAATTGTGTATACATATAACCATGCACATGCATGCGTGTGTTTATATGCATTTGTTTGGTTTGTTTATTTGCATGGTAATTTTGTTTGATTTTGTCTTGTAATTTACGCATGTGTGTATGTTGCATGCACCTGCACATGCACACGTACATATATGCGTGTGTTTATTTGTATTTATTTATGTTCAGTTTTGTTTGTTTATTTTGCATGTATGTGTATATGTGAGTTTTATATGTTTTTATTTGTGTGTATATTAGTATTTATGTAGGATTATATTGTTTTGTTTATTTAGTTATATTTTCTTTTTCGTGCGTATTTTGTTTATATGTTTATTATTTTAATTTGTATTTATTATTTTGTTTTGTTTTATTTATTTATTTCATTTTTTATTTTGCAGGTATGGTGTCGAGTTGTCTTCCATCCCCGCATGGGTCGAAAGGTAGCGCCTTATTGGCCAGGTGAGTTGCGTATGTAGCTTAAGTCGTTTATAATGTGATTATAATTTTGTCTTTTATTTTCAGGTACCACTGTAGGTGGCCCACGTCAGGGGAACTGCGTCTTGTCCGCTCTTTCAGGAGAGCCAGAAATTTGTTACTCCAGTGCTGCAGGTAAGTTTTTGCAGGGTTGTGTGAATTGGTTGTATTGTCACATTTTTCTAATATTGTTTATTAATTTTATTTGCATGTGATTTCGCGCTGTGATGCCGTCGTGAGGAGCCCAGGATTATATGTTATAATTTAGGTTTATTTAGTTTATATTATATCCGTTGTTTTATGGATTTATTTGTAATTTGCAATATTGTATTTTAATATTTTAAGTCATTAGATATAATTTGTGATTTTTTGTTTGGATTATTTGTTATGTGTGCGTGTGTTTACATGCGCACGCATACATGAATAAACATATACGTGTGTGCGTATATATAAATGTGTCATTTATTTGGTTTAAGTTTTTATTTTTTATTGTTTAGATCAACATACATTTGAGTATGTTTATTTATTTTATTTAATTTGTTTTGTATTTTTGGTTTTGGTTACTTTTGTTTATGTTGTTTATTTTTGTTATTTTATTAAGGTAATGTTTTTTTTATTTCTGTTGATTAAATAGTAGGCTTGGGCTCCTGTATTGGCTACAATATGCAATCTTTTTAAGGAGATTGCATATAGTCGTCATCAAAGAAGTCGTTGACAGAGTCGTCCATATCCGTCCACGATTCCTCATTTTGTTTTTGTGGAATGTCCTGTTGTTGTTGTTGAGCGTGTAGAGCGACATTTGATGTAGTACAATGTTTTGTTTGTAGTGTAATAAATTGCAGTAGCACATTTAATAACTGGTCAATTTTGTTTTCCAGTCGCGTCAACATGGTCATGTTTTGGTGCTCCTCTTGTTCTGGTTGTAGTTGTTGTTGTTGCTTATTCTGGGGCTGCTGAGTGGGTGATCGCTGCTCTACGCATCCTTGTGTTTTGCTGCCGCGCAACTTGTTTGCAGTTTGCGCTGCTTTGTCAGGTGATTTTTCCTTGCTTTGATGCTTGTGCGGTGTGGCTTGTTTTTGTTGCTTTTGTTGTAGGTTATGTTGAAATCTGGCCAGGTGTTTTTCGGCTGGGTTTCGCACTTCTACAGCACATGGTCCACCACGCACGACGTCACTATATGTCTTTTCCTGTGTAGTAGCATTTTGAGTCCCTTTGTCATCAGTTTGCTGGAGTGGCTTTGTCCGAGTTGTCTGCGGTAAGTGACGGGGGGTGTTGGTTACCGTTCTTTTGTCATTATTTTGGCGAGAGCGTCTGTCTTGGAGCTCTTCTTCTGCGATTTTGTTGACCCTCAGTCTGGCACGCGCTTCTTTAAAGGCTGGGCAGCCCTTGTAGCAACTGACGTGTGCGTTCCCGCAATTGGCACATTTGGCTGCTTCCTCTCTTGGCTTTGGGCATGTCGTCGAAGAGTGGTTGCCTGCACACTTCATGCAGGCGAAAGGACGGGTGCAATAGTTCTTCGTATGCCCAAAAGCCTGGCAGCGGTGGCATTGTGCTGGGTCGAGCGAAATAGCCTGTCTCTCAATATTCACCTCCTGACTTCCTAGATGCTTTACAACGAGTATTTGTCTGTGACTTCCATCATCTCTAGAAGCGATTTCCACTTCAAACATGTTAAACCGCTTTCTAGAGAATCCTGTGCTGCATGACTCTGACAAATCTCGTTGCGAAGCCTAGCTGACTCAGCTTTTGAGTCAGCCAGTCGCATGGCGTGGTGTGATGCAGTCCGCGGATGATCACTTTAAATCCTCTTTCGCTGCGCATCTGGTGTGTGTGTGTTTGAATGCCATCCTCTTTGAGGGCTGTCTGGATTGTGTTGAAGGTTCGTCTGTCTTCGCATTGGATGCGGAGACCGTTATTAGCTGTCGCCTTCGTCACGTATTTGCCTATTCCAGGCAAGCTGGACAGTCTATCCAGAAGAGGCACAATTGACTCCACTGAAGACAGGAGAATAGGTGGCATTTTTTTAGACTGTATATTCGTCAAATGTTGTACATTATATTGGAGTGGCTGCTGCTTCGTGCGCTTGTCATCTTGTTGAGAATGTTGGTGTCGGGATTGCTGGAGTGGCTGCTGTTTCATGTTGTCATGTTTATGTTTGTCCCTTTCTTTTTCAGCTTCCATACGGCGTGCTTCTTGGTGCAGCCTAATAGCAAGGCCACTCTTAAAGACTGGCGTTGTTATTGGCTGGTCCAGGGGGTGTAGCTCTTCGTCACTGTCGTCCATTTCCTTACTTCTTCTTTTCAGGGGCGAGCAGTAAGTATTGACAGGTAAGTCTTTGGGTTTAGGTAATTGTGGGGGAGCAGCGGTGGCTCCATTTAGCCAACTATGTACCACTTTATTGTTGGTATCATTTGTTGTTGTCTTGCTGCTCCTCGAGACTGAGGATTGTGTTAAAATTGGTAGAAGATTCCGTCTGGATGTGGAACTGGTCATCTGTAGTAGCTGGTGCGTGTGCGAATTATTTATATTTTTTAAATTATCCGTAATTGCAGGTTTAATTGTTAATTGTGACGCACAGTGTAATTTGTCTGCACTGTCACTTGTAGTTGCTGTTGTTGTTGTTAATTTGTTGTTGTTTTTCGTTGCTGCTGCTGCTGCTGTTGTTGTTGCCGTTGTTGTTGTTATTGTAGTTGTTGTCGTTGTGTTGTTGCTGCTGCTGTTGCTGCACGTTAGTTGTATGTTGATTTGTATGTGTTGTTGCGTGTTTATTTTTTGTGCTGTCACTTGTTCTTGTAGTAGTTGTTGTAGTTGCAGGTGAATAGTTGTTGTGTTGGTGTTGCTGATGTGCATCGAGTGTTTATGGTTTTTATTTAATTTCATTTGTTTGTTTGGATGTGTAGATAGTTGCGTTGTGTGTGTGCCATTTGCATTGGCACTTGTCCATGTGTTTGTGTGAGTGTGTGTTGCAGGCGGGGGGAGTGTTTTTGTAGTGTGTGTGCTGCTTGCGTTTTTTTTTTTTTTTTTCTTGCAACTCTAGCACTTCAGCTTTGACACTGAAGGCCATTTTATTTAAATTCGTCTGATTACCTTGCGGCAACTTATACAAATTATAATAACAACAATAACAACATTTTCTTATTGTATATGTATAACTAGAGGCATTAACAATTAACAGCCTTTTTAAATATTAAATGTATTGGTAATCTAATACGATACAAAATTCTGGCAACGATAGTTGCCATTGTCAGTGACGTGCAAGTTGGTCACACTTAACATTGTTTACATTTGCATTTACTAATAAGAATTGTATAAAGTTATTTTGGTTTCTTTTCAGCTTCAGGATGATAATTGGACATCGTTGGGCTATTCCTCGTCATCGCTCTGGTGAGCAGCCGTCTTCAGGATGACCACCAATGGACAAGGTAAGTTGATAATGAAGTGGCTGCTAAGTACGTCTGCGCAGCTGATTTGCGTGTTTACATTTCTTACAAGTAGTTACTAATTAATTTAATATCACATTTTTTCAGGAACTGGTGAAGCAAATGTCGTCTTGGGATCCGCCAGTAGCAGAGCATTTGTGGCAACAGGATTTGTTGCGTCGTCTGGATGTTCGGGTAAGTATGTTTAAACATCTGGGTATTTTGGCGGCGGCAGCGGCATGGAGGTCAATTATTTATGTGGATTTTCTTTTCTTTGCAGGTGTTTGGATGCGGTCACCGATGGACGCCACTCAGGAGTCAGGATTTGGATACGCCGATGGATCAGGTAAGTATTAATATTGTTTTGTTTGTAATGTAGTATGTACGTGTGTAGTTTTATTTTAGTTTGTTATATTATTTTTTTAGTGTGGGATTGTTTTGTTTGTTTTGTTTTTGTAATATGCGAAAAATATATTTGCATTCATTTGACTTTTGTTTAATTTGGTTTTAGTTTGGTTTGTGTGTGCATGGTTGTTTAATTTGTTTTGTTTTGTAATTTACGTTTATATGTATTGGCGTATGCACCTGCAGACGCGCGTATGTACGTGTGTTTGTTTGCATTTATTTGCGCTAATCTGATTTTGGTTTTGTTTATTGTATTGGCGTATGCGCATGCACACACACATAAATGCGTGTATTTATTTATGCTTATCAGTTATTGGTTTTGTTTGGTTTGGTCTGCATGCTTATTTTAGTTGTTTTTTGTTTTAAAGTTTACGCGTATGTTTGTTTATATGAACATGCACTCGCACATATATGAGAGTGTTTATTGGCGTTTGTTTACGTTTTTGGTTTTGGTTTTGGTTTTGAATGTCTTAATTGGATGTTTTATATATTTTGTTTTTACACTTTGTTCATTTATGTTTGTATATGTACATACATAATTATGTTTATATATGTTTATTTATTTATAATTGTATTTTGAGTTTATGGTTATTGCATTAGTTTAGTTTTATTTATCTTTATTAATTTCTTTTCTCCTAATATAGCATGCATGACGTCAGGCTGGCCATCCACCCCCATACGGTTCTAGAGGCGATGTCTTATTAGCCAGGTAAGTTGCGTTGATAGTATGAGTCAGTTGAACGTGATATTGATTTTGTCCATTATTTCCAGGTACTACTGTATTTGCCACACAACAGGTGAATTTCATCCTGTCCGCGCTTTCAGGAGAGCCAACATTCAGATGCTCCAGTGGTCTATGTAAGTCTTTATAGCGTTGTGTGAATTGTATATATTTGTCGTATTTTCTAATATTATTTATTTCTTTTATTTGCATGTATTTTCGCGCGGTGTTGCCGTCATGGGGAGCTGCATTGGCCTGGTCCTGTCCAGTATTATATTTTAAGTTTATTTAGTCTCTTTTATATCCGTTGTTTTATAGATTTATTTCTGTTATTTTTATGTATATTTATTGTATGTAATTTGCATTACTGTATATTTATATTTTATATTTTAAGCCCTTTTGTAAATTGTACTATTTTATTTGAAGTGTGTGTGCGTGTGTTTCCATGCGCTTGCATACATAAATAAAAATATGCGTGCGTGCATATAATTACATGTGTTATTTATTTGATTTGATTTTATAAATTGTTCCACATACTTATGTGTGCATTTCTTTTATTTTGATTCTTTGCATTTGTATGTATTTTATGTTATTGTTTTAGGTTTATTTATTTGTTTTTGTTGTTTGTCTTTGGGCCTTTATTGTTATTTTATGTTATATTATTATTTATTATGTTGGTTTATGTTTTATGTTGCATTTTTATTTTTTGTATTGGTTAATTTGTTTTATTTGTTGTTATATATTTTTATTGCTGGTGATTTTACTGGAGGACGTCATGGCGTAGGAATTATTTTTGGATGCAGGAATGATCCATGTAGGTAGTATTGTCAGTATTTTCAGGTACAAAGGTTTATAGTACCATTATGCTATCTGTTTAAGGTGATAGCATATAATCGTCGAGGAAGAAGTCGTTGTCGGAGTCGTCCGTGTCTGTCCACGAATCCTCGTTGAGTTTTTGTGGGGTGTTTTGCTGTAGTTGTTGGGCTTCTGGAGCGGCGTTTGGTGGAGTGCTGCTTTTAGTTTGCATAGTTATAAATTGGAGCAGAACATTTAAAAGCTGGTCCAGTTTGTTTTCCAGCCGCGTCAGCATGGCCATGTTTTGTTGCTGCTCTTGCTGTCGTCGTTGTTGGTGTTGCTGCTCATTCTGTGGCAGTTGAACGGGGGACTGCTGATCGTCGCGTTTTTGCTTTTTGCTGCTGCGCTGCTTCTCTGTGGTTTGCGCTGCTTTGTCAGGTGTTTTCCCTCTGTTTTGTTGTTTGTGCGGTGTGGTATGTTTCTGCCTTTGCTGCAGGCTATGCTGTAATCTGGCCAGATGTTTTTCGGCTGGGTTACGCACTCCTGCAACACTTAGTCCGCTGCGCACGACGTCGCTATATGTCTTTCCATGCGTTATTGCTGTAGTCGGAGTCCTTTTTTCAGCAGTTTGCTGGGGTGCCTTTGTCAGAGTTTGCTGCGGTGTTTGGCGAGGAGGATTGGCTGTCATTCTTTGCTCGCTTTTTTGGCGAGAGCGTCTATCTTGGAGCACTTCTGCCGCGACTTGATATGCCCTGAGTTTGGCACGCGCTTCCTTGAAAGATGGGCAGCCTTTGTAGCAGCTGACATGTGCGTTTCCGCAGTTGACGCATTTGGCTGGTTCCCGTCTGGGCTTTGGGCATGTTGTCGAGGAATGCTGGCCTGCACACTTCATGCAGGCAAAAGGGCGAGTGCAGTAATTTTTAGTGTGCCCAAAAGCCTGACAGCGGTGGCATTGTGGAGGATCGAGCGATTTGGCCTGCCTCTCAACATTCACTGATTGGCTTCCAAGTTGCTTCACAACGAGTATTTGCTTGTGGCTTCCATCTTCTCTAGTAGCAATTTCCACTTCAAACATGTTTAATTGCTTCCTAGAGAATCTGTGTTGCATAACTCTAGCAAATCTCGTTGCGAATCCCAACTGGCTCAGCTTATGTGTCAGCCAGTCGCATGGCGTTGTGTGATGCAGTCCGCGGATGATCACCTTGAAGCCTTTTTCGCTGCGCATCTGATGTGTGTGCGTCTGTATGCCATCGTTTTTGAGGGCTGTCTGGATTACATTAAATGTTCGTCTGTCTTCACATTGTATACGGAGACCATTATTATCTGTCGCCTTCGTAACGTATTTGCCCACATCAGGCAAACTGGACAGCCTTTCCAGGAGAGGCACAATAGACTCCACCGAAGACAGGAGAATAGGTGGCATTTTTTTTGACTGTATATCCATCAACTGATGGATATTCTGTTGGAGTGGCTGCTGCTTTGTGCGCTTGTCGTCATGTTGAGTATGTTGGTGTCGGGATTGCTGAAGTGGCTGCTGCTTCATGTTGTCGTATTTGTGTTTGTCTATTTCTTTTTCAGCTTCGATGCGGCGTGCTTCCTGATGCAGCCTAATAGCAAGGCCACTCTTAAAGATTGGCGTTGTTATTGGCTGATCCAGGGGGTGCAGCTCCTCATCACTGTCGTCCATGTCCTTATTTCTTCTTTTCAGGGGCGAGCGGTAAGTATTTGCAGGTAAGTCTACAGTCATTATTGCAGGTTTAGGAAGTTGATGGGGGAGCAGAGGTGGAACTCCGTTTAGCCAACTATGTACCACTTGATTGTTGGTAACATTTGTTGTTGTCGTGCTGCTCCTCGTAGTAGAATTTTGCGTTAGAATTGGCATAAGGTTCCTTCTGGATGTAGAACTTGTCTTTTGTAGTTGCTTATGCACGTCTGAATTATTTTTATTTATTAAATCATCCATAGTTGCATTTGTATTAGTTAATTGTGTTGCACAGTGTACTTTGTTTGCACTGTCACTTGTAGTTGCTGCTGTTGTTGTTAATTTGTTGCTGTTGTTGTTGTTATTGTTGTTGTTGTTTTTGTTGTTGTTGTCTTTGCGTTGCTGCTGCTGCTGCTGCTGCTGCTGCTGCTGCTGCTGCGCGGTGTTTGAGTGTTGATTTGTGTGTGTTGATGTGTGTGTGCTTTTTGTATTGTCACTTTTTATTATAGTTGTAGTTGCCGGTGAATAGTGTTTGAGTTGGTGTTGCTGATGTGCGTTGTAATAATTATCATTTGTATTTAGTTGCAGTTGTTTGTTTGGTTGTGTTGCTTGTTGTGTTGTGTGTGTGCCATTTGCATTGGCACTAGTCCATAATGTGTTTGTGTGAGTGTATGTTGCTGGCTGGGGAAGTGTCATATATGTGTGCGTGCTGTTTGCATTTGTCCATATGTTAGTTGCAGTTGAGTGTGTGTGAGGGGAAGTTGGCGCCAATTTTTTTAAATCAAGCTTCGTCTGTCTCAGTTGCGCGTCGTTGTGTTTGCGCGCGCAACTATCGTCGTCTCGTTCTCTCCTTGCTGTTTGCTTTTTGGCTTCGGCAGGTGGAGAGGAAAAGATGTCTGAGATGAGGGCTGCAATTGTAGAGGAAGATAGCAGGGATGGGCTATTTCCCCTACTTTTTTCTGACGTTGCTTCTTTTGGCGCCAAAATCTTTTCTGTGTGTTGGTGTGTGAGGCTGCTTGGTTGGTGGTTGATTTTTTGCACCATTGTCGTTTCCAGCGGCGAGTCATCCATAAAATGCGTGTGTTGCGTGAAAATTGAACTTGAGCACGCAGACACACAAGTGGAGGATGAATCGAAGGCTCCACTGGCCAGCTCCGAGCCCGTTGGGGACGGCAGCGCGGCAGTGTCCATAGCGTGCGCGTCTCCATTAGTTTTCACTTCCATTATTTAATTGTTTTATTTTTATTTATTAATATTTTAATTTGTTTTAAATTCCCCTTTGTTTTATTCACTTCATTAGCTATTTTTTTCTAATTTTATTAGCAATTTTTCATTTTTTTTTTATTCACAACTCTAGCACATCAGCTTTTACACTGATGGCCATTTTATTTAAATTCATCCGATTACCTTTCGGCAACATACATAAATTGTAATCATAACAATAACAACATTAGCTTATTGTATGTAAGACTAGAGGCGTTAACATTTGATAGCCTTTTTAAATCTAACAATAATAGAAATTAATTACGATACATGGTCTGGCAACGATAGTTGCCATTTTCAGTGACTTGCGTTTTGGTCACACTTTACATTGTTTACATTATTTACATTTATACATTTACTTATTGTCAATATATAATTAATGTTTAGTTTCATTTCAGGTACATTTTTCTTATTTTTAGCAGGTATTGGATGGATGTCATGACCAGGGAGCCCTCTTGATGGACACATGCAGGAGCAGCCGGGAGTTGTTGCATCGTCTGGATGTTTGGGTAAGTATATTTGCAGCAGCTAATTTTTGGCCGCGGCAGCGGCATTGACGTCAATTAATTATGTTTTTTTTTTGTTTCTTTGCAGGTAATGGAAGGGATCGCCGTTGGAGGTTCGTCAGGCCGAATGCTTTGGAATTCGGTTCCGGATGCGTAGATGGATCAGGTGAGTGTTTTGTTGTTTGGTTATTAGTGCATTTATAATTGTGTATACATATAACCATGCACATGCATGCGTGTGTTTATATGCATTTGTTTGGTTTGTTTATTTGCATGGTAATTTTGTTTGATTTTGGATTGTAATTTACGCATGTGTGTATGTTGCATGCACCTGCACATGCACACGTACATATATGCGTGTGTTTATTTGTATTTATTTATGTTCAGTTTTGTTTGTTTATTTTGCATGTATGTGTATATGTGAGTTTTATATGTTTTTATTTGTGTGTATATTAGTATTTATGTAGGATTATATTGTTTTGTTTATTTAGTTATATTTTCTTTTTCGTGCGTATTTTGTTTATATGTTTATTATTTTAATTTGTAATTATTATTTTGTTTTGTTTTATTTATTTATTTCATTTTTATTTTGCAGGTATGGTGTCGAGTTGTCTTCCATCCCCGCATGGGTCGAAAGGTAGCGCCTTATTGACCAGGTGAGTTGCGTATGTAGCTTAAGTCGTTTATAATGTGATTATAATTTTGTCTTTTATTTTCAGGTACCACTGTAGGTGGCCCACGTCAGGGGAACTGCGTCTTGTCCGCTCTTTCAGGAGAGCCAGAAATTTGTTACTCCAGTGCTGCAGGTAAGTTTTTGCAGGGTTGTGTGAATTGGTTGTATTGTCACATTTTTCTAATATTGTTTATTAATTTTATTTGCATGTGATTTCGCGCTGTGATGCCGTCGTGAGGAGCCCAGGATTATATTATGTTATAATTTAGGTTTATTTAGTTTATATTATATCCGTTATTTTATGGATTTATTTGTAATTTGCAATATTGTATTTTAATATTTTAAGTCATTAGATATAATTTGTGATTTTTTGTTTGGATTATTTGTTATGTGTGCGTGTGTTTACATGCGCACGCATACATGAATAAACATATACGTGTGTGCGTATATATAAATGTGTAATTTATTTGGTTTAAGTTTTTATTTTTTATTGTTTAGATCAACATACATTTGAGTATGTTTATTTATTTTATTTAATTTGTTTTGTATTTTTGGTTTTGGTTACTTTTGTTTATGTTGTTTATTTTTGTTATTTTATTAAGGTAATGTTTTTTATTTCTGTTGATTAAATAGTAGGCTTGGGCTCCTGTATTGGCTACGATATGCAATCTTTTTAAGGAGATTGCATATAGTCGTCATCAAAGAAGTCGTTGACAGAGTCGTCCATATCCGTCCACGATTCCTCATTTTGTTTTTGTGGAATGTCCTGTTGTTGTTGTTGAGCGTGTAGAGCGACATTTGATGTAGTACAATGTTTTGTTTGTAGTGTAATAAATTGCAGTAGCACATTTAATAACTGGTCAATTTTGTTTTCCAGTCGCGTCAACATGGTCATGTTTTGGTGCTCCTCTTGTTCTGGTTGTAGTTGTTGTTGTTGCTTATTCTGGGGCTGCTGAGTGGGTGATCGCTGCTCTACGCATCCTTGTGTTTTGCTGCCGCGCAACTTGTTTGCAGTTTGCGCTGCTTTGTCAGGTGATTTTTCCTTGCTTTGATGCTTGTGCGGTGTGGCTTGTTTTTGTTGCTTTTGTTGTAGGTTATGTTGAAATTTGGCCAGGTGTTTTTCGGCTGGGTTTCGCACTTCTACAGCACATGGTCCACCACGCACGACGTCACTATATGTCTTTTCCTGTGTAGCAGCATTTTGAGTCACTTTGTCATCAGTTTGCTGGAGTGGCTTTGTCCGAGTTGTCTGCGGTAAGTGACGGGGGGTGTTGGTTACCGTTCTTTTGTCATTATTTTGGCGAGAGCGTCTGTCTTGGAGCTCTTCTTCTGCGATTTTGTTGACCCTCAGTCTGGCACGCGCTTCTTTAAAGGCTGGGCAGCCCTTGTAGCAACTGACGTGTGCGTTCCCGCAATTGGCACATTTGGCTGCTTCCTCTCTTGGCTTTGGGCATGTCGTCGAAGAGTGGTTGCCTGCACACTTCATGCAGGCGAAAGGACGGGTGCAATAGTTCTTCGTATGCCCAAAAGCCTGGCAGCGGTGGCATTGTGCTGGGTCGAGCGAAATAGCCTGTCTCTCAATATTCACCTCCTGACTTCCTAGATGCTTTACAACGAGTATTTGTCTGTGACTTCCATCATCTCTAGAAGCGATTTCCACTTCAAACATGTTAAACCGCTTTCTAGAGAATCTGTG
>JAWNMY010000002.1:0-16718 GCA_035043505.1 Drosophila setosimentum
TGTAAGCACACGCACACACACTTCAAATATAATTACAAAAAAGGACTTAAAATATAAAATACAAATATAGTGTGATGCAAATTAATCAAAATATATATACATAAAATTGACAGAAATAAATATATAAAACAATGAATATAAAAGAGACTAATTACACTTAAAATACAATCCTGGATAGGACCAGACCAATGGAGCTCCTCATGACGGCAACGCAGCGTTAAAATACATGCAAATAAAATAAACAATATTAGAAAATACGATAAATACATAATACCAACACGACTTACCTGGCCAATAATGACACCGCCTCTTCTAGACCCACGTGGGGGTGGATGGTCAGCCCGACGTCACGCATGCTATAATAGGAGAAAATAAATTAACAAAGATTAATAAAATTAAACTAAAACAATAACCACAAACTCCAAAAACAACTGAACAAACAGATAAACATATATAAAAAATAAATATGTATGTACATATATAAACATAAATGTACAAAATGCAAAAACAAAATAAATAAAACAACCAATTAAGACAATCAAAACCAAAACCAAAAACGTAAACAAACGCCTAACACTCTCATATATGTGCGTGTGCATGTTCATATAAACATACTTACGCACAAACTATAAAACAAAAACAACTAAAACAAGCACGCATAACAAACAAAACAAAACTAAAAACTGATAAGCGTAAATAAATACACGCATATATGTGTGTGTGCATGCGCATACGCCAATACATTAAACAAAACTAAAACCAGATTAGCGCAAATAAATGCAAACAAACACACGTACATATGCGCGCCTGCAGGTGCATACGCCAATACATATAAACGTAAATTACAAAACAAAACAAATTAAACAACCATGCACACACAAACCAAACTAAAACCAAATTAAACAAAAGTCAAATGAATGCAAATATATTTTTCGCATATTACAAAAACAAAACAAACATAACAATCCCAAACTAAAAAAAATAATATAACAAACTAAAATAAAACTACACACGTACATACTACATTACAAACAAAACAATATTAATACTTACCTGATCCATCGGCGTATCCAAATCCTGACTCCTGAGTGGCGTCCATCGGTGACCGCATCCAAACACCTGCAAAGAAAAGAAAATCCACATAAATAATTGACCTCCATGCCGCTGCCGCCGCCAAAATACCCAGATGTTTAAACATACTTACCCGAACATCCAGACGACGCAACAAATCCTGTTGCCACAAATGCTCTGCTTCTGGCGGATCCCAAGACGACATTTGCTTCACCAGTTCCTGAAAAATGTGATATTAAATTAATTAGTAACTACTTGTAAGAAATGTAAACACGCAAATCAGCTGCGCAGACGTACTTAGCAGCCACTTATTATCAACTTACCTTGTCCATTGGTGGTCATCCTGAAGACGGCTGCTCACCAGAGCGATGACGAGGAATAGTCCAACGATGTCCAATTATCATCCTGAAGCTGAAAAGAAACCAAAATAACTTTATATAATTCTTATTAGTAAATGCAAATGTAAACAATGTTAAGTGTGACCAACTGCACGTCACTGATAATGGCAACTATCGTTGCCAAAATTTTTTATCGTTTTAGATTACCAATACATTCAATATTTAAAAAAGGCTGTTAATTGTTAATGCCTCTAGTTATACATATACAATAAGAAAATGTTGTTATTGTTGTTATTATAATTTGTATAAGTTGCCGCAAGGTAATCAGACGAATTTAAATAAAATGGCCTTCAGTGTCAAAGCTGAAGTGCTAGAGTTGCCAGAAAAAAAAAACAAACACACCATGGACAAGCCAATGGAAATGGCACACACACAACTCTACAAACAACACATCCAAACACACAAATGGAATTAAATACAAACGACAATAATTCTGATGCGCATCAGCAGCAACAACACAACAAAAACTATTCACTGGCAACTTTTACAACAACTACAACAACATGTGAAAATACAAAAAGCTCACACACAACAACACACTCAGACAAGCACTCACTTGGCGCGCAGCTACAACAACACAACAACAACGGCAACAACAACAGCAACAACAACAACAGCAACAACAACAGCAACAACAACAACAACAAAAACAACAACAACAAAAACAACAACAACAAAAACAACAACAACAACAACAAAAACAACAACAAAAACAACAAAAACAACAACAACAACAAAAACAACAACAAATTAACAACAATAACAGCAACTACAAGTGACATGACAAGATCCACATCCAGAAGGAATCTACTGCCAATTTTAACGCAATCGTCACCTGCGAGGAGCAGCACGACAACAACTAATGTTACCAACAATAAAGTGGTACATAGTTGGCTAAATGGAACTCCACCGCTGCTCCCCAACCAACTACCAAAACCTACAATAAGAGACTCACCTGCCAATACTTTCCGCTCGCCACTAAAAAGAAAATGTATGGACATGGACGACAGTGATGAGGAGCTGCACCCCTTGGAACAGCAAATAGCAACGCCGGTCTTTAAGAGTGGCCTTGCTATTAGGCTGCATCAGGAAGCACGCCGCATGGAAGCTGAAAGAGAAATGGACTTACATGGCAACATGAAGCAGCAGACACTCCAGCAACTACGACACCAACAAGGACAACAAAATGACGAGCGCATGAAGCAGCAGCCACTCCCGCAAAATATCCATGAGTTGATGGATATACGCTCTAAGAAAATGCCACCAATTCTCCTGTCTTCAGTTGAGTCAATTGTGCCTCTTCTCGACAGACTGTCCAGCCTGCCTGGAATCGGCAATTATGTGACGAAGGCGACAGCCAATAACGGTCTACGCATCCAATGCGAAGACAGACGAACCTTCAACACAATCCAGACAGCCCTCAAAGAAGATGGCATACAGACGCACACACACCAGATGCGCAGCGAAAAAGGATTCAAGGTGATCATCCGCGGATTGCATCATACCACGCCATGCGACTGGCTGACTCAAAAATTGAGCCAGCTTGGTTTCACAACGAGATTTGTCAGAGTCATGCAACACAGATTCTCTAGGAAGCAATTAAACATGTTTGAAGTGGAAATTGCTACTAGAGAAGATGGAAGCCATAAGCAAATACTCGTTGTGAAGCATCTGGGAAGTCAAGAGGTGAATGTCGAGAGACAGGCCATTTCGCTTGACCCAGCACAATGCCACCGCTGCCAGGCTTTTGGGCATACGAAGAATTATTGCACTCGTCCTTTTGCCTGCATGAAGTGTGCAGGCAATCATTCTTCAATGACATGCCCAAAGCCAAGACAGGAAGCAGCCAAATGTGCCAACTGCGGAAACGCTCACGTCAGTTGCTACAAAGGCTGCCCAGCCTTTAAAGAAGCGCGTGCCAGACTAAGGGTAAACCTAGTCGCGGCGGAAGAGCTTCAGAACAGACGCACTCTTCTAAAAGACGACCAGAAAATGGCAGCCAACTCCCCCCCGCAACTCACAAGGACAAAGCCACTCCAGCAAGCTGCAGACAAACGGAAAAATAACTATAGTGACGTCGTGCGCGGCGGACCAATTGCTGCAGGAGTGCAAAATCCAGCCGAAAATCATCTGGCTAGGCTCCAGCACAACCTGCAACAAAAGCAACAAAGTCAAGCCACACCGCACAAACAACAACCACAACAAAAAACACCTGACAAAGCAGCGCACTCTACTAAGAAGTCGCGCAGCTACAAAAAGCAAATACGCGAAGAGCAGCGGTCACCCACCCAGAAGCCCCAGAATGAGGAGCTGCTGCAGCAACGACGACAGCAAGAGCAACAACAAAACGTAGATATGTTGACGCGGCTGGAAAATAAATTGGACCAATTACTTAATGTACTACTCCAATTTATTACCATCCAAACAAAAAAACAAACTACACCAAACGCAGCCCCAGAAGCCCAACAACACCAGCAGGACACTCCACAGAAACTCAATGAGAATTCGTGGACAGACACAGACGACTCCGCTAATGACTTTTTCGTTAACGAATATATGCTATCGCCTTAATAAACTGATAGCATATACGTCGCCATAAACGCAACTACCTGGAAAAAAGAATGACAAAATTATACATAACTAAAATTCACAAAACATAATTAAACCCACATGCTGCTAATACTACCTATCAGGACAACAGACTTCAATACAAACAACAAAAAATTAACAATAAATCTAACGCAATTACAGAAAAAACTACACAAACCAAAGCAAACAAAACAAATACACAAAAAACAATTAAAATGAAAATACACGAAACACATAAATGCTGAAAAATAAATAAATATAAATTAAACAAAATAATTGCTACATGTAATTATACGCACGTAAACGTATAAGTGTATTTGTGTATGTGTGCGCATGTATACACACGCGCACATACTTTAAACAACATAGTACAAATTACATCAAATAACTTAAAACATAAACTTAAATATACTTTGACATAAATTGCAATAAAATTAATATAAACATAGTCTGTTAAATTGATAACTAAGATTAAATTACAAATATCAATAATCCTAAATCAAAATATAACTACATCCGGACCGAGTTGATGGACCTCCACATGACGACACCTCGGCGTAAAAGTGCATGTAAATAAAATAAACAAACATTAGAAAATTATGCCAAAATAACAAATTCACACAACGCTGCAAAAACTTACATGCATCACTGGAGCACCTGACTGCTGCCTCTCCCGAGAGTGTGGACGGAATGCAACTCCCCTGACGTGTGTCGACTACAGTGATACCTGGAATTAAAAGACAAATCACAATCTTATTCTCAAAGATTTAAAATACAATCGCAACTCACCTGGCCAATAAGACGCTGCCTCTGGACCCAAGCTGGGATGGGAGGTAAGCTCGACGTCATGCCTGCAACAAAAGGGGAAGAGAAAATAAATAAATAAAATAATTAAAAATAAAAATAAATAAAACAAACAAAATAATAACCACAAAACCAAATGTAACATAAATTAAAATAATAACAATATAATAAAATCACGCACGAATACAATACAAATAAAATACATAAAAATACAAAAATAAAAAGCAAATACAATTAAATAAACAAAACAATATACCATATATAAATACAAATACATACACAAAATATATAACATACATGCAAAACAAACAAACAAAACTGAACAAAAATTCTAATGCCAATCAACACACACACATATGTGCGTGTGCGTGTGCATGTGCAAACAAATATACGCGCAAATTACAAAACATAATCAAATAAGACAAGCATGCAAAACAATCATAACTAAAACAAGATAAGCGCAAATAAACACACACACATATGTGCGTGTGCATGTGCATATGAAAACATATATGCACAAACAACAAGCATGCAAAACAAACTAAACAAAACCAAACAAATGCAAATAAACGCAAACAAATACACGCATGCATATGCATGCACATAATTAAATATGCGTAAATTATAAAACAAACAAACATAACAATTCAAAATAAATATTCAACTCACCTGATCCAACGGCGCATCCTGAACGAGACTCCTGAGCGTCCGACCTGACACAACATCCATCGGCGACCGCCTCCAATACCTGCAATGAAAGAAAATACATATAATTAATTAATGTCAATGCCGCTGCCGCGGCCAAAAATCAGCTGCCGCAATTATACTCACCCAAACATCCAGACGATGCAACAATTCCCGGCCGCTCCTGCATATGACCATCAAGAGGGCTCCCTGGTGACGACATCCCATCCAATACCTGTAAAGAATAAGATAAACATGTACCTGAAATGAAATGAAATATTAATTATTAATAGCCAATAAGTAAATGTACAATGTAAACAATGTTAAGTGTGACCAACTTGCACTTCTCAGACAATGGCAACTATCGTTGCCAGAACTTTTGTATTATTATCGATTACATTTAATATTTAAAAAAAGGCTGTTAATTGTTAATGCCTCTAGCCATACATATACAATAAGCAAATGTTGTTATTGTTACGATTATAATTTGTATAAGTTGCCAGTAGGTAATCAGACGAATTTAAATAAAATGGCCATCAGTGTAAAAGCTGATGTGCTAGAGTTGTGAATAAATACATATACAATAAGCAAATGTTGTTATTGTTACGATTATAATTTGTATAAGTTGCCAGTAGGTAATCAGACGAATTTAAATAAAATGGCCATCAGTGTAAAAGCTGATGTGCTAGAGTTGTGAATAAAAATTAAATAAAGCAAATAAAATATGGAAGTGACAGTGCACCAGGCAGACGACGCAGTGCCTACAGTGTCGCTCCTGTCCGGCGCAGCCTCGGACTTGACCACACAGCCATTTGGAGGAGCAGCCATTGACAAGGACGCCTTCGAAGCAATGTTCGATTCGGAAGGTGACGCCGCATGCGCAGCGATGGAATCGGTGCTCCAACGGACAGTGGTGGAAAACAAATCGAGACGCCAACACAAACACACACACCTATACCAAAGAAAGTCTTTCGCGCCAAAACAGCAAGCGTCAGACGAAAGTGGGAGAAATTGCGCAACTTCGCAAATTTCCCCTACTTTTCTTGGCGCCATTTCCCCTCCAACGAAGCAAGCCCAAAAGCAAGCAGCAAATATCGATAAACATGACGATAGTTGCGCGCGCAATATGAAAAGCGCGCAATCGAAATTGACAATGCTTGGGTTCAATATTTTGGCGCCAAATTCAAATCCAAATATAACATCAAATATTTGGACACACGCAAGCAGCACGCACACAACAAAAACACTCTCCCCGCCTGCAACACACACTCACACAAACACATGGACAAGTGCCAATGCAAATGGCACACACACAACGCAACTATCTACACATCCAAACAAACAAATGAAATTAAATAAAAACCATAAACACTTCGATGCACATCAGCAACACCAACACAACAACTATTCACCTGCAACTACAACAACTACTACAAAAACAAGTGACAGCACAAAAAATAAACACGCAACAACACATACAAATCAACATACAACTAACGTGCAGCAACAGCAGCAGCAGCAACAACACAACAACAACAACTACAATAACAACAACAACGGCAACAACAACAGCAGCAGCAACAGCAACTACAACAACAACAACAACGGCAACAACAACAACAGCAGCAACAACAACTGCAACGACAACAGCAACAACAGCAGCAACAACAACAACAGCAACAACAACAAAAACAACAAAAACAACAACAAATTAACAACAACAACAGCAACTACAAGTGACAGTGCAGACAAATTACACTGTGCGTCACAATTAACAAATAAACCTGCAATTACGGATAATTTAAAAAATATAAATAATTCGCACACGCACCAGCTACTACAGATGACCAGTTCCACATCCAGACGGAATCTTCTACCAATTTTAACACAATCCTCAGTCTCGAGGAGCAGCAAGACAACAGCAAATGATACCAACAATAAAGTGGTACATAGTTGGCTAAATGGAGTTCCACCGCTGCTCCCCCACCAATTACCTAAACCCAAAGACTTACCTGTCAATACTTACTGCTCGCCCCTGAAAAGAAGAAGTAAGGAAATGGACGACAGTGATGAAGAGCTACACCCCCTGGACCAGCCAATAACAACGCCAGTCTTTAAGAGTGGCCTTGCTATTAGGCTGCACCAAGAAGCACGCCGTATGGAAGCTGAAAAAGAAAGGGACAAACATAAACATGACAACATGAAACAGCAGCCACTCCAGCAATCCCGACACCAACATTCTCAACAAGATGACAAGCGCACGAAGCAGCAGCCACTCCAATATAATGTACAACATTTGACGAATATACAGTCTAAAAAAATGCCACCTATTCTCCTGTCTTCAGTGGAGTCAATTGTGCCTCTTCTGGATAGACTGTCCAGCTTGCCTGGAATAGGCAAATACGTGACGAAGGCGACAGCTAATAACGGTCTCCGCATCCAATGCGAAGACAGACGAACCTTCAACACAATCCAGACAGCCCTCAAAGAGGATGGCATTCAAACACACACACACCAGATGCGCAGCGAAAGAGGATTTAAAGTGATCATCCGCGGACTGCATCACACCACGCCATGCGACTGGCTGACTCAAAAGCTGAGTCAGCTAGGCTTCGCAACGAGATTTGTCAGAGTCATGCAGCACAGATTCTCTAGAAAGCGGTTTAACATGTTTGAAGTGGAAATCGCTTCTAGAGATGATGGAAGTCACAGACAAATACTAGTTGTAAAGCATCTAGGAAGTCAGGAGGTGAATATTGAGAGACAGGCTATTTCGCTCGACCCAGCACAATGCCACCGCTGTCAGGCTTTTGGGCATACGAAGAACTATTGCACCCGTCCTTTCGCCTGCATGAAGTGTGCAGGCAACCACTCTTCGACGACATGCCCAAAGCCAAGAGAGGAAGCAGCCAAATGTGCCAATTGCGGGAACGCACACGTCAGTTGCTACAAGGGCTGCCCAGCCTTTAAAGAAGCGCGTGCCAGACTGAGGGTCAACAAAATTGCAGAAGAAGAGCTCCAAGACAGACGCTCTCGCCAAAATAATGACAAAAGAACGGTAACCAACACCCCCCGTCACTTACCGCAGACAACTCGGACAAAGCCACTCCAGCAAACTGATGACAAAGGGACTCAAAATGCTGCTACACAGGAAAAGACATATAGTGACGTCGTGCGTGGTGGACCATGTGCTGTAGAAGTGCGAAACCCAGCCGAAAAACACCTGGCCAGATTTCAACATAACCTACAACAAAAGCAACAAAAACAAGCCACACCGCACAAGCATCAAAGCAAGGAAAAATCACCTGACAAAGCAGCGCAAACTGCAAACAAGTTGCGCGGCAGCAAAACACAAGGATGCGTAGAGCAGCGATCACCCACTCAGCAGCCCCAGAATAAGCAACAACAACAACTACAACCAGAACAAGAGGAGCACCAAAACATGACCATGTTGACGCGACTGGAAAACAAAATTGACCAGTTATTAAATGTGCTACTGCAATTTATTACACTACAAACAAAACATTGTACTACATCAAATGTCGCTCTACACGCTCAACAACAACAACAGGACATTCCACAAAAACAAAATGAGGAATCGTGGACGGATATGGACGACTCTGTCAACGACTTCTTTGATGACGACTATATGCAATCTCCTTAAAAAGATTGCATATTGTAGCCAATACAGGAGCCCAAGCCTACTATTTAATCAACAGAAATAAAAAAAACATTACCTTAATAAAATAACAAAAATAAACAACATAAACAAAGTAACCAAAACCAAAAATACAAAACAAATTAAATAAAATAAATAAACATACTCAAATGTATGTTGATCTAAACAATAAAAAATAAAAACTTAAACCAAATAAATGACACATTTATATATACGCACACACGTATATGTTTATTCATGTATGCGTGCGCATGTAAACACACGCACACATAACAAATAATCCAAACAAAAAATCACAAATTATATCTAATGACTTAAAATATTAAAATACAATATTGCAAATTACAAATAAATCCATAAAACAACGGATATAATATAAACTAAATAAACCTAAATTATAACATATAATCCTGGGCTCCTCACGACGGCATCACAGCGCGAAATCACATGCAAATAAAATTAATAAACAATATTAGAAAAATGTGACAATACAACCAATTCACACAACCCTGCAAAAACTTACCTGCAGCACTGGAGTAACAAATTTCTGGCTCTCCTGAAAGAGCGGACAAGACGCAGTTCCCCTGACGTGGGCCACCTACAGTGGTACCTGAAAATAAAAGACAAAATTATAATCACATTATAAACGACTTAAGCTACATACGCAACTCACCTGGCCAATAAGGCGCTACCTTTCGACCCATGCGGGGATGGAAGACAACTCGACACCATACCTGCAAAATAAAAAATGAAATAAATAAATAAAACAAAACAAAATAATAAATACAAATTAAAATAATAAACATATAAACAAAATACGCACGAAAAAGAAAATATAACTAAATAAACAAAACAATATAATCCTACATAAATACTAATATACACACAAATAAAAACATATAAAACTCACATATACACATACATGCAAAATAAACAAACAAAACTGAACATAAATAAATACAAATAAACACACGCATATATGTACGTGTGCATGTGCAGGTGCATGCAACATACACACATGCGTAAATTACAAGACAAAATCAAACAAAATTACCATGCAAATAAACAAACCAAACAAATGCATATAAACACACGCATGCATGTGCATGGTTATATGTATACACAATTATAAATGCACTAATAACCAAACAACACAACACTCACCTGATCCATCTACGCATCCGGAACCGAATTCCAAAGCATCCGGCCTGACGAACCTCCAACGGCGATCCCTTCCATTACCTGCAAAGAAACAAAAAAACATAATTAATTGACGTCAATGCCGCTGCCGCGGCCAAAAATTAGCTGCTGCAAATATACTTACCCAAACATCCAGACGATGCAACAACTCCCGGCTGCTCCTGCATGTGTCCATCAAGAGGGCTCCCTGGTCACGACATCCATCCAATACCTGCTAAAAATAAGAAAAATGTACCTGAAATGAAACTAAACATTAATTATAAATTGACAATAAGTAAATGTATAAATGTAAATAATGTAAACAATGTAAAGTGTGACCAAAACGCAAGTCACTGAAAATGGCAACTATCGTTGCCAGACCATGTATCGTAATTAATTTCTATTATTGTTAGATTTAAAAAGGCTATCAAATGTTAACGCCTCTAGTCTTACATACAATAAGCTAATGTTGTTATTGTTATGATTACAATTTATGTATGTTGCCGAAAGGTAATCGGATGAATTTAAATAAAATGGCCATCAGTGTAAAAGCTGATGTGCTAGAGTTGTGAATAAAATCCCAACCAAGGTGGAAGTTCACGACCAAACAGAAGTGACTTCGAATTGGTACCTGCGGAATATTAGTTCCAAAGGGGCGGTAATTGACGCTTAAATTAATTCCTGTGCTTGGCACCGTGAGATTAGGCCATCTCGGCAGGTGCTCACGTTAAACACACTGGCATTTCATGTCCCTATCTACTCTCAGTACGAAATCAGACGTGGGAACGAACAGACGTGCCCTTGCGATCGCGGACTATCTCAGATAACGGTACATAAAGTAACGGTATCTTGTTTACGTTTTCGAGTGCTTATCAGTTGCGCTTGATTTTGTTATTGCTCTCGCTCTGTGAAAAGAGTGATTTCTCGTGTGTGTGTGAACGCTTATCTGAGCTTTATACGTGTGTGTGAGTGCGCAAATCTATTTATAGATTGCACGTGCAGCGATGCCGCCGCGCAAGAAGAAGCAGGCGGAGCAAGGCGCAGAGGAGGCGCAGATGGTGTCGTCTGACGACGACACGTCGGTGTCGTCCGAAGCGTCGAGCAAGGCCGAGGTAAGACGTAGGGGGGTGCTGAGCAAGCAGCAGATGAGGAAGGCAACTTCCGAGCTGTCTGTGAGCTCAGCAGGCAAGAATGCTGATGGGCGGCGCTCGGAGGGTAGCCTTGTGGTTAATTTCAAAGTGCCGAGAACGAATGTGGAGGCGTGCAATTCGGGCACGCCCAGTGTGAGTGCTGGTGTTCCCGCTGTGGAGGAGCACATTGCTGCGCGTTCGGCGAGCAATGAGCTGCCGTTGAAGCGGAGGGGAACGCCAATCGAGAAAATGAAGGCGATTAGCAAGGAGCTAATGCAGTGTGCGCTCGCTGAGTGCAGGACGGGTTCGCTGGTCAGTAGTATTGTGGACTACTCGGCGCAGTATGAGGAGCTCGTCTTTACGCTTATCGCGGAAAACGAGCGCCTGAAGGGGCGTTTGGAGGCCGTTCGCTTTAATGCGACAGATGGGCATGTGGGGCATGCTACAGGCGGCCAAACGCGAGTTCCGTCGGCAGCCGCACATCGGGGTGGTCCTGTGTCGACAGTGTCGTCTACCCCGGAGATGCCTCGACCAGTCGAGACCTGGTCCTTGGTCGTGCGCAGCAAAACTGCTGGTAAGACCGCCAAGGACGTGGTCGACAAGGTAGTGAAGGAGGTAGGGCCTACCCTGGGTGTGCGTGTGCATGAGGTAAAACCTCTGCGGGATGGTGGTGCCATTATTCGCACCCCTTCCGTTGCCGAGCGGAAGAAAATTGCGGGGAACGCGAAATTCAGCGAGCTAGGACTGGAAGTGAGCGTGAATGAGAGACTGGGGCCGAAAGTGGTTGTGCAGGGCGTTCACTCTGTAATCTCGCCTGACGAGTTCATGGCTGAGTTATATGAGTTGAACCTCAAGGACAAGATGTCCAAAGAGGCCTTCACGAAAGGTGTCCGCATTGCGAGTAAGCCCTGGTCGAAAGAAGGGACCGCAGCGGTGAATGTTGTCCTCGAGGGGGCTGGCCTGGCCATGCAAACCCTCTTGGATGTCGGACGCTGCTACGTAAAGTGGTTCTCGTTTCGCGTGAGGAACTTTGACCCGGTAGTGGGTTGCTACCGTTGCCTTGGTTTCGACCATAAGGTAGCGGAGTGCAGGCTGAAGCAGGACGTCTGTCGACGCTGCGGCCAAATGGGTCACCGTGTAGCTCAGTGCAGCAATGCATTGAACTGCCGGAACTGCGCATTTAAGGGGAAGCCGTCTGAGCATCTGATGATGTCTCCAGCTTGCCCTGTATACAGTGCAATCGTCGCGCGGGCGAGTGCTAGACATTAATATGTCTAGCAGGCTTCTTCAGTTGAACTGTCAGAGGTCATATGCAGCCATGTGCGAAGTGGGTAATTTGATTGTGGGAAGAGGCAGCGTAGTTGCCCTGTTGCAGGAACCCTATGTGGCAAATGGTTGCGTACGGGGATTGCCCGCGGGTATGCGGGTATTTCCTGACAACAGGGCGAACTCTGCTGTCGTTGTGAATGATGTCAGCATCGAATGCACAGTTGTGAATTCGACTGACTGGGGTGTATGTGTGAGCCTTTCTGGGAATTTTGGAAGTCTGTATGTGGCAAGCGTATACTGCAGGTTCGGGGATCCCCTCGAACCGTATATCGCGTATATGGATGAGGTGCTACTACTGGTTAGTAGCGTTCCGGTCATCCTTGGTATTGACGCGAATGCACCGTCCCCCTTGTGGTTCAGTAAAATATCTAGAGAATCTAGATATATGAACCGCGCTAGGGGTGAGATGCTGGCCGAGTGGGCTGTGTCCCAGGATGTCCGGGTCGTTAACGAACCCAGCGAGTGGTACACATTTTCGAGTCCGGTGGGTCAGAGTGACATTGATGTCACTCTTGTGAATGTGGCAGCAACGAGAGTGTATGGTTTTAAATGGAGTGTGCTGGGTGGACACGGTGTAAGTGACCACAATCCGATTGAGATTGTCATCACTTACACTTCCACTACGCGTGAAAGAGATGGGGGCAATCGCTGGCGCACTTGTGGTGCGAATTGGCCCCTTCATGGGGTGTTTGTGAGTGAAGCGGCAACGCAAGTTCCGCTTAGCACGTTTCGTGCAATGAGTGTTGATGAGCAGGTCGTATGTGTGAATAGGTGGGTAACTTGTGCGAATGATCGCTTGTTTGAGAGGTACCGCAAGGTCAACCTCAAACGAGTGAAGTGGTGGTCGCATGAGTTGAGCGTTATGCGTCGGTCAGTTCGGTCCCTGAGGAAGCGATTCCAAAGGGCCAGATCTGCCAATGCGGAGAACGTGAGCCAACTTAGGATAGCATATAGCCAGGGTATGCATGAGTACAAGCAAATGCTTGTAAGAGTGAAAGAAAATGAATGGCGTTCCTTTCTGGAGCGAAATAAGGACGACCCCTGGGGTCGTGCTTATAAAATTGTGAGAGGAAAAAGTAGGGAAACGGATATATGTGGCCTTCATGTCGGTGACACTCGGTTAACGGCATGGAGGGACTGTATGAACGTTTTATTGAATGAGTTCTTCCCTAGGGCGGATGATCAGAGCTTACCACCAAGTGTGGTGAGTGATGTTGACCCGCTCCTGGATAGTGAGTTGGAGGTGGCTTTCTCGATGTTAAAGTCGAGGAAATCACCTGGTATGGATGGATTTACTGGGGAAATGTGCAAGAGTGTCTGGAAGTCAATTCCAGACTATATGAATGCTTTGTATGGAAGATGTGTGAGTGAGGGATATTTCCCCAATGAGTGGAAGTGTGCAAGAGTGATTGTGCTCATGAAGTCACCCGATAGGGTCAGGAGTAATCCTCGTTCCTTTCGGGGCATCAGTCTCCTTCCAGTGCTGGGTAAAGTGCTGGAAAGGGTCATGGTAGAAAGGCTTCAAGAGAGAGTGAGTAGCCAAATGTCAGATCGGCAATTTGGTTTTAGAAAGGGTAGATGCGTAGAAGATGCATGGAGATTTGTCAGCGACTCCGTTGAGCGCAGCAGCTCCAGGCATGTTCTAGGCATCTTTGTTGACTTCAAAGGGGCTTTTGACTACCTAAGTTGGCCGAGTGTGTTGAGGAGGCTGAGCGAATGTAGCTGCCGGGAATTGGCTCTCTGGGAGAGCTATTTCTCTGGTAGACGAGCGTGTGCTGTAGGTCGGAATGAAAGTGTGAGCTTGGATGTTGTTCGTGGCTGCCCGCAGGGTTCCATCTGTGGTCCATTTATATGGAACCTCATGATGGATTCCTTGCTATGGCAGCTCGAGCGATTATGCAAGTGTTGTGCGTATGCGGACGACCTGCTCATTTTGGTTGAGGGGCAATCGCGAGCGGATGTGGAAGCAAGTGCGACTACGTACTTGCGAATTGTGCATGAGTGGGGTCTCAGTGTTGGCGTTGGGCTGGCAATGGACAAGACCGTGATAATGCTGCTTAAGGGCAGATTGTCACGTGGTCGGCCTCCATTGGTCAGACTAAATGGCGTCAGCCTGAGGTATGTGAGGGAGGTGAAATACCTCGGCATTGTGTTTGGCGAGAGGATGTATTTTACTCCTCATATCGCATATGTGAAAGGGCGATTGCTTAGTCTGGTTGCACAAGTGCGTCGGATTTTGAGAAGTGATTGGGGCCTCAGCAGAGGTGCCGCTCGCATCATATACGATGGTCTATTTGTTGCTTGCGCAACTTATGGATCGTCGGTGTGGTGTAAGACGGTCACCACTGTTGTAGGCAGAAAGAGTGTGCTGGGTTGCCAGCGTGTGATTCTGTTGGGATGTCTGCCTGTGTGCCGCACTGTCTCCACGGAGGCAATGCAGGTACTGTTAGGAGTAGCCCCTCTGGACTTAGAGATCAGGCGTCGAAGCCTGATCTATAAGATCAAGAGGAGGTTGCCGTTGCTGCAGAATGAATGGTTGGCTAATAGGGATGTGGAGAGTTTAGGCCTTAGTGAGTGCAAGAGATTGCTGAATGAGTGTGTTCTGTCTGACTGGCAGGTCAGATGGGATAACAGTGAGAATGGGAGGGTCACTCATAGGTTTATTCGGGGGGTCACATTTGCTGCGGAACGACCAGACTTCAGGTTACACCTGAGTCTTGGCTTCCTGCTAACGGGTCACGGGTCGCTGAATGCATTCTTGCATACAAGACGGCTCCGTGATAGCCCGGAATGCACTTGTGGTTGGATGGGAGAGACATGGGAGCATGTTCTCTGTGAGTGCCCTTTGTATGAGGATCTGAGAGATCTAAGTGTGCTTGGTATAACGCGGGATAGTGGTGGGTTTGACGTAAGTCAAGTACTCTCCACTAGTGAAGGGGTGATCAGAGTGAGTGAGTTTGCACGAGCTGCATTTGCCAGACGACGTGAAATACGTGGAGAAGTTGGGTGAATGTTTGAATGCATGATGTGGGGTATGAATGTGGGGGTGTATGAGTGTATCGCTGAGTCGCGTTCGGGGTCACCAGTCCCGGCTTTATGGAGCAAAACTGGTAGTATCCTTGTGGTACGAGTCCTGACCGGAGGATTGTTCCGGTACCACGGGCGCTGAATGTTTAGGGGCGGTCTCGGCCCTCAGCTCTCAGCGCTGTTGTTGGGGATGTCAGCTGGCCGCCTTGCGGTCTGACTTCGGTCAGCTAGTGAATGCCGCAGTTGCGGAAGAGGAAGGAATAGGCCTCGCTCCCCACAGTGAGAAAACCATGTCCATAAAACATGGCGTATACTGTTCCATCTGTGAGTTGATGTTCACATCAATTCACATTCTATTCCATGCAGTGATATCTTTCCTTCTTGGGTCACCAACCCGTAACTGTTTTGGAGTTAAAATTGGTAGTACCCCCAAGGTACGAGGCCTGACCGGAGGCTTAATTCCGGTACCACGGGTAATCAGGAGCCCGCGGAACCTAGTTCCGTCCTGGTTTTTGGTTGCGGCCCTTCGGGGAGTATCGTGGTGGCTGTGGTTTAACACCCAAATGCGGGTAGAGCTTATTGGCTCGGCGTGTTGTTGCGCTATACAACAGGGTGCCGTGACAACCCATAGATCGGAAGTCGTTTTAGATAGGCGGCCCTCCCAACCAAGGTGGAAGTTCACGACCAAACAGAAGTGACTTCGAATTGGTACCTGCGGAATATTAGTTCCAAAGGGGCGGTAATTGACGCTTAAATTAATTCCTGTGCTTGGCACCGTGAGATTAGGCCATCTCGGCAGGTGCTCACGTTAAACACACTGGCATTTCA